>JAJEJO010000737.1:25883-144196 GCA_020662805.1 Glaucomys volans | reverse complement strand
AGCTTCATCTGACCGGGCGAGAGATGAACTGGGGTGAAATTCTGCAGAGCATCCAGCACAGGGCCAGTGTGTACCAGGTCCAGGGGAAAAACATCTTCTTCTCTTATGTGGCTTTTTGTGTTGTTTGTATTTTTTTATAGAGGACCGTTGGCGACAGACCTGTCATGCAAAACCAGCTACTCAGTCCACATATAAGTGTCACATATAAGTGACCACTTTGAAACTGCTGAGTCATTATTTTCCTGGTTTTATTCACCAAGTATCACAAGAGAATTTCTGTGACTCTGCCTTCTCTGACTTCCCGTACCAAGCTCACTTTCTCCTACTTTTTCTACAACTCTGTGAGAAAGAATAAGGAAGAAAAGGAGAAAACACACAAACAAAGACATATACTTGGCTTTCAAGATGGCTGGGTCACATTTATACGAGGGGGAAATGTACCTAGAGGGAAAGAAATTTTTATTCCCAAGTTAAAACTAAGCTTTCTCTAGAAAATTTGGAAAACACACTCAGAATAAAAATGACACCCCCAAATACACAGGTAGATGCTTCCATGCTGGTGGCTGGGAATGTGGGGGTGGTGGCTGCTTTCCAGCCAGCAGAAGTGCTCCCTTTGTGTTTTACCTTTTCTTTTCTCTTTCCTCCTTCAGCCTAAAGGGAACTATCTTGAATGCTAAGCAGGCGGGGGCTCACAAATTCAGCCTGTTGATAGCTACCACAAAACACAGCGGTGACAGCTCCCCGTCCCTGCCTGCTGGCCACGCAGACAGTGTGGTTGAGATGGGAGAAGGAGCACCCATCAGGACAAGGTCGCTTCGGTTGTCAAATCCAACGTTCACCTTAGGCTGGAAATCAGCAACCCCATGGCGCTTCTTTCCCGAAAACTCTAGAAATTAGCATCTTTGTGCTTCTATACCGCTTATTTAATTTCATTTATTTTTCCAAATCAAGTAACCCTTGAATGCTGCATGGAAAAGCTCCAGCAATTGTTGATGGGACTGTCTTCCCCGTCAGCTCCTGGTGCTGTTCTGTTTTTCTGTAAAATGCTTTTACAAGAAGGCATGCTTATCATGTCACATTAGAAAGTCAAATGGCTCCCTTATAAATGCTATACTTCCTTAGTTGGAAATCAGGCACAGATGCCAACTCTTTTTCTGTGCCAAAAATGATATGCTCTGCATAAAACATGGTTTGATTTAACTTCCTGTCCACCAACCTCCCCTCCAACTTAGGGGATGGTCAGGGTTGGCACAGCCATGGGGACAGTCAGGAGCCTGCCACTGGTGTTGGTTTCCTGAAGAGGAAGCTAGAATGGGATTCATTCATAAGTTTAAGTACAACTCAGGGTCAAAGGGTAAACAATACAGACTTGAGTTCTTACAGTCAGAGGTAGGGCTGAACTGAAGACTGTAGAGCCAGGAGTAGGACTTATGTGGGACAACAATGAACCAAGGAAAAAGGATGCTGCCCAGAGGGGTAATGACATCAGAAGCTGCAGGGCTCAGGGGAGTGAGCGAGTGGACCAGGGCCAATGCAGGGCACAGGACCCCGTGGGCAGTGCTTATGCCTGAGAAGGGATGGTGTGCAGATTTAAAAAAAAATAACCTGAATACTGTACAAAAATTAATTAAAAATGGATTACAGATTTAAACACAAGTCCTGAAACTGAAAAATCCCTAGAAGGAAACAGAGGGAATGCTCCTGACATTGACCTTGGCCTTGATTTCTTGGATAGGACACCAAAACCCAGGTGGCAAAAGCAGAAACAGATGACTCATGGGCCTACATCAGATGGACAAGCTGGTGCACAGCAGAGCAATCGACAAAAGGAAGAGTCCGCCTCTGGACTGGGAGAAAATATTGCAAACCTTGCATCCAAAAAAGGGTTGATGTCAAAAAAATATAAGGAACTCACACAACTCAATGGCAATAAAACAAATAAGCTAATTAAAAATGGGCAAAGGACTTGAATAGGTTTTTCTTGAAGACATACAAATGCCAAGAAGTATGTGCAAAGATGCTCAGCACCAATGATCATCAGGGAAATGCAATAAAAGTGGTCCGATGTCACTTCACACCTGTCAAGGTGGCTATTATAAGAAAACAGAAGACAAGTGTCGGCAAGGATATATGAACCCGTGCACACTGTTGGTGGGAATGTATCTCGTTACAAGAATTACGAAAAATGGCACAGAAGGGCCTCACAAAATTGAAAGTAGACCTACTATGTGATCTGGCTGTCCCAGTTGTATTTATCCAAAAGATTTGGAGGCAGGATCTCAAAGACATATCTGTCCTCCTTGTTCCTTGCCACATAATTCACCATAACAAAGATGTGGAAAAGTCCTAAATACAAATACATCTTTTTATTTTATTTTTTTAAAAGCAGTTTAGGTTCACAGAAAAAGTTGGAAGGTAAAAAGAGGTTTCCACATGCCTCCTGTTGAGACACATGCACAACCTCCTCATTATCAATATTCCTAACAGAAAGGTGCATTTGTTATAATCAATGAACCTACATTGACACATCGTCATCTCCCAGAGTCCGTGGTTTACGTTAGAGTTCATGCACAGAGTGGCACATTCTATAGGTTGTGACAGATGTGTAGTGACATGAATCTGTCATTATAGTATCCTATTAAATATATTTGCCGTCCTAAAATTCCTCTGTGCTCTTCCTCTTCATCTCTCTGTCCCCATGTGGCAACCTCTGATCTTTTTACTGCTCCACAGTTACACATTTTCCAGAAAACCATACAGTTGGACTCATGCAGTATGTAGCCTTTCAGACTGATTTCTCTCACCTAGTAATATGCATTTAAGCTTTTGGCAAAAATGTCTTCTGTCTGGCTTGATAACTTATTTGAGTGCTGAATAATATTCTTTTGTTTGGAGGTACCAGAGTTTATTCATCCATTCACCTGCTAATGTATACTTTGGTTGCTTCCAAGTTTGGGCAATTATCAATAAAACTTCTATAATATTTGGGTTCAGTTTATGTATGCATGTGTGTGTGTGTGTGTGTGTGTGTGTGTAGACATAAGTTTTCAACTCATTTGTATAAATATCAAGAAGCACAGTTGTTGGATCACATGGTAAAAGCATGCTTAATTTTGCAAATCTGCCAAACTGTCTTCCAAAGAGGGTGTGCCATTTTGTATTCCCACCAGCCACTTGGTACATATCTTTCTGAATCTTTTTTACTTAATATTACATGTTGGAGATCTTGTCATCTGAGTATATAAAGAAGTTACAATTTTTTTCTCAGTTGTGTACTACTATATTAAATGTGTATATTTTGATTGAGTTCACTAACACCTTACAGAGGGACACTGAGTTTCGGGTCTTTGCTGGGACAGGCAATGAGTGACGTTTGGTATGGTGCGGGTGTGTCTGCAGGAGACAGCCTGCCTTTCACCCTCTTGCTGTGCCCTGGCACCCTGGGAAGGGCTGCTTCTTCACTGCACATTGAATAGCATGTGGGTTGTCAGTGTCTCAGAACGCTCAGGACGCTGTTCAGGTCGTAGACATCTCTCTGTTTCAGAGACTAGCTGGGGACCCTGAGGGAAGCACTCCAGCTCTGCTCTGAAGAACCTGGCTTTCTGGTTCCTTCTCCACTGGGCTTTCCCACAGGTGGGCCTCTCACTCTTCCCTTGGTGAATTCCAGCTCACTTCAGCCTGAAGGCCACCGGCCACCTTCTCAGGGAAGACATCCTTGTCCTTCCCCAAGGGTGTTGCTTTCTTCCATTGCCGGTTCTCACAGCTCCCCAGATCTCACCTTTGTAGGACCCCCAATAGCCCTAATTCCTGTTTATCTCTGTCATTTGTCTCTATTGCCGCTTGATGGCAGTGACCATGTCTGTCTGTTCTAATTATCTCTCTGCACTCCGGGCATCCAACCCAGGGGCTTGAGGGTAGCAAGTGATTAATGAATGTTGGTAGAATGGACAGATGGACTTCAAATTGATTGGGCAACAGTCTCCTTGTCCGTTAGATCAATTCCACCTTTCAGAATGCATCTTAAATTTTTAAAATCTTGCATGTAATAAGTCCTGTCCAAAAAAAAAGAAATCAGTTTCAGAGTAGATGATATAACATTTTAAAAGAGACAAACGAAACATTAACATCCACAGTCTAGAGCGGTTATGTTATGCCTATATGTTTTCCATAGACACTTAGATTGGCCACCAACTGAAATGGGACTTTGGCACTGGCCAGCCGTGCTGGCCAAATGTGCTTTGAGTGCCAGTCATGTCGCAGCCCAATTCTAAATGGTAAATTGATCACTTTGTACTTTAGGTCAATGACTGCTTATCTCTGGTAGTTTCTGGGATAAGGGACATGAATGTGCATATATGGCCTCATGGGCTGGTGATCGGAAAGACTAGGAGGAAAACAAATGGAACGTTGCTTCCAAATCCCTATCCTATTCCTGGGGGAAACGGGGGAGGCACATATTCAATTCCTGGGCAGATTCTAATTCTCTGACAAACAGCAGAGAGCAAAGTTGAAATTGTCCACGAGGAACAATCCCTAGAGAGCTGGGTGGAACACGCATGGAAATGCCAACCACAGAAAGGGTGACATGTGTTGTTTAAAAAGTTCAAGTTTCTGAATATTGGAAAAAGGACATCACAAAAGATGCTGCCAAATTCGTGCTTTCTGTGCAAATGGATTTACTCTGATTTGGGGTCAGTGACATTTTCTTTTTCCCAAACCCTTTCCTCTCATGTGAATAAAGCGGACTCCTGAGCTCCCCCAGAAGAGGTCAATGATTTGGTTTAGTTACTTCTCCAGGGGCACGAGGAGAAGCTCAGAGAGCGGGAACTGGCTTTCCATAGGAGAGCAAGCTTGCGTCTGTGACACATTACCTGCTCTGTCTCAGAGCCCTCAAGGACATGCTGTAAGAGGGAAAAAAATAGACTCATTATGCTCTGCCTCCTAAGCAGCACTTGTATTTCAAAGATAATAAAGCAGCTTATTAGTAGAGTGCCACAGGGTCAGGGAACCCCAAACAAAATAAAAGATTTGATATTGATTATCAGGGTGCTTCCTCCTAGGAGGATTTCTTTTTCTTTTTTTTTTTAAACCAGGGCTTGAACCTAGGGGCACTGAAACATGGAGCCACATCCCCAGTCCTTTAAGACAGGTTCTTATTAAATTGTTGAGGGCCTTACTAAGTTGCTGAGGCTGGCCTCAAACTTGCAATCCTCCTACCTCAGCCTCCCAAATGATTGGGATTACAGTTACAGACCACCACGCCTGACTCTAGGGGGTTCTTTCGAGAATGTATGAGGCTTCCTTAGCTCTGCATACACAGTCCTTCTGATCACAGACCTATCGAATGCATTTTCTAGGGCAGTAAGTGAGATTTCTATGATCTATTTTTCTGTGTAGCTGAACTAACCAATCCATAGCCATTGAGTGTCCTATGTGTCAGGCACGGGAAGAGGCAGTGTATGGATGTGACAGAGAGCACAGGTTCAGAGGCAGGCAGAAGTGGGCTTTCTCCTGACTGTGGGGTGGGGGCCATTTATAGCATGCTCTGAGATTTAGTGTTTTCATCTGTATATTGGATCCTTTGCGTGGAACAAATGAAACAAAGAATAGAAGGTGTTTATTACCTTGCCTGGCCGGGCATATAGTTAGCACACAATAAATACCTATTAGAGTCCTAGAATCCAGTGGCAAAGTAAGACTTGGGTAAGAACTAGAATAACTACAAGTGCAAAGTACTGCATGACAGGACAGCTTTGAGGATGTCTCCCCAGCACCCTGGGGGGTCCCTGAGTCCTGCCATGCTCTGTCACTGGATGGGCACTGCAGAGAGGGCTCTGATTGAATACTGTGGTGGATTCCACATGTCTTGCACTGGACACTTCAGTGAACTGAGCTCCCAGCAGATGTTGAGTGTTGGGGAATCTGAGTGATGTACCTGCTTGGCTTCCCCAGAGGGGCTACATGGTGGGATGGCCAGGGATGATTATGGAAATCAGGCATTTAATGAAAGACCGAAGAAATCTCTCAGAACATAGAATAATAAGTCAAAAAGAAAATATAAAACACATGAAAATGAGACATTGAAAGAACATTCCAAGAAATCCATTATCCTATAAATGGGAGTCTCAGAAAAAGAAAAGAGAAACAAGAAAGGAAATTATATTACACAAAGAAGAGACATTACTAGAATTGAAATGCAATGGATAAAAAAAAGACCTATTCTTGGATACATCCTCGAAAATTATAAAACACTAAAAAGAGAAGGTCCAAAAAGTTTTCAGAAAGATGAAACAGTTCAATGAAAGGATATCAGACTGCCATTGAACTTTGGAAGAGAAATGAGATGTTAGAAAAATAAAAGATGCAATACTTTTAGACGCTCCAGAGAAAATTATTTTCATCCTAGAATTGTATGTTGACCAATAGTGAGAGACGATTGAAACAAGAAAGCACTTAGATAATGTAATTTGCAAGCACGTTGACTTGGTTATTGGAAAATGGACTCCAACATAATTTGGTGGGGGTGAGAGGGGAGATCTGGGATTCAAGACAGTGAATCCAACCAAGTAAAACACTGATGGGAAGGTTCAGGATGACATTCGCTGTAAATTGAGAGAGCTTCAGTCTGGACTAGTGAGAGAAGACAGAGGGAGCTGGGAGGGAAGTCTCAATGGAATAAGATGTGTGATGCAAACTGATAATTATTTAGTACATGATAAAAGTCTGAAATGACACTGTTTTCTCAAAGAAGAAAGGGGCAGAAATGATTCCAGGAAAAGCAAATACTCTATAGGAAAATTATGGCGCAATAGGAAGCAAACCAAAATGTGGTGTTAATTTAGGCAGTGGAAAAAAGGAAAATCTATTTGGCTTTGATGCTGGGAATAGTCTCTCTAAAGTGGCTCAAAGAGCTTTGGCATTACATTATAGAAAATGAATGAAAAATAGTCTGAGGAACTTCTTAGCCAAGCAGTCAATGGTATTTATGTTATTTTACTAATGTAAAAACTATTTATTTTCAAATTTCAATCCAAGGACAAAACAGGAATGTTGGTGAAATTTCAGAACAAAATCAAGCTGTCAATCAATATTGGAAAATGTGAAATACTATGTAGCTGATGGAAGATGGAAAGTGCAGTGGGCAGGGGAGAAATGGAGAAGAGAGAAAATCCACTTTCCAAGCTGGGTGACACAGGAGGACATTGATGGAAACAAATATTGATCCCATTGTTGAATGCTATGAAAGTCATGGAAGAGTTTAAAATCCAAATGAATACTCAGCACTGGGAAGCAGATGGCAAAAAGGTTCATGTGGTGTAAGTTTCTATTTCTCATGAGTTAGTTGATAATGACTATAAATAGAAAATCAGAAGATACAGTTATACTAACTACATGTGTGGATATAACTAGCTAAAGAACCAAATGTGGAAACAATTAAAAGAGATGAGAATATATCAAGAGTTGGCGGGGAAAATATCTGTTTTTGTGAGTTCTCCAGCAGTATTTGAATTTCTACCACGTACCAGTACTGTGTAATTAAAAACAAATGGAAACTTTAAAATTTTAAATCATTTCAGGCAATAGAGTTTGCGATTTTGAAGTATGTACATCCTAGAAGAGTGGATTTGAAACTTTTTATAGTCTCTGTCCCTTTAGTGGGACTGGAATGTTGTGGGAATCTTCTGATTCTTCGCTTCTTGAACTCCCTCCAATCTCACCTGAACATGTGTGTGAGAGCACGTATACACACACACACACACACACACACACACAAATGCTAGAATAGATATAAAAATTGGCACACCTCTAAAAGAGATGCAAACATAGGGTTCACTGGTTTTGATTGCTTGTCCTAATTAAATTATTATTTCATGCTCAAAATAAAAACGTACAGCCACTAGCAAATTGCATTACATTTGCGGTGACATAACAATTAGAAGAGTGTTCTGCAGCCAGTGATCTGGACACTGTCCAAGTCTCAAGCTTTCTCTTTGGGGTTTTCAGGGCCCAGAGCAAAACTGTATGGCTTCTAATCTCACTTTCAGAGCAATAGGCAATCTGTTGGGAGCCAGCTGCCTTTGCCAACATCACATCACAGTGCAAGGACAGATTCTCCTGCTCACCTTGCCCCAGTGTCCATCTTCCTACAGTGTCATGGCCTGATCCAAGGAAATCTAGAGTAGAAAGTTTCTTAGGCGCCTTGGTGCCTCTAGACACAACTGGTCCAATGGCAAACCTGCTTTCCGCTAGCCTGCACCTTCATGGTTGCAGAACCTAGAAAAAAACCAATGGTCCACCCTGAACCAAACTTCAACCCATCACGAGAACCCTGGTCATGCCGTTTAGTCTGAGGTTAGGGGATGGGCAAGTATTCACTGGTGTCTGTGTGCCTGCCAGCGTCTTAGGCAGCTTGCTTTTACTAATGTGTCTGATCATCCCATTACAGCCATTTTTGAAGTATGAAAACCAAGATTTGCAGATGTCACATAGACAGCAGGCAATGAAATAATTATTTTTGCAACTATTTTCTCTGCATCTTTTCACTTTCTTTTCCTTTTGGAGTTTTGATCTCATGCATTTTTAATTTTTGATAATTTCTATGAAAACTACTTTTAAAGCTGTGGGAGAAGGACCCTCCAGACTACTGTTAAACCTTACAGTTTGCATTGATTATCATTCTTACTCTGCTTTGCATTACTTAGTATAGACATTCTTTACTTCAGTAGAAAATTTAAAAATGTACTATTCTTCTCTACATATGTTAGGTTGTTTGAGTCCCAAAAGTACCCACTCCTGACCAAAATGACCTTATAGATACAATTACTACCACTCCTTGTGCATTGAGACTAGATCTGTCTTTACTTTTCTTAGCATTTTGCCAGTGTTAAATTTACATCACAAAACCTCAAATAGGGTCTGCTTTCATCCACTGCTAAAGCACTCTTTGGAAGGGAAAAAGTTCCAAATAATTATAGCTATTAGGTAATGTAAATCGTTTTACTTCCATATGAATTAACTCAAATTTATCTATCTTGGATAAAATTCTCAGCACATGTTTTAAAGTTAAGATGAAATTTTCCATCACATCCAGAATGTCAAAGTTTAATTTTTTTTTTCAATACTGAGGATTAAACCTAGGGCCACTTGCAGGGTTGGCAAGCCCTGTATCTCTGAGTTACATCCTCAGCCCCAAAGTTTTAATTTTTAAAATAACAGGCAAGAAACAAAATGGCAAATTAGAAATACAATGTGTTGTTTTTAGAGCACTTTTGTACTCATTTATAATGTATGAACATTTCAAAAATGGAATTTTATTTGCAATTTTAAAAGATCTGCATTTTAATGGATGATGTGTGTGATACAGCAATAAACAATATCTAACATACAGGGGCAGAAACTGAGACATTCTATGAAGGAATTAATGATTCTGTTTCAGTAGAAAATGTATACATGGGTGGATTTTATGTGAGTGAACTGGACTAGACTGAGGTCACATAAAATTAGAGAAAAAGGCATGTGACATACGTTATTTAAAGTCTATGATTTTCAATACACAGTCTACTTCACTCTCTTATAGAAAGAACATAAGCCAAATTTATATGAATGAAAAGGTTGAGACTAAAGACATGAAGACAAAGATGTTTAAAGTGTTATCTTAAATCTCACCTCTAGTTTTGTAAGTAATCTAATTTAGAAATAGTAGACATTCAATAATGAATTTGAAGTGCACAGTGTGATGAGTTTTGACAAATGCACATGGCCCTCACAATCAATGCATAGAACATTCCTGTCATTTCCAAATTCTCATGACTGTGTCTACTCAATCTCTTCCCACCACCCCAGCTCCAGGGAAGCAGTGAACAGTTTCCCAACGCTGCCTTACACTTGACTTCTCACACATGGCTCTCAGCAGTAATGATGTGTCTGCACGTGGTTTCCTTGATGTTTATCCTGTTTGGAATTTATTATGCTTCTCGAATCGGCAAATGTACGCCCATCACCAAATCTGGAAGAATTTGGTGCCTTATTTTTTCAACTGCTTTCTCCAAACCTTTCTCACTTCCTTCCCCTTTTGAGATTTCAGTTATATATCTTTCTAATTTGTGATGATTTCTATGAATCTGTCTTCAAGTTCGTTGGTAATTTGCTCTGTCATCTCCACTCTGCTAGAAATCCTTTCCAGTGAACTTTTCAGTTCCTTTACATTTTAGTTCTAGAATTTTTACCTGGATCTTTTTCTTCTTGTTTTTATTCCTCTGTTAATATTCCCTATCTGGTCACTCATTGACCAGAAATTTAAAAATTTAAATCTTTGAAATTTGCATGATTGCTGCTTCAAGCATTTTTCTGGGAACCAAATTTTGGGGTCATCTGGTAGTCAGTTTTTGTTGACTACTTTTTTCCTTGACTATGGCTTATGTTTTTTTCTATTATTTTTGCATTTTATTATTGTTTAAACTATGCAATAGACACTGTGGATGATATGTTGTAAATCCTTTGGATTCTATTATCATCCTCTGAAGAGCATTGATTTTTTTGTTCCAGGAGGTGGTTCAATTACTATTAAGCACATTGAACCTATTTATACTTGTTTTTCACTGTTATTTCAGACACATGGAAAGTCAACATGTTTTCTAAGACCCTCTAACCTGGGTATAGTCAACTTCCAAATTTGAAATCTCTACATATCTGAGTCTTTTTTTTTTTTTTTTTAAGTTTTGCTAGAGTGGATCTGTTTAGGCCTTATTGTAGCATGACTTTATTGGTGTCTCTGTTGGATACTCAGGGTTCTAAGGAGGATCCTACACTCTCGTTGGGACAGAATTCTAGTATCTTCTAGTGCTGCTTAATCTCTGCTTTTGCTTTTCCCATTCTACCCCACAGGACCCACTCTCCAGTGATTCTAGTATGATCTCTCACCCTGAACATCAGCCAAGGATGCATGAAGAACCTCCACGTGGACTTGTGAGTCCCCTTTCTGTGAAGCACCTTGCTTTCTGGTGCCCTGTCTTGCTCTAAAGGTCCCAGCCAGTTCAGCACCTCCAAACTCTGAAGCTGTCCTCAGACAGTTAGGCAGTGATGGGCTCGTCTTATGAGTTCTTCTTTCAAGGATCACAGTCCTTTGCTGCCTGTTGTCCAACATCTGTAAAAAGTTGTCTCGTGCATTTTGTAGAGACTTGATAGTCTGTGGCTGGAGGGTTAATCCCACAGCAGTTAGTTAGTCCTTTGTAGTTGAAGGTTTATGTATGGTTTTAATGAGATGACTGATAAAATCTGAGGTCCATTAGTAATGAAATCTGAGGGTTTCTAAAGACATTTGTGTGATTGAGAAAGGAAGACATAATAACTAAGTTTAAAAATGTTGGTCAAAATGAAGTCTAGTTATGTGGTCTCTTAAAATGCACTTTATACTTTTATCTTTTAGTATATCTTCCTTGGGGTGACCATCTTCTCTCACTTTGTGGATTATGAATGATTTTCAGCTGCAATGTCTTCCTTAGTCCCCCCCCAAACATGGGCACTGTGCCCTGGGTGAGCCAATCAAGATGCCACTCTTATGACCTCAGTGACGGGTGCCTGGAGGAGCCCTGAATAAGAACAATTAGAATATCTTAACAATTGAATGTCACTACAGATTCATTCTATACCATGGAGTTGCTAACTAGGGGGAAACGAGCTGGTGCAAAGGACAGAGCCTGTAAAATGGGTGTTTGTCTCTCTTGGGCTACCCCAACATGTGAAAACTCTTCCAATCTGGTATATCTATTGTGTGACCCTAGAGGGGAGCAGAGTCCTGCCACCCAATGTACTAACAAAAGGGCCACGCATTCTTTCTTCTTATCCTCTTGGAAGCTTTAACTCAGTCAATCAGACTGAGTCTTGTCAATGTGACTCGCATCCAAGAGTTCGGGTATAAAGGTTGTGATGTAAAGATGAAAAGAAGAGAGATTATTTGCATAACGTGCTATATAAAAGATCGAATGACACTGTCAGACATATTTGCAACAATATCCAGTGATAGCACCCACAGAACCTCTTAACTAGACCCTTCTTAGGGCTTAACCTAAGAAGTATATCTTTTAGTATATCTTGGCTGTGTTCACAACTGTTTGGGAACCTTTGGTGGTTGTCTCTTTTCTATTTCTAGCTCTCAAACCTTCTAATAACCCTATAATCTACTCAGTATCATTCTTCTTTACTTAAGATTGTTTAAAGACTGGTAGTTGTTCCCCTAAATCTTTTTCTCTCTTCTCCATAAGTAGATAACCACATAGATACAGACTACATTTCCTGGTGGTATTAGTCAGATTTCTATTACTATAACTGATACTTGAGACAATTAGCTTATAAAGAGAAAAGATCTGTTGTGGTTCACAGTTCTGGAGGTTTCAGTCCATGATTGGTTGACCCTGTTGCTTTTGGGACTATGCAACAAAAGCATAGTCCCATGCTTTTGGGACAGCATATCATGGCAGAGGTGCGTGGTTGAGCAAAACCACTCACCTCATGGCCCCGAAGCAAAAGAAAGTAAAAAGAAGGGACTGGTGTTCCACTATCCCCTTCAAGGGTACCCCTGCAGTGGTCTAGAGAGCTCCTAGTAGGCCCCACCTCTTGAAATTTCCACTGCCCGATAGTACCAAGTTGAGACCAGGCCTTTAGCACATGGACCTTTGGGGGACCTTCAAGGTCCACACTATAGCCCTGAGCTTTGCAGCGATGTGTGAGTAACTATGTGAATACATTTCGGCCAGTGGGATATGAGGAAAAGGAAAACGTGCAACTTCTGGTTTAATTTTAACTTAAAAAGAAGTTGATACCCATGGATTTGGGTCTTTCCCCTTTTACTGAAGTTTAAAATACCTGCATGGTTTTGACATAGCTTCACACAAGAGCGATGCAGATGAGGACAGTGTGGTAGGACATGATGGCCTAATGTCACAAAGTTCCATGTCAGAGCTTCCTCTGAAAGAATATGGCAAAACAAAACTATTTGGGGGATTAAGAACGCTCAAGCAGATTCAGACTGTGAGCCTACACACCCACCCTCGAATTATATTCCCAAGGGTGTGTAGATATTTTCAGACCCTTGAAAAACACACGGTGAGGTCTGCTCTTCCAACATCTGTGACAAGTACTCTAGTGGCTTCTCTGGGCAACATAGGGATAGCCAGCAGTCGGGAGCAATGTTGAATTGTTAGGGCTCCCATGATATCAGGATCCTGGAATGTTGGAAGTCAACTAACAGCCTTTAACCAGGAGAGACGAAGCAGATGTGGCTACCATCTAATGGCAGCATGCCAGTGGAGGTATCTGAAGATTTTGACTCATAGTTGTTAACCGATCACAAGGTCCCTAAATAGAAATAGATGAACAACCTCCAAGTCTCCATTTGATTTGTTTCACTAAAACCTTCAGTTTGATTGCAAAGAGGCCTTACTTCAAGAAGGATGATCCTCCCATTTCTCTTATCTGAATCAACTCTCAGAACACAACACTCTGAAATGAAGGGGAGTCTGGGAGCCTTTACTGAAGGACACACAGTGGGTCTACCTCCAAGAATTCCCAAGTGTACCCCAGGGCAACTGCACAATACTTCTTGGGAAGGAAGGATCACTGGACCCTGGCTCTGAACATTCATTCCTGGGGACCCAGAATACCACGATACTAGTCATGGTGGAGATAGAGTATAGAATGAGCCTTACACCAGGCCCACCTTAACTTGAGACACTTGTCATGGTTGCTTTCTTAGTTCCTGAGTACAGAGCTAGAGTATGTTTTAACTACAGATATGGAGAGAGTGATGGAAAGTTTGGAATGGATGGAAAGTCACTTTGGATGGAAAGTCCATCCAGTGGAGGGGACTCACTGACAGCAGCTAGGGTTCGGTGTGTATCATGTGCATGGCTGGCAGTTCAACATCTGGTGCTGATGGAGTCTTTCCTGGGACTTGCTCCTGCTGGCGACCTCTGCTTCCCAGCCTCCTTTACTTGCTATCTTCTCTCCAAGACTGCTTTTCTGCCTTTCGCTTCAGTTCTGTACATTACTCAAAACACTTCCAGTGAACATCCTTTCTGTACAGCTTAGCCAGAATTGACTTCTGATTTCTGTGACCACAAACCCTGATTAGTACAAACTGCCTATAAAACAAAACAAAATAGATATAGGAGAAATGAAAAGAAATAGAGATTTGTTTTTCCTCTTTGGGTGCAGTGCTTTACTGAGGGCACAGGATGAAGTAGTGTTTCCTAAGCCCTGGCCTTTCTTCAGGGGGGCTGGGATAGAAACTGTGAAGAGGGGAGATACTGAGCATTCTGGGGACCAGGTTGGGGTAAGGACTCCCCAGCAGCTGAGGGTCTCTCTTTTCCTCTCGTGTTTTGACTGGGGCTGGTGGTCCAGGGAACTCTGACTCCTCGGAGGCCACACGGACAGTAAGTTCCAACATCTTGTTGCTATAACTAAATTCATTGTAATGCCAAGAAATGAGTTTGACAAAATTGTCATTGAGGGCAATGCCCACTCCAGTGTCAAAGGTGGAAGAAAGGGCCACCTTGTTAAAGTTTCAGGAGACAACTTTGTCCTTGGGATACCCAGGATGCCCTTCAGGAGGACCCTGAGTGCCTGCTTCATGTCATCATGTTTGCAGTTTTCTCCAGAAGGCAGATCAGATCCATGACTAACACATTGGGAAAGGACACACAGAAGGCCATGCCAGTGAGCTTCCCATTCAGCTCAGGGACAACTTGGCAGTGCAAGTAGATGCAGGGATTGTGTTCTGGGAAGACCTATGGCAATCACACCATGATTTTCCACAGGGACCATCCATGGTCTTCTGGAGTCCATGGCATGGACAGTGGTCATAAGTCCCTCCACATACCAAAGTTGTCATGGAAGATGTTGGCCAGGAGGGCTAAGCAGTTGGTGGTCCTGAAGGCCTCAGTGATGATCTTGAGGGGATTGTCATACTTTTTAGGTGTGACACCAATTCAAAACATGGGGACAACAGCAGAAGGGCAGAGCTAATACTTTTTGGCTCCACCTTTAAGTCAGCTATGACCTTCATGGTGGTGGAGACATCAGTGGACTCCACAACATGTTCAGCACCAATATCATCCTATTTGATGTCAGCAGGATCTCGTTCCTGGAAGATGGAAATGGGCTTTCCGTTGATGACAAGCTACCTGTTCTCAGCCTTGACTGAGCCACTGAACTTGCCATACTGGAATATGTAGACCAGGAAGTTGAGGCCAATGAAGGGGTCATTGATGGTGACAATATCCACTTTGCTGGAGTTGAAAGCAGCCCTGGTGACCAGGTAGCTAATATAGCCAAATCTGTTTACTTCAGTCTTTATCATCTTGTCTCAGGGATGTGGCTGGTACTGTATAATAAGATGTAGATGCTTATAGAATAGGGAGGAGCAGAGAGCTGAGACAGAAATTTTTGATGACAAAATTTGATCTCTTGGTCCTTGTTTTCTCCAAATAATTTGCACTTTATTAATAAGCCAATAAGTACTCTTCAAGTAGCTTAAGTACCCAGAATTAGAATTCTCTCATGTGATACTGAAATAAACATGAATTACATATCCTCAAATTTCTGTTTTCTTTAATTTATAGAATTTGCAGGTGAGGATTTATTAAGGATTAGCCTCATTTCTGTAATTAAAGTGTAGGTCAGAAATGTACCAATAAAATGAACTGAAAGACTTAGTGGGCCGGAATGTTTTTGACAGTCTCACTGGAGATTATCAAACTTAATAAGGACAACAAATTACTCTATATACACCAAAGGAAAAGATAAGAGAGAAAAGATGGAAGGCAGCTCCCATTCCTCCTTTAGAATCAGGCTGGGTTCATTGTCTATGTGGCAAATGTAGTAAAGAGCTTGTTTCTGCATTTCACATATTACCAAGAGTTTTGAGCAAGAGGTAGAAAGATCAGGAAGGAGAAGTATGTCATCTTCAAATATTTCAGGATCCTCATTATCTGGGGATGAGTCACACACACACACAGACACACACATACACACATAGATCACCCTTCCCCCACCTGTACAAATGGAGATGCCGCCATTTTCATTTTTCTACTATTAGTGGATAATGAGCCCATATATGTGCTGTTCAGTGTTTGCTACTCATTTTGAATGCTCTGACACCTGACATTTCTTAAACACAGAGTCTCCCTTTACTGGGCATTTCCTGCTCTTTGATTAAGGGCTAAATGCATGTCTTACCCCACTCAGGAATAGACTCAAGGGAGGATACTCTGCTGTGTTCAGCCTGGAAGGGTCCTTTCTTTTCTCATCCAGGAAATTGGCCTTTCTAATTCTGGCTCCTTCTCTGTCAGGCTTTTGTTCTGAACAGATTAAGGAGCTTTTTAAAATTTAAAAAAAATTTTTTTTTTCAGACTGCATTTTGATTCATTGTACACAAATGGGGTACAACTTTTCATTTCTATGGTTGTGCATAACGTAGATTCATACCATTCATGTAATCATACATGTATATAGGGTAATGATGTCTGTCTCATTCCACCATCTTTCATACCCCTGCCCCCTCCCCTTTCTCATTTCCCTATACGTAATCCAAAGTTCCTCCATTTTTCTCTTACTCCCACCCCCCACCCCTTTATGCATCATCATCCACATGTCAGAGAAAACATTCAACCTTTGTTTTTTGGGGGATTGGCTTATTTCACTTAGCATGATATTCTCCAACTCCATCCATTTACCTGCAAAGCATTAAGGAACTTGAATGGTAGGCTGAATGTTCATCCTTCACAAACAGAACTCACTTCTGAGATTCTAGGCAGATCAAAACTGACATAGGCCTGATTCCACAAGGTAAGGACAGTCAGAATCTGTGTGTCCCAGGAGTAATCTGTTCAGTTTCCTTCCTTCCTTCCTTCCTTCCTTCCTTCCTTCCTTCCTTCCTTCCTTCCTTCCTTCCTTCCCTTCCTTCTTTCTTTTTCTTCTTTTTTTTCCACTACAATAGTTCATGAAGTCAGTACTAAGACTTTTTAAAAACTAGTTTCGGCAGAGCACCTATTTGATGTCTAGCACTGGAGGAGAAACCAAACAAACTTAAGAAGAAACAAAAGAATCATGTCTTCCCACCGTCCTTAGACAAAGGATATTTAAATTTTTCTATTTTCCAGTGTCTTCCTATGCTGGGGAAAAGATGCCAACGGCTGATTCCACAGCTGATGACAGAGCCCTTCTCAAGGCAGTTGCCAGAGGACCCTGAGGTGGGAAGCAGCTGTTCCTCGTCCTCTGGGAAATTTACCCAGTGCTGGCAGGAGATGTGGTGGAAGCAAGCGATGCCTGCTTTTCTCAGCACGGAAAGAAGGAGACCTCAAAAAATAAATCAGAACTGATTTCCATTCTGTACATTTTCCCTCTTTTCAAGAGGGGGAGAAATACCTCTATAACCCAGAAAGGCATAACCCTTAGGAACATTTTGGTTTAACTTTGAATAATGTATTCCATAGCTTATCTCTTACCAAACTGCTGGTTTTCAGAGCCCCACGAGTGACATCAATTATAAACATTTGAAATTACCCTGGGCAAGGTTTTCCTTGCTTAGGATTGAATTGGCTCCCTAGAGCATGTTCTTTGCTAGGATAATTGGGACCCTGGATTTCTAGACACTGAACTAGGGCAGGACTTTTGGGATGGGCAAAAAGAACTAGAACTTTTGCCCTGTTAAGCAAAGGTGCTAATGCCGAATATTTATCCAAATACCTCTGGATAATCCAGTGCTTAGAGACCCTGCCCAAGAAGGCTGAAATGATTCAGAACACAGAAGACAGGCATGTCAGGAGCCTTATTTCCCAGACCCTTTGTGTACTCTGTGCTTAGTAAGAGTCAAGGCAGGTTGCCCAAAGCAGGTGGGGCCCTCTTAGGCAGGACAGTGTACCAGTGAAGTGGTCAAACAGATTAAAACTTATGTTTACTAGTGCTATGGTTTGAGTGGGTCCCCAGAATTTCCGTGTTGGAAACTTAATTCCTATAGTTATATATTAATGATATTTGGAGGAGGAACTTCCGGGAGGTGGTTGGGTCACAAAGGCTGTGTTCATGAGTGCATTCATCCATTTATGGATTATTGGGTTAATTAGTCATTGTGGAGGTAGTTTTGTTATAAAAGTGAGCTCTTTCTAGCAAGCTTATTTTGTCTCATGAGATGCCTTGGGCTCCAAAGAATGGAATTGGCTGTTTATGGACTGAGACCTCTGAAACTATGAGACCCCAAATACACTTCTTCTCCTCTAATTATTCTTGTCAAGTCTTTTGGTTATGGCAGTGAAATAGCCGATGAAGACAACTACGTTCCCTTGCCTTCTGGCTTGGGCAGGTTTGAACAATGGGCAACTCTGGAAGGAGGTCAGAGGGTAGAAGGAGAGAATTGAGGGCATTTCCTCCCCTGGTTACATCCCTACTGGGTCAAGTTTCCGTTCTGGCTGGGTTCCTCTCCCTAAGACCACATTCCTCAACTGATTCTGGGAACTGCTTTCCCCAATCCTTGTCCCTTGCTCCTGTTACTGTCTTTAGGGTCCTTTTTACCCAATCCTGTGTTGATTTTCCTTACCCCATCTACCTCTGTGTAATTGTCTCTTCCTTACCTGTTCTCCAATCATTCCTTTTGAGTATTCCATTTGTTTTCTGACAGGACCCCAACAGATAAAATCATACCACCACTGGAAATGGCCTCTAAAATGCTATATGGGATTGTACTGTGTGACAGGCAGAATACTAGCCTTCTAAAGGTGTCCTCATCCCAAGCCCTGGTGTCTGTGAATATGTTATGTCACATGGCAAAGGGGAATTACATTTGTAGATAGAATAAAGGTTGCTCATCTGCTGACCTAAAGATAAAGAGGTTAGCCTGGATATCCAGGTAGGCCCTGCATAATCAAAAGGGTCCTTGAAAGTGGAAGAGGGAGGCAGAAGAGTTAGTATCAGAGTGATATGAGAAAGATGGACCAACCATTGCTAAACTCAGAGACAGAGGCACTATGAACCAGAGAATGCCAACAGCCTCCAGAGAGAGAAATGTCAAGGAATCACATTGTCCCCTACGCTCTCCAAAGAGAATGCAACCTCAACTTTTGCCTAGTGAGGCCTGTATCATTCTTGACTTTCACAGCTTTGGGATAATAAACAGGAGTTTTTTTTAAGCCAGTAAGTTTGTGATAATTTGTTGCATCAGCAATAGGACACTGATAAGTGTTGCTAACATATTTGATGAGAACATAGAACCTTCTCCTGTAGGAAAATGGGATGCAGAGAATCCATGGTATGTTATTTCAATTATTACTAGTAATAAGGATTGGGATGCAGTGCTGGTGGAGGGCAAGGCATTGAAAGATAATTAGCTGTGGTCCTTAGTTGCTATGGTGACAATGGTAATTATCAAGATTGTGGTGTGAACTGGCAGTTTCTGTCAGTCCTAAATGATGTACACAGATAAAAGAATAAATTAAAAGCTTTGAAAGTCCAGCTGGTGCACAAGTAGAGAGTGAGGAAACCTGTGTGAAAGCTAGAGCAGTTGCCTACCATCTTGAGCATGTTAGGGAGGAGTGAGCCTTTCTCCAGGGACTGAGAACTGCAACATCAATGTCTGTTTTGCTGGGAAGCAGAGGAAAAAGTAGAACCCTGAGACGTGTGGGCAGAGACAGGCAGGACTGAAGACTTCGAACCCCCAGATTATCCTAAAACTTTCTCACCAATAAGGAACCCAACCTAGCAGAGGGGCTCGAGAACAGGGGACTGATGGTATTGAGGACGCCATGACTGACAACTTGCTTCTCATGCTCAGCCTCAGAGACAAGCCATGCAGCTCTGTTCCGTGATCAGCATTCCTTCCTCTACCTTGTTTCTCTGCCACCTTACCGAAAAGGTGCTGGCAATGTCTAACCTTTCAGGTTAGATGGGGGTGGTGACTGAGTTCACATCACCTACAATGAAACGGTAGCTGGGAGGACTTTAAGGGTGCTCACTTTTGGAGATGCATGTCTTTCATTCCAGCAAAAGATGCTGAGGTGAAGCGTCTCCTGGTGGTAATGTACCTTTCTCCACTCTGCTCTGTGTGTTTAGAAGCCGACCTTTGTGTCAACTAGACGTTATAATCTGACTTCCTTGTCTTCTGGCTTCTTGTTAGGTTGGACAACTTGTGGATTAGAGGGTGAGCTGGAGGAAGGAGTAGGACAGCTATTGCCTGGCTCTTCCTCTCTTGTGACCCTGTCTGCCACAGCCACTATTTCAGAGGCTGAGCTGGTGATTCCAGCTCTTGTCATTCTGCTGTCATCTGCAGTTTTCAGGGGTTTCTAGCCCTGGCACCTTCACCCATCTCTTATTGGCTTCCTTTCAACCTGCCCTCACTTTTCTAATTGGTCTCTCCATTAAACTCTCCTTGAACACCTCTTTTTATTTTGCCAGAGCCCTGACCCATATCACCATCACCATCATCATCATCATCATCATCAAAGCTCATATTTATTAAGCATGTTATTAAATCCCATCCACATTCCTTACATGAATTAGCTTCTTTCATCCTCTCTACAACAGACATGCGTGACTATCACCACTCTCTTTCACAGATCAGAAAATTTAAAATTTGAAATTGGCACACAGCTTACCCAAACTTACCTAACTAGTAAGTGCTTGACGCAGGATTTGGACTCAGTCTCTAGAGTTTACAGAGACAAGCTCAAGGACAGCAGCAGCTGAGTTTTGAAGGCAGAGAGACTCACAGTACAAACATCAGAAGGTGACATGAGCCAAGGTACTTAAACCCTTTGATTTAGGTCTCTTGTTATATATCTACTTATATATATCTTTATATAACTACCATATGTTTTTCTTAGGTTTCGTGTTATATATCTACTACAATGCAGCTCTCAGAGGATTATTTGTTTACAAGTAATGGAAACAACAATGACCAGTCAAAATCACAGAAGTCCAGAAAGGTCTAAAGAATTCAGGTAGCAGCAACTAATGAATACATGCTTTGAGGACTCCACATTTTCAGTACCAACTATGTTCCACCCACGGCTGACTGCTCAAGATTAAAATTTCTGGAGAAAGCGCCTCCTTGGCCTCACTAGTGTTACTTATCCACACCTTTTGTGAAGTAGGCCAGGCCATTCACTGATGGAGGGTTAGGATCCCTGGAAAGATCAGTGAGATTTTTCCTGAAAGGGAGTAAGCAATGCTTTGAACATGTAAGCACATACACAATTTAAAACCCATGTTAAGGTTTGCTGCATTAAAAAAAGGACAGGATTTAGGGAGAATGGTTGGCATAGAGTTCAAGGGTTTCTCTTCCCTTCTGCCAGAGTATTCAGAGAGCAGGATTTTGGTTAAGAGGGCAACTGGTGGTGGAAGGAGTTCATGTTCCACTAGCTGTGTCTATGAAGTCTGTCTCTTGTTCTGCCTGGTGAGAGCTGCTAAACCCCAGCCCATAATGCCTGTGCTTCAGTAGGTTCCCCTTCTCTAGTCTATGGACTTATGGCAAGGGTATGTCTGGGTACTACCTCTCCCTCATCTGGTCCATCTTTTCCTTAGTCAAGATTTTTTTTCCTCCAACATTTCATTTTGAAAAATTTCCAACAGATATAAAAATTGCAATAATTATACAGTGAACACCCCTAATATATCATCTGGAATTAGCATCAATATTTTAGTTTGTTTTATTGCATTTCCATCCATGTAGCCATCCACCCATCCATCCATCCATTCATCCATCCATCCATCCATCCATCCATCCATCCATCCATCCAATGTTTGACAACATTATGTCTTAATGGGTTTATAAAGATTAAAACAAATGATCCTAAATCATTGCATCAACATTAGCAGACAACTAACTGATAGGGACCTCAGCAACTGCTAGGGGTTGGGCAAGTGTCTCTGGGTTAATGCTTTGAATAGGTGGAAGTTTTTAAAGCTTTTGTTTCTCACAAAAAGTAATCATCTGTTCCTTCTGATGGGTTTCTTGACTCCTATTATTCCTAACTATGCCTCTAAAATAGATTTTCAGAGAAATGCTTTGAAATGATGGAAAAGAGTTCTTGGAAAATATTCAGTCTCTGAAGTAACCAGCCCAAAACTAGATTATGTGGATGGAGCATGTTCCTAGGTAATAATAATAATAAAGATAGGTTTTGAAAAATGTTCAAAATTTGCACCACAATTGCCAGAGTTTTTGACATATGATCACCAAAACCTGGGGCTAAGACCCTAAGAGGAAAGCTTCTAATCTTGAAAATCAGGTAAGTACCTCAACTCCTAAGGATGATTGGAATACCACCCCAAGTTGCGTTAGATTTTCACGCGACTAGGTTTCACTATGAGGCTCATGGTTCAGGTTCAAGCCCCTAAATTCAAGGTTCAAACATCTGGGTTCTTGTTGATTCTCTCTCTTGTGGATAGATGATTTTGAGCCAGTGCTGGTCAAATTTTAGGTGTGGGAAAAGGTGACAAATTAGAAGAAACATACCATAGACATTTTTGAAGTATACACAAATATCAGGTTATGTTCAACTCTAAAACATGCAGCACCTAGTCTTGGTGCCTTTTGTTTGAGTTCTGGTACAAAACTTCTTATATACCTTTCATAACGATGGATGAGTAGGCATGGAGGGGTTGTTTAGGGAGTCACAGGGACTGTGGATTAGCAGGTGGCTGAAGAAAGCTTGCTGAAAAACCAAAGAGCATGAGAATGACCCTGGCATGAGCGAAGAGAAGGTCTGATCTGTAGGACGAAGAGTATGGGAACATAAACAGAATCCCAGGACTTGTCAAAGAAAAGGAGGTAAAGTTGAAAGGAAGCAGGGGGAAGTACCAGAGAGAGGTTTGAGCAATCCCTAGAAAAATGAATGCACATCAAATGGAGAAGAGCTGTCAGTGAGTTCAGCTGGGAAAGTCTCATAATCCAGGCATGATGTGTTGGGTCCTGGTCTTGAGTGACAGGGTGTGATCAAAAAGGGGTGAGTGTGAACAACAGTTGGCTTGTTGGTTGCCAACCTTTACTTTTTTGCCTCTCCTATCCCTTCCAAAGAGTAGCCCAAATCATAGTTCAGGTGTTCACCATTGCCTGATACCGTGTGTTATACATCTCAGTAGAAACTGACCTTGCCCATACCTCCAGGAGGGACTCTCATTTGCTTAAGCCAATTAACACAGCCTACTGTCTAGCCATGGTCTCTGATTCAGGGATGGCTATGTGACTATTATTGAAATGCTTGGAAAGAAAATGATCTCTCCTGGATGTGTGTTCCTTGGATGTGAAGCTTGGAACTGCTGCAGAAAGACAGCCAAAGGATGAAGCAAACCAATGGAAGGCAAAAAAACCAGGTGACTGAGGACAACCCTGAACCACTGGATCAACTTCTTTTGAGTTTAAATGACCCCTGAACTCAACAAATTTGACTTCCGTATTAAATAACTACTTGGTATTGATGTTGGGGTATCTCAGAAGGTATTAGCAGGACCATTAACAGTACAAATTAAATTACCATGTTAGGGAATATCTTCTAACACACTACCCAGCACATGGAAGTTATTCAATTAAAACATAGGATGGAGGGGAAAGCTCTCATTTCACCCAAACCATATTATTGCTCAATAACTGAGGTTGGAGGCAAAGATAATATATTAGTTTGTGTTTGCAACCCCCTGGTGTGGAGATAGTAAGACAGTGTGGCCATTAGAGGCATGGAAGAATTGAGAGAAAAAAATTATATGGAGTATATTTTCTCCCATTCACTCTGACCAGAGACGAAGTGCCTGTGGAGGTAAGAGGAGTGATCAATAGACAGGTTTCTCACATTTCCTCAGCTGCTCTTTCAAATTATTTCTATTCCTGAAAGTCAGCAGCTCACAGGAGGGAGAAGCAGGTGTTCTTTTCCTATTTTTTTTCAAGACAGAGGGAAAGATTAAAAGGGAAAAGAAGTTAGGGTCATATGAGAGCTCAGGTCTGATATCAAGTCCTCTGAGAAACCACCGTGGTCCCAAATATTCTCTCTCTGCTGTTGGAAAGTGTCCAGCCATTTCCAAAATGTGAATGACAAACTGGAACAGCCTGGCTGAGATGTTTGGAAAATCTTAAAATATAAACAATCTGAAAAATATTCGGGTACTAGCAGGTTACAGAAGGAATTATGCCCTATGAGAACTAAAAACTACATTTTCCTCATCTTCATCTCCAAGACTTGTGTGCAAGACGAGTTTTTAAGTTATCAGTGAGTGACACCTAGGAGCCTGTTGCTAATGATCCTAAACATATTTCACAAATCAAACCAGGCACCATTGTGGCCAAGAAATGAGGTCATGAAGTGAACACAGCAATTTCTAAGCTGTTGTTTGGGGCAGGGGGAATATTTTCTTTATAGACTAAGCACATGAACTTGTATTGTGATTGATTCCCTTCTAAAAGAGTAGCACATCTCATTTATCAAGACTGTGTGCAGCCTGGGGTGTGCGTTGCGCTAGTGGAAGACAGAAAGGTCATGAGTACAGGGCAAATTAGAGCGAGCAGCTCACCTGAGGGGGAGAGAATGGGGTGAGCATGAGGAGAGGCCAACTGCCTCAGGGCCTGTGGCAGAGTGTCGGGATCCTCGAGGCTGGAAGGAGGCCTGGATGTAAACAGGGTGAAGGCCAGAGATTAGCCACAAAGTAAGTATCTGCAGACTTCCAGGACTTAGCCCTGGAGGACGTGGGTCAAGGCTGCCATGAAGTCATTCATTAAAAGCCTGTTACTTTACGCACCAAGTACACAGAGAATCAAGTGAGAGGGCTCTGCCCTCCCAAGGCTCACCCTCCATTAGGGAGACCAGTTATGCTCACAGAGATGGTTTATCATGCCCAATATTGACACCTCAGGACCAAAGGAGTCCCAGTCCTGATGACAAGACAGGAACCAAGGCACTGTCGTGGGCTTGGGTAGTTGGGGAGGGAGACCACTGGTGGTGTTGAGCTGGGCTTTGCAGAAAGAGTAGTGCTGAATGACTGGGTGGATGGGAACGTGTGGAGGGAGTCAGGGGTAGAGGGAAAAGATAGAAGAGGTGACCCTGGGGATTCTGGGACACCCAAGGATCCCCTGCATGTCTTCCAATTTTTTCCCTTACCTTTTTCATTTAAGCAACAACATTATACACAGAGGAAGATGATATGAACACATAACAAGGAAGACAGGGGCCAAGGAGGCCTTCTAGAATTCCTTCCAAAAGTGATTCTAGAGTCATGCTGACTTTCTATTACCTCCATGTGGAGATTTGCTGTCAATACAAAAGACAGGAACACAGAGGCAATTGCAGGCGCTCTTCGTGACTGCAGCCCTCCTGTGACTAAGACGCAGTGATGTCATTCTCTGGAAACTGAGAACAGCGGTGGCATCACCCAGAGCTGAACTTGCTTCAGGCACTGTAAACTATTTTCAAAGGAACCTTCTGAACATCTTCTAGGGGAAGGTTTCAGGCGAGGAGTGAATTATTCAAGGCATTTGTCATGAAGCACCAGGGCAGAGCCAATCACGGACCAGACTTCCTCATCATCTGCCTATTCCCTGGAATTGCAGAATGGTTTCATCTTCTTAAGGGGTAAGAGCCCTTCGGGCAGTCAGCTGCTGGTGTCATTGGGATTGTAGAGTCCCAGTGAAGATGAGATCAGCACCTCCTCAGCTGCCCTTCAGGTAATATTCTTCCCATCGCCTGAAGTATCTGAAACTTAAGTCATGATTATATCATTTTTATTTCTTCCCTCACCCAGAGCCTGCGAGGCATTTATGAATACTGCCATCATGTTACCGACAAGGAGACCCATATCAGAGAGGTTAAGCAATCTGCCTAAGGTTACCCAGCTAGGAATTCTTGGGGCCAGGATGTAGACCCAGGCAGTCTGGATCCAGGGCCAGCTTCCTAACCACAGGCTCCATGATCTCTCAACAATGCATGGTGTCCTATTCTGCTCAGGCTGCCATGTAACCTTAGTCTGTGTGGCTTACACAACAGCAATTTATTTTTGCACAGTTCTGGTGGCTGGAAGTCTAAGGTTAAATTGCCACCATGGTTGGTTTCGGCAAGGGCTCTCCGCATGGCATGCAGACTGTGGTCCTCTCAGTGTCTTCATGCGACAGATAGAGCCGGCTTTCTGGTATCTCTTCTTAGCAAGCACTAATCTCATCCCGAGGACCCCACCTTCATGACAAGATCTACCCTGATCACCTCTTGTTTTAGTCAACTTTGCATTGCCATGACCAAAATACCTACCAGAGGAACAACCTACCGGAGGAAAAGTTTACTTTGGCTCATGGTGCAGAGGTTCAGACCACTGTGGGCTGACTCCATTGCTCTGGGTCCAGTGTGAGGCAGGACATCATGGAGGAAGGGCATGGAAGCTGCTCCCCTCATGGCAGTCAGGAAGCAGAGAGACGGGAGGGGGATGGGACCACAGGAAAGATGCAACCTTCTAGGGCACCCCAGTGACCCACCTCCTTCAATCATGCCAGTGAGTCCATCCAAACTAGGATGAACTGGTTATGTTACAGCTCATAATCCAATCATTGCACCTCTGAATATTCCTGCCAAAGCATAGGAGCTTTGGGGGACACCTTGTATCCAAACCATAGCACTTCTCCAAGGCCCCTACAAAAACCATCCCCTTGGGGATTAGAGCTCAATGCATGACTTTGAGGGGCAGGGGAGGTCAGAGTGCAGCCCACAGCATGTGGGTGCCAGGACTCTGGTTCAGGGGGCTGTGGATCACTGAGGGCTAGACCTGAACAAGCACTGGGCAAACAGCAGCTATTCTGGAAGCCTGGGTGGGAATTCAGAGGGCGCTTGCATTCAGTCGCTCAGTTTCAAATCAGATTTAACATGGAAATGACCTGGCTGATGTGGACTGTTCTTTTTTTGTTATGAACAATTTAGCAAAAGTCTCTGGCTTGAATTGCAGCAGAAGAAATTTCCTGCCCTCCTTAATGGTCAACTTGGTGAAAGGTATTTGGTTTTGTGATGTTTGTTCTGTGCGGTGTTGCTAAGGAAAAGGTGATGCAGCCCGAGCAGAAGGTGGGAGAGGGAAGCCGAGCTTCCTGAGCAAGCCCTCCGGAACAGCACGCGGCCTCTTCCCAGCACCTATTAGTAACCAGCATATTTTTATTTGTCATGGGAACAAGACTTCATCTGCTTGCTTCCTTGCCAGGTGGTCTCCCGGTGAAACAGGTCCTTCTCAGAGCGGGTCCTGAGCATGTGTCCAATGAAGGATGGGCAGTTTTCCAGAAAATGCAAGAGGGTATTTCAAGTGCTATTGGTCGGACCTAATTTTGATAGAAATGAAAAGCACCATTTAAAACACTGTCAGGAGAAAGCAGCCCACACGGTGTGGAACCAGAGCTCTTTGCTGTAGCTCTTGATAACAGGGCGGTTGGAGACATGGCCCCAGGCAAGGACGCTCAGCACAGCCCTGAATGACATGATGGAGGTGGAGTGTGGACGCGGCACCTTGGGATGGGACCCAGTGCTTGAAATTCCTGTCAGAATTCAGTAGCCGCCAAATGTTGCTCTCAGAAAACAACAAGGACTTAAGGTGCTCCATGCTGGGATTTTTGGTTTTTGTCCTTTTTGTTCTTTGGAAGCTTTGAACCAAACTTAATGCCCAGGACCAGGAAGGGACACTGGCCGAAGCTTTGGTTTTAGAATACTGATTTCTCTTATGTGTTTTAGAAATCAATTTCTATTTTAATAAATTCATACCTGTTTCTTTTATTGTAAATCAACTGAACTTTAGAAAGTGGGATGTAAACGCATAACTTTAATGGCTGAGTAAAGATTTAAAGAGCAGTCTTCAAACACCGTGGTAACAGGCGGGGTTGGCAGCCCAGAGGGTCCCTCCCCTTCCTGGTTCCCTGGAATGCATTTATGCCCCTCGGAGCCTCGTTCTGGCCCTTGCTCTGGATGGGCAAGAGTAGTTCCAGGCAGCCCATGTGTCTCCTGCCACCACTCTCTTGTCACTTGTTGCCACCATGCCTCCAGCAAATCTGACTGGGTTCTATGTGGTCTCCTTTGGGACAGTTGCTGCCCAGCAGAGGAGGACCCACGGATATGTGTATACTCTCAGCTGCCCTCCAGGTCACATCTCCCTCAAAATTTAGGCCACATCAAGACTCGATTTCCTGAGATCCTTAGACTTCCATGTTGTCTCCTGCTTCTGTGATTTTCCTTGTCTGTCTTGAAATGCCTCTTTGCCCTCTTGATATCTTTGGGTTAGAAAATGAGAACCTGTTTATAAAAATGCCTCCAATGTCCACTGCGTGCCTGTCACTGGGTCCTGGGGAACTGGGCTGCCAAGCTCAGTGTTCATGTGAGCCTGCTGACTCCCTTCGAGGGCCTCCACTATCCCTCTGTTCTTTTGCGCTGGTCCACATGGCTGGGAGGTACTTGCTTAAGCTTATGACTTCTTTCCCCTGCTTGACTCTGAGTTCTTAGAAGGCAGAAGATTCATCTCTGTATCTTAGATACACAGGAAGGCAAAATGGATGTTGGTATGTACATTTTTTTAAATTGAATAAGCTAAGGACATGATGAGCAGAATGAGGAAGTAGAACAGGGCCTTTCACATAGTAGGTGCTCACTAAATATTTGCTTAATAGAGGGACTGAGGTTCAGAGACATCCAGTAACTGGGCAAGGGAAAGGGAGAAGTGGTGGATGGTGTGGATGATTGACAGCGCACATGTGTGAGAATCACCGGTTTCCGCAAAGATGCAGTGATGTTGACTTTGAATGCATGTAATTAGTTTGGTCCAATAAATACTCTTGAATATCAACTCTAAATAGGAAAGCAGAACAAGTGGCTGAGGACTGAGCAATAAAACGTGTATTGATTACTTGCAAAGCCCTATAGTATTAAATGTATGGACTGCAGGACCAGATGAACCCTGGGTTTGAGTCCCAGTCTTGCTCCACCACTTACCAGAAGTGTGACCTTGAGATTTACATAACATTTCTGGCCCTCAGTAGTTTTCTATATAAAATAATAATTAAAATACCCAATTAACAATTGTTTATGATTTTTAATGGGTGCATTATGATCATCCTTAGTAGTGGGATTCACTGTGATTTGTGCATGATGAAGCACACTGTGATTTGTGCATGATGAAGCATAATTTGGTCGATTTCCTTCCCCTGTGTCCCACTCAGCTTTTCCTCCTCTTCTCCCTCCCCAGTGTCCCTCTCTCTAGTCTCCTGGTCTCGCACCTATTTTCATGAGGTCCCTTTTCTTTCCTTTTTTCTCTCTACCTTCCACATATGAGAAAAAACATAGGGCGCTTGACTTTCTGAGTTTGATGTATTTCACTTAGCATGATGTTCTCCGGCTCCACCCATTTTCTTGCAAATGACATGATTTCTTCTTCTTTATGGCTGAATGAAAGTCCACCGTGTATATATATACCACATTTTCCTTACCCATTCATCTGTTGATGGACACCTAGGCTGGTTCCATAGTTTGGATTGTGCTACTGTAAACATGGGTATGCATGTATCACTGGAGTTTGAAGACTTTAATTCTTCGGGATGAATACTGAGAAGTGGTTTAACTGGGTTATATGGAGGTTCCATGCTCAGCCTATTGAGGATCCTCCATACTGATTTCCATAGTGCTTGGACTAAAATCCCACCAACCGTGTGAATGTTGCTCCTCTACGTCCTTGCGGCATTTATTATTACTTGTTCCCTTGACATTTGCCTTATGATTTTGAAATGAGACAATTCACATAGAGTATAAAGGGTGGTGGTAATGGCCAAATAAGACAAGACTACTCTAGATTCATGTTCACATTTCAATAAAGAGCTATATTAACTTTATTGGGGGGAGTGAATAGTGGGGATTGAACTCAGGGGCACTCTACCACTAAGCCACATTCCCAGCCCTATTTGTTGTATTTTATTTAGAGACAGGGTCTCACCGAGTTGCTTGGTGCCTTGCTTTTGCTGAGGCTGGCTTTGGACTTGTGATCTCCTGCCTCAGGCTCCCAAGCTGCTGGGATTACAGGTGTGCACCACCGCACCTGGCCTCTATTAATATTGTTTACCAAACTCCCAAATACTTAAGCTGAACCATATGAAATCACCAGCAATCACAGTTTTCCATTTATGGTCCAATTGCTCCTGTATGGTGTATTTGGTCACAGGTCAGGCAGAGATGGATCGCTTAGATCTCCTCTGTGGTGCTGGAGATTGAACCCAGGGCCTTGTGCGTGTGAGGCAAGCACTCTACCAACTGAGCTATATCCCCAGCCCAATTTTCTCTATCTTCTCTGACCTCTTCCTCCTCTTCTTGGTCTGCCTGTTCCTGTGTGTCCTGCCTGCTCCCAAAAAGAGCCTGGGGAGGCTCATCTCCCATAGCAGTGAGGCCATCTGTGTGATTCATCTCCAGTGAATCATGTATGCCTTGTGACAAGCCCTCCATCACCTTGAACTGCCTATGAGGTGCAGGACACTGACTTCAGGAGCTGAAATGGGGCCTGGTGAGGAGGCATCGACCATGATATCACCTGCACCTGAACCAGAGGTAGAGCACTTGCCTAGCATGTGTGAGGCACTGGGTTTGATCCTTAGCACTGCATATAAGTAAATGAATAAAGGTCTATCAACATCTAAAAAATATTTTTAAAAAAAGCACTAGGACCCAGAGCCAGGCACAGTGACACATGCCTCTAATCCTGGTGACTTGGGAGACTGAGGCAGGAGAATCATGAGTTCAAAGTCAGCCTCAGCAATTTAGTGAGGCCTAAGCAACTCAGCAAGAACCTGTCTCTAATTAAAATACAGAAAAGGGCTGGGGGTGTGGCTCAGTGGTTAAGCACCTCTGAGTTCAATCCCTGGTATTCATCCTCCCCCCACCAAAAAAAAGACCTAGGACCCCCAGGAAGAATCTGGAGCAAGAGGGTGGGATCCCTAAACAGATCTGAGGCCTGTGACTGTACCTCACCTCTGAGGGGGAGAAAATAAAGACTGAGGTACAGGGCAGAAGAATATTTAATGTACTTTCTAGACACTGTGCCGTCCCAGAGAATGGGGTCATTCTGAAGTGACTGACTAGCGATGCTGTGTTTCTTTCTTCTTTCTGTTCCTAGTGCTGTCCATGGGGGCCATCCTTATACCCTCCACAAGGGCTAGCCCCCTGGTACGAACACTCTGTGTACAGTGTATATCCTGGGGGCCAGGGTGGAAGTCGGGGGAGGACTGGCTTATCCTCATGAGGATGGCAATCTTGTATAATCATGGTAGAGTCCCTAATAAGCCCTGCATCCCTTCCCTTGAGACTTGAAGGGTACACCTGGCAAAGCTGATCAGACAAAGTTCCATGGTTATTGCCACTGGTATTTGTGGAGTGTGCTTTTCTAGACTGTCTTCAGCATCTCACTGAACTCTGCTTCACAGAGAAGATGTGCATTATCCCTAGCATCTCAATGAGGACTTAAGGAACTTACCTAAGGCCACACAGCCAGTAAGGAATGGGCAGCAATTTGGTCTTTGGACTGCTGTCCCTGACCTGGGATGTTCCTCAGGTAAATTCCATTCCTCCATTGAGTTTCCTCCAATGAGCACTCACATCCAGGGGAGGGAGGAGGAGGCCAGGGTGCAGAACAGAGGCAGGAAGGTTAGCTCGGCCCAGGAAGCCTCAGATGGGGTGGGTAACCCAGCCAGTGACCCTCTCAAGGGAGGCGGAGGTGGAGACCTGCAGCGTGCAACCAGACCTGTGAGATGCGCCTACGGATTCATTCTGGGTGAGTGAGCCCAGCTGCGTCCGCGTGGACCGACTCTCCACTTAGCGACCATCCTGCCCCTGGGGGGCCGTCCTGGCTTAGCAACACTCCACATGCTCCTCCTAATTAATACACCACCGGCGTGGCACAGCTACCTCGCAGCACTCTCGGGCTGTCTCTCCGCTTTGCAGATGACAAGCGGGCTCTTTGCCTTTCACGTGCCCTGGAGACTGACAGGCCCTGGTGGACTATCGGCCGGAATCGCGGGCGGTGTGGCAGGGGAGTGAGAAGGCACCCTCTCCATCTCCAAAGCTCGCTTCTTCCTGTGCCCGGGCGTCGCTACAGGTGGCTCGCCTGGTCTCCTGCGTGGGCGGAGCGCAGCTTGACGGCCAGGTAACCGCTCACCACGATCGGTGCCTCCAGGTCCCTGCTGGACTCCGCCTTTACCTGGCGGGCCCCGGCAGGCCGCTGGACCTTGCGCCGCTGCTCCTGTGATGCTAAAAGACCGTTTCTGGAGTTCCTTGGGAGACCTTGAGGTGAGTTAATAAAATGAATCGTGATCCTCAGAAATAAATATGAATTGAAGCTGCTGATGAGGGTGGTTTGTGATTATCACAGTGCCTGAGAAGAAAGACTTACGGGTTCACCTAAGTGATTTCCACAAAGCTGGACCGCCTCTCAGGTAATATGATGAAAGCATTATCATACAAATAGACCAGTGTTTTCAGTTTTTTCCTCTTAGCTCATACTGCCTCACGTTTCAGTGGCTAAGGGCCCACTATCAATACCCCTTAGTCACTACTGTGAAAAACGGGGGCTCCGCGCTGTGCATGTCATTGATCTGCAACCTCAGTGTTCTGGAGTTATCAGCATGCACACCCCCTGGGCTGTCAGAGGGTCGGACCACCTCCATTGTGGAGTGCAGAGGACCATAAAGGGGCCAGGGCTTCCCACTCACAGTGCCAGTAAAGCCCAGAGGCTGAATGCCACCAGCTTCTGACCAATTACTGCACAGCTCCCCTCTGAGGAGAAGCGCATATGGAAGTCCAAAAGCCTTTTGTGCCCAGTTTTTTAAAGTTCATGAAAATCTGTTTCTTCTGAGTTTAAGAAATTTCTTCTCCAAGGCTGAAGTGATTTGTGTATTCAATAATTCTTTATGGAATACATCCAAGGCTAGGAGCACTTTCCTCCTGAACATTAGAAACTATAAGGATAAAAATACACAATATATCCATTTGAAGAGCTTATGGCCCATGCATGAGGACAGTACGAGATAGAGACTCAGCACAGGGTGGTGCCGGCTCTGGGGAGGTGAGCCCAGGGTGCTATGGGAGACAGACAGGGCCTCTACCTGCAGTGGAAGGAAGGACTCTCTCTCTCTTATCTGTCTCTGTCTCTCTGTCTCTCTCTATCTAGGTGGGAGAGAAGGGATTACAATCAATGATTGTTATAGGAGGAAATTCTGAGTATAATCTCATGATGGTGTAGAAATGAGAAAAGTGCCTCAGACAAGGCTTTTAACACATCTGTGGAAAAAAATAAAGTGGATGCAGATATGGTCAGAAAGACGTAAGCTGGAACACAGGCCCAGCAGAATGGACAGGGAGAGGATGACAGGTAGCTAAAACCCGCGGGATTCATTGAAAGCCTTTATGAGGCTCTTGATGAGAGCGTGTTGCTCATCCACAGTGTGCAGCAGCTGACTGACTCAATTCCAACCTGAATTAGGGCATCCTTCAAAGCCTGCAACGACCCAAAGATGAATGTAGCCAGTACCTTCTGGCATTTGGAAATCCCAGGGAGAGCAGGCCTTCTGCTCCATCACCCTAGCGCTGTGGTTCTCAGCAGTGAATGATTTTGTCCCCTGGGAAACTTGGCAGTGTCTGGAGAAGCTGTGTGGAAGGACAAACAACACAGGAGAGGTGCTGCAGGTCTCTGGAATGTGGGAGCCAGGTGTGATGGATAGGTGACACAGTGAAGAATATTCTTGCCCCAAATGTCAATGGTGACACTCTAACATAAAGTCCTCAAGTTTACAAACCCCACACCTACCAACTCCAGACAGTGCTCATTAGCCATTTCAAAACTGTCCCTTAGCCAAGGGCCTGGCCTGCACTGGATGCTATTGATGTGTCATGGCAGATTCATAAGGGGACATGAAGAGGAGGGGTGTTTCAACATTGTTTTGGAAAATTCTGAGACTGTGCAACCACATTTTTTTTGAAAGAAGAAAGCACAGGAATTATGAAAGAGAAAACAAACAGCTGCTGTTACATGCTATGGGTGAGAAAGGGCCTTTCAGGGTTGGCTGCAGTACCAGCATTGGCCAGCAGAGAGCAGCTGGGAAAACAGCAGGACAAGGAGAGTTCTGCCCCTCCAGGGGGCAATGCCAAAAATTCTTGAGCATCCATGATCAGAAGTCAGGAGTTCAACTGGAATTAAGAGCATGAAGCAAGGATGGCAGAATTGCCTGCTGGCTCCAGCGCAAAGCAGGGTTCCCACAGCTGAGAGCTGAGGCAATGGAAGAACTGGAACTGAAAGGGGAGGGGTCAGAGCGACTCGGGGGTTGGGGTAGGACAGCCTGATTCGTTGCCAGATGCGACCCTCCCCCAGAGCAAGGATGGCCCCAGGACCCCCCGCATCACAGGCCAGTGTGCTTCAAACATCACTCCACAGGCACTGTTTATTTTGTAAAAATAAAACAACAAAGAAGAGTTAAAACACCTCCACAGGATTTCCAGGAAAGACCTGAAAGTATTCTGGACCAATGCAGGTAAAATTCTCATCAGGGACAGCAACCAAACAGGGCCACCTTCCAGCATTCATCTTATTACCACTGATGATAGTTACTCACTCCACGTTTATTTCCTGGGTGTCTGCAACAGGATCAAGGCTGAATATCTCAGAAACCTCACTTACCTTTGGTGTCCAGTTAGCCAAGGGAGCAATGGGGAGAAGCTTCAAGGCCCAGGAATTTGAGGTGGTGATGGTACAACCTCTGTGGTGCAATGAGGATACAAAATGCCGGTCTAGTCCAGAAACCTGATTGAAACTGCAGCATAAAACGCAGACTACAGGTTTAAAACATTGCGATTACTTTCCTGTCTTATAAAACATTTTTGCCTGATATCAGGAATAAAAACCCCTCCCATACCATAAGAGCAGGGAAGGAACTGCATGTTCTGTGAGCACTGGGCACCATCCTGAGTCCTTTGTTTGTTCCGACATCTGCTCCTCAGAACAGCCACTTGGGTTTGCATTATTATGCCATTTCATGGAAGAAAATGAAAAGAAACCCAGGTTCTAAGAGATCACTGTCACACTCTAGTGAATTTTTATTAAGTGTCTTCTATTTTTCTATATTAGGAACTGACCTATATTCTGGGGGGAAATAGATAACATGACAGTCTCTCCCCTGTCTATATGATGAGCACACTCAAAATGACATATCAGAAATGCCAGTGGAAGTGGGAACACTGGGGACCTCCCCGAAGGCGCCAGAGACAATTTCATAGTGATGTGACTCCAGATGATTCTGAAGGAACAGGGATTTTCCAGTCCTCTCTACCCAATGCCCTAATCTTGTCTGTTGCAAAATGATATTTCCAATTTCCATGGAAACTCCCTGCAGGCTAATTAGAACACAGCTTTATAAATTTTAAATAGAGCTTGATATTCCCTGATGCATGCCAGTGTCTACTTCCTGCTGGCAGAATTCAGTAGCCCATCAAGAACGTTTCGGGGATCCTCAGGATGGGACAAAACTGATAAAACAGTTTCCTGGTGATGTCACCACTCTCTTATCCAGCAACTGCATTCACCTAAAACACCACCTAGGGCAACTGAGTCACCTGCATCTTCCATTTGCTCTAAACTGCAGCCACTTTGAGGGCTACATGCCCTCTGCCCTTCATTGGTCGTTCTCAGACTGACTCTGGCCAGCCCACCAGTGGCCCTGTTGCAAGTGTCTTCACTGAGTCCATTTTTTGGAGGACAGCCAGGGAGAAAGGCTAACATTAGTCCCCAGTTTTTGTTTTTGTTTTTTTTTTTTTTTAAAGGAAGTCTATTCTTTCCGAGTTTAAAATAAAAAAAAATTTCCCCCAAGGCTGAAGGTGCTGTGCATCCAGTAATCCTTTACTGAGCATATCCCATGACTCTGAGTGCTTCCCTCCTTGACAATGGAAACCAGAGGGATGAAAATACATGCTACCGCCATTCAGGGAGCTTGAATGGGGACTCACACAGACCTGCCATGGCAGAGCCTCTGCTTCGATTTCTCCAATGATTAATACTCCCTTTCAAAATATCAATCAAAGCAAAGAGAAGAGTCAGGACTAAAAGTGAGAAAGCAGATATGAGACGCAGATGTGTGGTCACCATTGGTGCCATCACAGGGCTGGCTTACCATGATGTTGTTAACCAGAATGCCTACTGTCACATCACGTCTCAAAGGACATCAGAGTGTGCTTCTTATTCCACTGGATTACTTTGAATTAATGTGAGTTGTTAATATGTGCTCCACTGCCCTTCAGTGACTTTAAGTGAAGCATTCTCCCCTGTTAGAAATCAGCGCACTGGCAGCAGCTCTGTGGCTAAGGTGCCTGTGGGTCCTGGCTCTACAGAAAAAGAAAAAACCAAAGTCTGTGTGGCCTGCCAGATGATCCTACAGAATATCAATCTAGAAGGTACATAACAGGCAATACAGTTCATTTTAATTAGGATTAATTTGGAAAGGATCTGTCAGTTCATCTGACCTTTCACCTGCCCCAACCCCTCCTCCATGTGGGATGTTTCCCTGGGGTCTGCTCTCAGATGCATGGTTTGGTCTAAATTTAAATGACTGCAGCGAGGTTGACGTCATTCCCCCTGGGACACTATTACACAGTCTAATGGATTTCTCCATGATTATTATTTTTTCCCAGAGATTCAGCCCACTTTCTCTTTGCTTGAATTTGTCTCATTTTTCCTCATTATGTACCCTCAGATTCAGAAAAATCACAAAAATGAGGGTGAGAATGACCAAGCATCTATTTTCTACTCCTCAGCGATAAAGATGGGAATTGGCCCTGAACGCTCTCTCAGTTGCACATTTTGTAGGTGAGCCGAAACATTTCCATCCTTTTTACTCATGGAAGACATTCTCCTTTTCTCATAAAAGAAGCCCACAGATTCCCTGGGCTGGAGGCAGTTCTGTGTTCCATTGGTGGCCGTGCACTTGACCTGCCTCAGGCCACCTGCCTTGTCTGACCCCAGGTGGACAATAATACATGTGCAACACTTGCATTGCTCTCTGTGTCTGGAGAACAGAGGAAATCTTTCCAGCTTTTGTGAGATGGAACCTAAGACTTGATCTTCATTAGCACCAGTTACCAACCAGGGAAGCTACCGGGACCGTGTCACGTTTCCTTGGATGACACCCAGAGAATGTTCGAACTTCAAGTTGAGTAGGTAAACAAGCAGGTTTGGATGGTCTCCACGCCATATGTTCCTCATGTGTGCACAGGCACGCACAGAGAGGAGCAGGGGCACCAGGAGGAAGCAGGAGAAAGCAGCAGGGCACCTTCACCATCCCCAATTTATAGAAGAATGGAGTCCCATGCAAGGGGGAGACTGTGACTCATTAGGACTTCTTAATTACAGAGGAGAGCCTCCCTGGCAATCTTATTGCTTTGGCTTTGCTTTTAATTATTATTGTCACTATAATATGAGAAAGACAGCAGTGACCTGCTCTGAGAAAGGATTGTTCTAGGCAGCAATGATTCTGGAAAAGCACTAAGAGCAGTCAGGACTGAACTATGGCTCTCCTCTGACCCCCAAGCAAAGGTCCCTAAATGCAGTACCCCTGAATTATCATACTAGATGACAACTCAGGCAGAATGGGAAGGAGATGACGCTCAAAGTGTGATGGGATGTGGTGTATCCATGACCACGCTTCTCCTTCCAAACACTGGCCATCTGTTCATCCATTCCTTCTTTGAACCTTTTGGTTATTGCAGGATGTTCTGGGTCCAGGATCTGTGCTGGATAGTGGGAGAGTTGATCCAGTCTATTGAAAGAAGGTGGGAGGCCACATATCAGCCTTTTAACAATAAAAAGCTGTACTCTCACTTTGTTTGGAAGTGAAAGTCCACAGAAAATCTTTCAAAATGGATTACAAAGTTCCATGAAGATGTGCAGAGTGAGAGAATATAACATAATGCACACTATCTGCTCCTATCTAAGTTCGCATGGAACATATTTGCTTTCAGATCTTAGCCATTTGACATATTTGCTCTGGATTTTTAAAAATAGTTACTACTACCATTGAAGCCTTCTGTGCACTCTGCCCACCCCCTAGCTAGCATCGTCCCACACTGAATGTTTATCATCTCCATTCACATTTTTTACTACTCTCATGTATGTATCTTATGTGTGAATCTATACTTAACAAATAGGACTCTTTTATATGATTTTAAACTTTATGCAAATGGTATCCTAGTATATCTATTCTTCTGTAATTTGATTTTTATTCAGCCTTATATATATTGAGATTTTTCTATGTTCTATGATGTTACTTCATTCATATTCATTTCTACATAAAATTCCATTGTATGACTATCACAGCTTATTTAACTAATCTTTTTTATGTACTGGGACTGAACCCAGGGGCACTGTACCACTGAACTATATCCTTAGCCCTTTTTATTTATTTATTTATTTATTTTTTGAGACAGGGTGTCACTAAATTGATGAGGCTGGCCTTGAACTTGTGATCCTCCTACCTCAGCCTCCCCAGAAGTGGGGATTACAGGCCTGCACCACAGTGTCCAGTTTATCCACCCTTGCCTAGGTAGTTTCCTTTTTTGTTTTTTCTCTCCATCACTAACAAGGTTGAAGTCAACTTTCTTCTATAAATCCTCCATGTAGATGTGACTGAGTTTTGTGAGATTATGTGCCCGAAAGTGGAATCTCTGACTCAAAGTGATCACTGCTAGGTTCCAAGTTGTTAGAAGAATTTTTACCTATTGCAGTCCTTGCTAGTATTTTTTAAATTTTGATGGACTTGATGGGTGAGTTTTGGCATCTTATTGGGGTTTTAAATTATAGTTGATTAGGTACTGGAACTCTAGAATATCTTTTCACTTGATTATTATCAGTTAATGATTGTTTTCTACTTTTTTTTCCCCTTATCTAGTCATAGTGCTTTCAAAATTCTTGATCCTAAACTTTTATAAGTTGTATTTCTTGCAATTTGTATAAGTCTTGGACTTACCTTTCATCTTTATTTATGTGTTTTATTAAAAAGAAGCTTAAACAACACTAATGTAATCAAATTTGTTACTATTTTCCCTTACAGTTTTTGGGTTTTGTGTATTATGTAAGGAATTCTTCCTTAACCCTTAAATTAAAGATGCTTTCCTATTTTTTTTCTAACAGTATATTTTTGCTTTTATATGGAGCCTTTTCAATGCACTTAGGCTTGGTTTTTCAATGTATGTGTTTCTTTATTCTTCCTCACATGGATAACCAATCATTCATCTTTCTCCTATTCTGTAATTAAATTTTATTAAATTTTTACTTATACATTTTTGTGTTGTTTTTCCCTATATTACAGTCCCTCTTTCTATTCCTGCATGAGTATCTTCTACCTTAATAATTTTAAGACAGTGATGGTTAATTGTATGAATCCACCTGACTGAACCAAGGGAGCCCAGATAGGTAGGTAAGGTACAGTTTCTGGGTGTGTCCGTTAGGTGTTTCTAGAAGAGATCAGCACTTGAATCAGCAGACGGAGTAAAGACAGCACCTTCACCAATATGGTGGGTGTCATCCAACCAGTTGAGAACCTGAATAGAACAGAAAGACAGAGGGGCGAACCTTATCTGCTGAGCCAGAGCATCCTCCTCTTACTGCCCTCAGCACCGATGCTCCCGGTTCTCAGGCCTTTGGGTTGGGCAGGACCTATGCCACCAACTTTTCTGGGCCTCTATGTTGCAGATGGCAGATTATAGGACCTCTCAGCCTCCATGATCCCAGGAGCCAATCCCTCAGAATATAGCTCTCCATATCTGTGAATATCCACTTGGTTCCATCTGGAGAGCCCTAAGACAGCAGTGTAAGAAATTTTGCTGCTCAACGAGGCAACTCAATACCTTGTTCTTTTTCAAAACTTCTTGTCATCATCTTTTGTCTTTTGCTCTTGTATATAAAATTGTGGGTCAGCTCATCTAATGCCATGAGGAAATGAATCGACTAGTCCCGGGAGTCCAGGCATTTGAGCTGCTGCATCTTTCCTCTGATGGCTGTTATTGCAGAGAGGCTCATGACTGCGGGAGCGTGCTAAGGGCTTTCTATACACACTGAATCATTTAAACTCACAAGAAGCCTAGGAGGTAGGTACTTATTATTCGTCCCTGCTTCTAGCTGGGGGAAGAGAGGTGTGGTGAGATTAAGCAATTTGGCCAAATTCCCAGGGTTATTATGAAGCACAGCCAGAGTACCTGGGTTTAAGTCTATTCTAATCATATGCCAGGGCTCACCTCGACATCCCCCAACTTACTATTATGCACTGTCTGATATCCTCTTTATTTTACCAAGGAAGAAACTAAAGCAGCGTCTGGCCACCCAATTGATCTAATATCTTTGTAAAGTCCACTGTGGAGAAAGAAGACTTAAATCCCTTGGCCTTCCCTGTATGGAAGCTCTTTCTTCCACTCTTGCCCTCCAGCTCTTGCCTCTGGACCTTTCCAGGTCAGAGAACTGGAATGATCAACAGAGAGGCACAGGGAGCTCCAGGTCTCCGCGGTCTTCAGTGGGCCAGGGCCCTGAGCAAGTGAAGGCCAGCTCTAAAGATGGAATGGTGTCTGCGGCCCATGGATTCGGGGATGTTTGGTGATATTTTCATTTCGTCTTTAAACTCATGGTGGTACAGGAGCACAGACTGACAGAGCAGAGCTCTCTCCTCTCCACGGCCATGCGTGCCAAATGACAGGCCATGTGCACTTTCTGGGAAATCTGTGACTAAAGCTGTGAGCGCTGGCAATGGCGTAGGTGAATCTGCAGGAGCAGATTCCATGGAAAGTAATTAAGTAAGAAAACATTGGTTGGGAGCTGTCGAGGGAGCCAAAGGGAAAAGCATGTTATAAAGAGATGCTCATCGGCTCAGGCTGGTGGTTAGAGGACAGACCCTGTCATTTGCAGCTTTCGGTATAAATCTCAACTCGGCCACCAACGTGCTTGGCAACTTTGAGCGAGTCACTCCAGACAGCCTGGATGTACCTCTGTTCCCTTATCTGTGAGAGGAGGCCCCTGGGGGCTCTCACTAAGGGGAGAAAATCAGCTTAGTCTGAAAGAAAGAGCACGAGCCCATTAGTGGGCTCGTGCCCTGTGGACACGGGCACACCTCGCTTTCTGGCAGGGGGGACGAGGGAGCCAGGGCAGAAGGGTCACAGACTCAGGTGAATTCCCCCAAAGGCGGTCACAGACCAAGACCCTGGTTCCACTTAGGTTTCCCTCCACTCTTATACTGCAAACAGTATGGCAAGCCATGACATTCCCCCACGGCAGTCCCTCGTCTCTAAGGTAGGATTACAGGGCCGCCAGCCTAAAACAGGGCAGCAACTGTGCCAGTTCACGGGAGGTGCTGGGCATCAGCGTCGAAAGCAATTAGAGGTGAAGGGGGACACAGGCAGGCGGGCTTCGAGGGGCTCTCCAGGGGTCTCGGCTCCTCCTCTAAGACAGCGAGACAGCCTCCGAGGAACTGCAGTGCTGGAGGGAGGCTCCAGGAAGGAGTCTGGCCCAGCCCTGGAATGAGGAGGTTTCCTACTGATTTTGATATTAATGAGGTAATTACTGGTGTGTTTACGCACCTGTGCCATTTCCCCAGCCTCCCTGTGTTCTTTTTCCAAGCAATGTGATTCTGGGCCCTTACTTTTCTCTATCAGGAGAGGAGCACGAATGGGAGCTCTCACATCAGAGCGTCTCCCACGGTGGTGGACATGACTCGGGCACACGCACAGGCCCAGAGCTAACAGTCCAGCCCAGAAGGTGGCGTCTTGTAAAGGGCACTCACCAAGGGCTCTGGGGCAGAGGCTGCACCCTGCAGGAGGGAGACCCTTTGTTCCCTAAAGAGATCAGAGTTGAGAGTGAAAGACAGGACCAAAGAAAGATGACAGCGTGCTCCTGAGTGCCCCCTGGCAAAGTGAGAATAGGGATATCAGAAGGGGCACCGCCATGGGGGACATCGAGGCATGGCTTTATCAGGAAGGTCAGAGGAATCATGAAAAATCTCAGGGAAGAGAAATCACACTGTTGAGTGTCTTTGCTGACAGGTTGAGGCAGAGAGAAAGCCATCGCTTCCTCCACCTACCTATACAATAAGACTTTTAAGGACTAGAAAATAAGACTTTAAGGGATATATTTTGTAGGTGTTCAGGGTGAAGAGGGAATTCAGTGGTCCCCTTGATCCTTGGGGGATGTGTTCCAAGACCCCCACTGGATGCCCAAAACTGTAGGTAGCACTGAACTCTACATATACCTTGACTTTCTACATAAACAACTATGATGAAGTTTGATTTATAAATTAGATATGGTAAGAGATTAACAGTAAAAACTCATAGTAAAATAGCACAATCATAACAATATACCATACAAGGTGTGACTGTGCTCCCCCCTTTCTCTCTTAGTATCTTATTGCTGCCTACTTCCCCTTCCTCTTCTAGTCATAATGTAAGAGAGTTCAATATTTGTATGAAGAGATGTGTTGAGGTGAATGACGTAGGCATTGTGACTTAGCATTAGTAGCATTAGGCTACTATGCCAGGGTCACCTGCATTCAAGCACCATGCTACCATGGCAGTGGGTCTAATTACTGAGACCCACTGCTGGGCAGGTGACATATACAATGTGGACACTCTGGATCACATCCTAGTGGGACAGAGCAGGATGGTGTTGGATTTTGTGTTTCTACTCAGAATGGCCCATGATTTAAAACTAACATTTTTTTTCTCCAGAATTTTCCATTTAATATTTTCAGACTGTTTGACTTTGGGTAATGGAAACCACACATAAGGGGGGACTACTGTACAGCTGTAGAAGAGGATTTCTGGTGTGTCTTAAGCAAAACTGTGGTGGGAGGCTGGTGTGGGAGGTCTTCCGCCAGGAGAGAGGGAGAATGGGAGATGCGGGTAATTGGATGGCTTTGTCCTCGCAGTGTAGGGGTGACAGCACTTTACAGGCCCAAGGAGGATGACCATGATAGGAGCTGGTGGGCCTCAGTGTGAAAGGCCTGACTTCAGCCTTGACTCTGATATCCCCTGATAGAAGGCTTCAGGCAAGTTCTGATACCGTGGGAGGTTTGGCTTCCTCGTACCTAACCGGGTGGCCATGACTCCTGCCTCAGAAGCTGCTGAGGTCAAGAGAGAAGAGATCATGTGCATGAAATCACCTTGTAAATTCCAAGGCATATGGGATGTATTAGGAATGGCCTTTTAATCATTTTGTTCTGTGGGTGATTCTGGAGGCAAGAAGTGCAATGTGCTATGGGCTCGGCGTGTGGCCCGGCTGCTTGGCGTGGTCCCCCTTGGGTAAGGCTGCAAAGCCTGGGTAATGGTGACCAGGAGTAATGCTGAGGTGGGAGGGTGAGTGACAGAGCCCTTTCCCCAGGGAACTCTTCCCTTCCTGTGACCCAGCGAAGGGAGGGAGATGTGGGGAGTTGGCCCTAGTGATTGTCAAGGTGGAGGAAAGGACACAGGATGGGGTGCTTTGGGGAGCCCCTTATTGTCATGCTCTACCTCTGAGAAAAATTTGCCCAACTTCTCTGGGGGTCTCAGGAACATTAGCGTTAGGGAGAGTGTAAGAAATGCAAACCAAGTGCATCCTGCCTGGGGCTGGCAGAAGGAGGGAGGCAGCACACATAATGCTTTGGTGTCACCAGGTGATGGGAGGATTTTCAGGTGGAGATTTCTCTGTAGACCATGTAACATCTGGTCTCAGCCTCCAACTCAACCACTCTTCTGAGTTCTCCCCACCCCTCGAAGTACTTCCATGACTTGGTGGTTTCTGACTTGTTTAATTCTAATCCAGTAGACTCTTTTCAAAAAAGAAAACAAATACATTTTACATCAGTAAAAAGGATACCTACTATCCAGTGAAGCTCATGATAAGCCTCATTTTTATAAAGGAGTTTGAAGTCAGCAAGGGGTTTGGGAAATGAAACGTATTATAATTGGGTGACAGTTCCAAAGCAGGACAGTTCCACATAGCTTGCCTCCCTCAAACCCTGACACGGCATTCCCAAATCCCTGAGGATCACAGTGTGCATGTGCTGCAGCGGATTCCTACCAGGTGGCCCCGCTTTGCCCCAAACCAGCATCTTCTGGAAGGGCAGTGTGGCAGCCAGCACCAGGTGCCCAGCGTGGGCATTTGTCCTTCAAAGTGCTCTGGCCGCTCATGGGACAAGATCTGGAAGTGCTTCCCAGATAAATGAAAGTGACTTTGGCATCCAAAGGATGACCTGAAGTTGTAGTAGACTCCACACTCCAACATTACTGAATGATACTGAACCACACAAATCCCTTCTTGGATTTGAACTTTGTATACCACAGATATTTTCAAACCAAGATCACCACAAGCAAATTAAACCTTGACGATTTTAAATATGAGTAACTACCTGCCACCAGATGTTTTGGAGGACAGACAAGGGGTAAAAGGGGCGGGTGCATGTTGACATTATAAACTGAAAAATGTAAATTGGAAGCAACGCCATAGGCTACAGAATGTTGAAGGAAAATATGGAAGTAGAAAGTGAGGTTAATTAGATTTTGACGACTTTCAAGAAACCAGCACATCTCATGATAACTGACAGCATTAGACTAGAATCTATGTCTGAGCAAAATTGTTCAAAAGCCCTCAGTCCAACCCCCTTTGTTTAAGACATCAGGCAGGTTGCTGGGGGCTGGGAGACGTGGTGATGAACTTACAATCCTCAGTTCCACCCTTATCTAGCTGATAAATCCCTTCCTTGCTCCCTGCCTCGGTCTCTGCGTCCGTCCCATAGGGACTGTAAAGCCTGGCCTGCCTTTTCCTAATGGAAAAAATGAGAAAAGGACATCATGTTATTGCAAAATGAATAAAAGCCAAAATTTTAATCAATTAACACTGACAAAGCATTTTCAAATCTTGTTGGCCAATTGATCCTCATAATAAAGCTGTGGACAAAACCCTCAGATACTAGACCCTCTGTATACACCATCGTTTTTAATGCCTGTCATACTGTTACATGAGGAAATTAACAGATAATCCATCTTCAATATGCACAGATATTCTAAATGATAACTATAATAAAAGAAAATTCAAAATTGTATAACAAGGCCATTAATGAGGGTTCAGGAACTCAACTGTTATTTTTCAGTCACTGCCAAGATTGTTCCAGAACTTTTGAAGTTTTTTTTTTTTTTGAAAATCAAAGGCAATTAAAATTAATATTTAAGCATTTCTTAATGCTGCTGCTTTGGACTCCTCAGAGAATAGGAAGCCACTGCCATTTCACAACCGGTTCCTTTCCTGCCACGTCTCATCTGCCTGTGAGGGTCGGCTTTCCTGCAGAGCGGGGTAGCCCGATTCTCGCTGGCTCTCCAGCAACGTGCATTCTTCTCGTGTGTTGATGAAGGCTGCAGGTTGGCTGCGGCTCTGCTACAGACTGTGGCTCAGCTCCAAGCTGGATGTCACCTCTGGTCTGCTCCACGTGGCATTTCTTCCTGGGATCCAGGAAGAAGGATCATAGCATGTGTGATCCCCAGGGAGCTGGTGATAACCATTGATGCCTCTTACGGCTTTCGCTGAGTGATCTGCCCTTGGTCACATGGCGAAGGTCAGAGATGCATAATCCTCTTACAGGAAGGAGAAGTGGATAAGTGTTCAATGTTAGGTCTAATTGGGTGGCTGCAGGGGGAGGGAGCACAGTCACCTAGCAACACACTGTGCCAGAAGTGACCAATGAGGCATACCTGCTGACCCTGACGTCCACCTTGGGTCCACCTTTTCCTGGGCAGGACCCCTTGACCCCCTTCCTCTGTATAAAAACCCTGAGCAGCCAAAGCCACGTGCGATTTCTCCTGGCTCTCCCACCCCGACTTTCACCCCCGGAGGGCTAGAGATTTCGCCCGGGACACACATTCCAATAAAATCAAGCTACCACTATTGTCTGACTCTGGCGAGCGCACTCTTTTCACTCGCCGCCTCCGCCTTTGGGACCTCTACCCGCCAAGTCCCCGCGTCACCCTTTCTTGAGTTTTACATTCTATAGTCTATCAGAGCTGATCTCAGATCCATTACGGTACCACGGCAGCCCTGCTAACAGACTTGAGTTGGCACATAGAGAAGCTTGTCAACGTTCTTGAGACCAAAGGTCACAAATTCTGTCACTAACAGGAAGTGATAGGAACTGTGGCAAGAAAGAGGCCATACCCTCATAAGGGAGCAGCCACCTCAGTCCTAGTAAGTGGTACAATTGCAAATGAAAGCCTGAATCCTTTGATTTCTCAAGTCAAAGTCAGATACTTCTTTTTAAAAATTTGGCAAATATTTTCATTCCAAACAGCAATGACTACTCTTCAGGCCAAACAAACTATCCCCACTCCAAATTTGGACCTTGACTTGAAAGTTTTCATTCTGTGCTTTAGGATCATACTTGAGGTGGTACACTGGGAAGGGACAGAGCTGTCCCGGTAAGGAGGTGGACAGATTCTTTTCTGGTGTGTTTCTATGACCCAGAGTCAGCGCTCACCTGGCCTGAAGTCACTCAGACTTCATGAACTGGCTCAGGACTTGGGTTACGGTCTAGCCACGGCCTCTGTCTTTTCTGCCCTGGGCTGGGCTGTCTGAGTTGTGCCATCTCCTAAGAGAAGCCTTTCAGGCTGATTGACTTAAAATTAGAGCTCAGATGGCAAAAGAAGAGGGGAATAATAGGGAGAGAGATTGCCCTCATTTGCCTCTTTAAACTTTCATATGGAGTGTGATTTGTTAACAAGGGGGAAGGCCCGAGGCATTGAGGGGCATCAATAATTCAGTAGAGGCTGTCAAGCTGCAAATAGCCCCATGGTGCCCAGCTGAGCTCCTGCCTGTGACATGGGCTACTGGGTCAGGCTCCAAGAGAAAGGGTCGGACTTCCAATAGCCTACCCTTTTCAGTCCTGTTCTCCTCCATTCCCACTTCCTAACAAACCTGGAAACCTTCATAATGGTGGTTACAATGGCAGGACTCCACTGAGCTCAGGTTCCCTGAGGAAGATGGTGGCTGCAGGAGCTCCTCTGTCCCTGGGATCCTTAGTGTCAACACCCTCTCCCTATCTGATGCATCCAATGCCCAGGATTTAGTAAACAATTGTTCCCACCCCGCCCACCCCTCCACTCTCAAGGCAAATGTTACTTCTTCCAGTTTTATAGCCCTTGTTTCTTTCTTTCCTCAAAATGAAACTCAGAACTCAACTGGACCTAGTGCTGGCCTTCCTGGACAATGGTGCCCCTTGACCAGAAGCAGAGGGGCAGGGTGGTAACTAACAGTCTCTCCTTGACCAAACTTAGTTTCCCCTTAATCCTTCCAAATTAGACCTTGGAGTCTGGATTTCAGCATCTTTCTTTACATTGTCCAATGTCAGTAAGAATCTTGTAACAGTTTAGCCAGAATCTCCTGCCCTCCACAGACAGAGCTCCCAATTCTGTGGAACTTCTTCAAACCACAGGACAGGTCCAGTAACCCAAAGAGAACAGGAAAGGGGAAATGTTAACCAGTGGCTTCAGCCTAATGCCATTAACTTAACTTTCAGAGTCGATGCTATCGGCCAGCAGTAGATCTGGGAAAGGCTGCTTTCCATTTCTGAGAGAAGCAGAGAGCCAAGAGAATAACACTGTGACCAGGAGTTTTGCTCCTGACAAAAGGCCTGTCCTCTCCCCTATATTGTTGGGTCACTCACTTGGGAACAGGAAACAATCTGACCTGGGTGGAGGCAGAGTAGGGAAAAGCTCTTGTCCTTTAAAGAATGGTGAAAATCAGATTTAGTCTATAGTTTTAATGTTTTTTGCTTTTACATTGTGATTTCCTCTGGGTAATTTAGGATTTCAATAAAAGTATAAAGTCCCTCTGGGTAATTTAGGATTTCAATAAAAGTATAAAGTCCCTCTTTGAGAAGTGGTAGTTTGTAGATTAAAGGGATGGAACGATAGTAGAGAGTTTCCTCGTTCCCCCTTCACACCCTCTCTGGCTCCTTGCTAGGAAAAGTAGATTCCAAGCACAGTCCAGGGTTTTCAGGTAGTGAACGGCAGTGAGATGACTGGGTGGAGAGGCTGATGCTTCGGGTTACACATTCAGTCCTACAGACACCACTCAACACATGGAGAGGCTGACGCTTGGAACCCCTATAGACACTACTCACCATAGTGTGGGGCTATGTCCTGATAACACCATGTAGCTTCAAAATCTCCTAGGATTCAAGTGCATGCAATAAGCTCAACCTACTGAACTTCATAGCTTAGCAACACTATGCCCTGTCGAGTAGGTTTTCTGGCCTCACGGTCTTGTGACTGACGTGGAGCTGTGGCTTGGTGCCCCTGCCCAACACCATGACAGAGAATATCACCAGCCCCAGAAAAGAACTGAAATTCAAAATTCAAAGTGTGGTTTCCACGGAAGGCATATTACTTTTGCAGCATTGCAAAGTCAAAAAAATGACTAAGTTGAACCAACACAAGTTGGAGACCATCTGTATAAAGAAAATCAAAATATAAAAGAATAAAATGAATATGATCTGAATATGAAATGATCTTATCTTTTCAATGCAGAGGCTTTTGCTTCTCCGTGGAAGGTCTGGTCTACCTGGAACCATACACACTGGCCTGTCAGAGTGTAGATACTTCCACATCTAACTGGAATTTATTTTTTTTAAGTTTAGAAATAACTTCTATGTGGAAAAATAGTATATATTGTTTTGACTCACATTAAATAAGAATGGTGAGAAATGCAGGCACGGATCTCTTAAATCTGTCCAATGTGTCCATCTCTTCGTCTCTACTCTGTGTGCCGACTAGTGCTGCAGCCTCCTCATGGCCTCCCTGCCTCTTCTCCATGGGACGAAGGCTAGTCCACATCTCACTCCCCTGCCTCGAAGTGCAGTGCCCTTGGGGAAAGATAAACCAAATGACAGTCCCACCTTCCTCCCCAGACTCACAACTCACCACCGCCCAGCCCCCATTCTATGTACTGGCTGAGGCTCTGTCCTGCTCGCCTTCCTTTCCAGGGTCTGGATGTGAGTGTCACAGATCCCACACAAACACTGAGGGCACCTGCTGTCCTCTGCTGGTGGTGTTAAGGCTGCTTCTCGGTCCACCACTCTCCTGAGGCTGCGTGTCCCCGAAGGTGGGATTCATTTACATCTCTTCTGCTTCTAGGTGTGGCACAAAGCGAGAGCAGAGGATATTATAATTGAAGGAATAAAGTCATGACTTTGATCAGAAACTAATCCTCAAAGGAGTGCAAGGCTTACTCAAGGTCACGCAAGCTATACTCAGGAGGCAGGCTGTGCATTGATCTTTTCTTCCTCAACAAGACACAAAGCTCTCGTCAAGAAGGAAATGTTTGCTTATATGACAAAAGATGTCATAATTGGAGTTAATAGAGATGTGATGGATAGGGAGAAAATATTTGCAACGTATAGAACAGGCAAAGGATTCAGAACCATCATCTCTAAAAAGCAATGGTAAATCAAGAAGGAAGATCATCAGCCTTTTATAATAAGAAGGAAAGATAAACAGTTCATAACAGGGAAGTTAGCTCTAAAAAGATCTTCAGCCTCAACAACAGAAATATCATTTTCACCCATTATATTAATTAAAATTTTAAAAGACTGATAAAAATTCAGTGCTGGTAAGAGTATCATCACTTACACTGGTGATAGAATTGTAAGTTGAAAAACCTTCTTCTTTTCTTTCTTTGTTGTCACCACTATCCATCAAATTTTTAAATGCTCCTTCCCAAGGACCCACAATGTTAGTGTTCTGTGGTTGCTTAGCAAAGGACTAACAATTTAGTGGCTTAAAACAACACAAATTTATTACACTACAGTTCTGTAGTTCGGAAGGATGAAATGAGTCTCACAGAGCTAAATCAGGGTGTTGGGAGGGTGTGCCCCCTTCTGGAGTCCCTGCAGGACAGTCTGTCTCCTTGCCTGTCCATCTTCTGAGTGCCCATAGGTTTGGCTCATGACCCCTCCCATTCCTTCTCAAAGCTGCAATGTCAAGCCAATTCCTTCTCCTGCCACTCTCCAGCTCCATCTTTCAAATCCCTCTTCCACTTTTAAGAACCCTTGCATTGACATTGTGCCCACCAGGATAATCCAGGATATTGTCTCCACTGCAAGGTCATCTGCTCTGGAACCTTAATTCCTTCTGCAACATCAATTCCCCTTGCCATACAACGCAATATATTTGAAGGTCCAGGATTTAGCACAGAAACATCTTGGACAAGAGGCAATTACAATTCCAGGAATCTATTCATTAGAAATACATACAAGTATGCTCCAAAATTTTATGCTGGAAGATATTTATGGCAGTGGTTATTTTTAATACTAAGAAAAATAAAAAAGGAAAAAAAAGAGAAAAAAAACTAATTCTCCTTCAAAAGTAGAATGCTTACATAATCCTACATGGTGGTTAATTTTGTGTGTTGATTGATTGGACCATAGTGTGTCTGGATATTTGGTCAAGCATTATTCTAGGTGTTTGAGAGTGGTTTTGGAGAAGATAACCACTGAAATCCATAGACTGAGTAAAAGACTGCCTTCCATAATGTGGGTGGGCTACATCCAATCAGTTGAAGGTCTGAATAGAAGGAAAATTCTGAATATCCCCTGAGAAAGGGAGAATTATTTCTGCCTGGTGGCCTTTGAACTGAGATGCAGGATTCTTTCCTGTATTCAGACTTAGACTGAAACAATGGATCTTCCTGGATTTCAGGCCTGTTGGCTGTTGGACTGGGACTCCACCAATGGTTCTCCTGGGTCTCCAGGTTGTCGATTCACTCTGAGGATCTCGGGAATTCCCAGCCTCCATAGTTGCATGAGCCAATTCCTCATGATGAATCTCAGTTCTATTGGTCTGATTCTGGAAAACCTGAGTAAAACATTCTATTTTTAAGAAAATGTAGCTGTAAGAAACAAGAAAGCAAAGTTTTATGAACTAACAATAAAAAGATCTTCATGACATGTGATTAAGTAAAAAAAGAGAATGTATAAAAATTGAAAGGAACATTTGCAAATACACACAAATCCCTATAAATAAATGTACAGAAAGTGACTGAAAGAAGCAGATTGAACTCTTACCAACAATTATCTCTAATAATCACCAGATAGTGAGGCTGGGGGCTGGGAGTGGGGATGAGGACTTGGAGTCTCATGGGCTTTAGGTATTCTTCACTTCAGTGTTTGGTTTATTTGCAAAAAGAAAGCATATATGAATTGTGTTGTTTAAAATACTAAGATAATCAAAGATCCATTTATTGATGGGCAGGGGAATTTTTTCCTTACTAGCCAAATTTAAAAGAAACTGGTTAACCAGCACCAACACCAATGTACAAGTTTTTAGTAAGGAAGGTTCCTTCCTAGCGACTGGAACACCAACATCCATTAACAAGAGACGATTTGCACAATATAAAAAATATGCAAGGAACCAAATTAGTGAACAGAAGGGGTTTAATAAGCATGAAATCAGAGCACAGGATGTCAGATGTCCTTGAGGGATGGCCTATTGTAGCTGAGGCTTTAACTCCAATGAATTTTCCAATTGACCCAAACACTTGGGCTTGGGACTCCGCCCCTCTTTCTGATAATATCTGTCTCTCTGCCCTGAAGAGTCACTGGAAAGTCACTAACAAATTCTCATCCTCCACTGATATTTTGTGACTCTGCATCAGATCCACCTTTTCTATGTGCACAAAGTCCTGCACCATGCTGGGTAGTTTGACAGACTCCATCAGAGACCACTTTCCATCTTCTCTGTGCTTTTAGCTTACTGACAGTGTACAAAAGGCCAGCGGCACTCCCTCAGTAAATACAGAAAAAGGGGTTAACTTCAGAGGCATTTTCTGCCAAACAACTAAGTTCATTCATCCATTCAAGCTTTTCCTTAACCTTGCTGACATCATCCCTAGATCTGTGATGTTCGACTTCCTTTAAGGAACTGAACTTCCTTTGACTATACTGAGTTATGTCCTGGCTGAGTGACTATGGGTTACACCATTACTCTTTGCCATATTTTTTTTTCCTTTTTGTCCAAGATAAGGGAGCGAGAGCAGTGAAATAGGAATAGCACTCAACTTCGGCCGCACAGGACTATGGAGCATCCAACACAAGGAGTCATCCGCCCATTGGGTAAGTGTTTGCTGGGGTCCTTGCTTAGCTCATCTATGTGCATGCTTGGTTCTGAGGACACAGTTTCTAGGGAGGACTTATTGTGAACAATTACAGCGTAGGATGCTGTGTTATGCCTGGGAGATCTGGTTAAGGAAGGTTTGGAGAGTTAACTCCATCTCCTCTGGTTTTTAGTGTGTCAGTGGTGTACCAAAGGTCAACTGAAGAAAGAGCAGGAAAGAGGACAATGTAGAGGAAGGTATCCAAGACCAAAAGAACAGCATATGAAAAGGAGGGAAGCAGGGACAGGATTGTAAGACCTGGATGTGCAGTTTTAAGACAGCCCTAAATCCTTTGACACTTCCCCTCAAGAGGTGGTGTTTATATCCCCACCTTTAAGGAATAGGCTGTGGCTGCTCAACCAATAGGAAGCAGCAAAAGTAATGCTGCCCCAGGCCTCAGGAGACCTCCTGTGTATTCCATGCCCTTGCTCTTGGAACTCAGACACTATGTCCTGAGGAAGTCCAAGGAGTTCCAAGAAGAGGTCCAAATGGAGAGGAACAGAGGCTTCCCACCAAGCACCTGGGTGAACTCCCCAAAGACAACTGGTGCCATCCTAACAGCCAAGTGAGTGAGCAGTATTGGAAATGGGTCAAGACATCTCACCTAACATCATTGGGAGCAGAAGAGTCACCCTGCTAAGCCCTGCCCAAATGACAGATTCATGAGCAAAAGAGACAATTGTTCTTTATGTCACTAAGTTTTGCCTCAAGAATCATCAGTGAATAAGCATCTGAATAATTGGAGGTAAGAAAGATGATTAAGCATGATTCCTAGGTGTCTGGCTTAGGTAATATGATGGAGAGTTTTTTCTGGAAAACAAGATTTGTAGATGGAGCAGGTCTGGTGAATGGAGGGGGAGGGAGCACTGGACAGTGATAATAAATTCAGTTTGGGACTTACTGAGTTTGGGGTAATGGGCTTTCCTAGTATGGAGAGATGGTATAGTCAGACATGTAGATCTGAAGTGGGGGAGAGAGAGAAAGAACGAGAAAGAGAGGGAGAGACATATTTGCAAGTGATTATTGATGGAGGGTGAATGCATGGTTATGGATATGAACATCTAGGAGGATATACACAGTGAGGTGAGAACGGGACCAAAGGGGAGCACCACGGTTAAGGGGTATACAAAAGAAAAGTCTAGGAAGAAGTCTAAAAAGAAATGGGAGTAGGAAGGAGGGCTAGAGTTGATTCTTTCTGGTCCTGATGAACCCCCTTCTGACCATGCTGGGGGTTTGCATGGCAAAACCCAGGTTCAGTGCTGGATACTAGACCTTGGCAAGCACTGGCTCCCAGAGCCCTGCCTTCCTGTTTATGGGGAAAGTGAGCTCAGGCTGGAGCTGGGAGTGTTACAACCAGCCAGCCAACCATGTGAAGCCTTCCCCCTCCTCTATAGCTCCTGTAGCCTTTGCTTATATAGACAGTGCCAGGGCTTCTCCCTGTCCAGAAGTCCAGGAAGTCAGCCCCAAACGTACTTTAGGAAAAAGACAACAAACCGAGAAATGAATTGGTGTTCTGCTTCTGGACTCAACTAAAAAGAGGCTTCTTTTCAATGTGTGAAGCTTTTCCCGTTCAAGCTGAACACCTCAACAGATGGGGGAGCAACGGTTTATTGATGCAGTGGAGCAGTAACTGTAAGGAAGAGAGGATGAATATTTCATGGGCAGCAGTGGCAGTTAATAAATCATGAGGTGCTGCAGATGAGCAGGTCGCTGGATGGTGGGTGCTCAGCTCTGGTCAGATGGAACCTTCCTTTCTGCCATGTCCAGATTGCCCTGTGTCTGTGGGCCTTGATTTCTCAATCCAGTGTGTGCATAGAAAAGCTTGTCTCCCATCTTTTAACTACAGTCAACTAGGTGAGGATAGACAACAGGGAAATTCAGAGGAAATCAACTTAAGATCATTCCATTCTGTGAATCCATGAGTTTCTTGAAGCGATGGTCAATGACACATGATGTTGAATGATGCACTCCACAGACTCTTGTTGATAAAAGTTTCTGAGCTGTGTGCTTTACCTAGGGAGCATTGGTAGCCCTTTCCACGACTTGGGGTAAGAATGCACTTATTTAGAAAAGAAAAAGAGAAAAGCAAAAATATAGACCTAAGAATAGTGATGGAAACAAGTACAGAAATAAGAAGCACTATTTTGCCAGACTCAATATTTGCAGTATATTCATTTGTCTATTTAAGTACATATACATTCAAAAAGAATTTTAGCTGGTTTTGCCTGTAATGAAATAACAGCAGTTGGTTACATAAATAGAAGTTTTAGTATTGTTCAAATTGCCATTTTTAATAATAAGCTATAATAATATTTTTTTTGGAACCGGGGATTGAACTCAGGGGCACTTGGCCACTGAGCCACATCCCCAGTCCTATTTTGTGTTTTATTTACACACAGGATCTCACTGAGTTGCTTAGTGCCTTGCCCGTGCTGAGGCTGGCTTTGAACCCTCGATCCTCCTGCCTTAGCCTCCCAAGCCACTGGGATTACAGGCGTGTGCCACCAAGTCGGCTAAATTTCTAAGTTTTTTTTTTTTTTTTTGCGGTGCTGGGGATTGAACCCAGGGCCTTGTGCTTGCAAGGCAAGCACTCTACCAACTGAGCTATATTCCCAGACCAATAATAAGCTATATTAATATTTTGCTATTATAATAACAATAAAAAGAACACTAGTACTATAGAATGCTGACTCTGTACTAATCTCCATGCAGAGTATTTTATAAATACTATTCTATTTATTCCTAAGTATTCACAAAACAGGTATGAGAACACACACTGATAAGAAAATTGGGCTGAGAAAGATGAATTTCCTTGTCTAAATACCCAAGTAATAAGTGGCTGATGAGATTTGAACCCAGCCTTTCTGATTCTAGGCACACATTTTTGTAATAATAAGTAATAGCTAAAGCTTATGCTGTAGTCATTATGAATTAGAAAATATTCTCAGTAGCTCACTTATCTGTATTATATTCACCTTTCACTTTCCCTAAGCTATTTTATAATTCTGTAAAGTGTGTAACATTGATAATAGTAAAAAGGATTCTTGGTAATAGAAATGCAAATTAATTGATCATTGCCCTGAGGGTGGATATTTCTTGCATCTATTTGTACATTCATTTCTGAAGTCCTTATTTCCTATTTATGTGTAGTTCTTAGCATTCTTTAAGCCAGTTGTAATGTCTTCCTGATTCCCTCATTTATTAATGAGCTAAATATAATATTTGACATATTCATTTTCTTTTATGACAGTCATGAGTTTATAAAAAGAAAATGTTCTTTGACAATTCTTTGTAGACCACACAAGCACATGCCCGAGGAGACGAGAGGGCCAGGGCATCTTCTCAGCCCTCACCACCCCTCCTGAGGTGTGCTGGGGTCCCACTGCTAGGCTGGTTGCTACCAGGGCCCGGGCTGCCCTGCCCTGCTGGTGTCCTGTCCCTTGAGGGTCCTGCACCTCTCACTGTGTGCTGCTCTGGAGCGTGGCTAGCTCTGCCTCCTCATAATCTTGCATTTGTTTCCTGGAAGTTCATTTTGCCTGGTTTCCCTGCCTGCGAGTCAGTTCTCACCAACAGCCTGTTAACCTCTCTACTGTATACATTTAATAGTGTCACTCTCCTATTCGAAAAACTCTTCTGTAACTTTTAGATTGATGATCGGAGCCCAGTTTACCAGCTCAACCTCCTATGTCACCAAGCTCCCATCCCACCATGAATAATATCCCAGCAACACCAAACTGCTTGCAGGTCCCCAAATAGGACCCATTCTTGACCTCGCCACCGCCCTTTCTTGTGTGCCTCCGGACGCCCCATCCACTCAGCTAAGTCCTCCTCTGGGAAGCCTTGCTCAGCCTCCAAGGCACCTTTCAGTGCCCCTCTCGAGCATCCTCCTGACACGGGATCAAAGCCCTTCACAAAACTCTCCTGGCACTGCCCATATGCACAGAAAACATTTAGGAGAAACCCTGTACTTCTGCAGGGCGTGGTGGTCATGCCTATCATCCCAGCTATGGGAGACTGATTGCAAGTTTGAGGCTTGCCTGGGCAACTTAGACTCTAACATAAAATTTGAAAAAGCGTTGGGGATGTAGTTCAGGGATAGAGGGCTGGCCTAGCAAGTGCAAGGCCATGGCTTTGATTCCCAGTTCTGCAAAAACAAACACTCCATACTTCTTTCCAAGAATTTTCTGGAAATACACTTAGGGTAGAAGGGTAGTCAATACTCACTACCCTCCAGAGTAGAGCTCTGTTAAATAAACACTCCACAAATTGGGAAATGAATTAATATTAGCTTTCTGAGTTTCCCAAAGTAGACTCAAGACTGCAGTTCACTGTTTAAAGAAGAATATCTTAGAGGACTGAAAGCCTAGGTCTTGAATGTCTTACAGCTCAAAATTTATTCCTAAAAACCTGATTTGGAGGCTCTATGGAATAGAGGCAGAGAAAAAAGGAGGCCAAAGGAGGCAGCAGCAAGAGAGAATAAGCCACTGGCTGCAACTGGGATGGGTGAGGGCAAGGAGAGGCTTTGGGGGAGCTGGCCCAGAGTGCGGGACATCTATAAGTTCTACTGAGGAAGGGAGCTGAGGGGGCTGAAGAGGGGTCTGTGGCCTCAAAGGGGACTTTCAGGTGAGCGTGGGAGGGCACATGCATCCTGCACGTACTGCTACCTAGAAATCAGGTAAGAGCTGACACCCAGCATACACCCGGCAGGACTGAAATGCAGCCCCAGGGAGAAGGGCAAAGAGGGAGCCTTGAATTGCCTGAGGTGACTCTGAATTGGGTAAGAGTAAACTTCTATAGGCATGATGAAAGATCACAATGGAAACTAAATGCAGTTATAGGAAAAAGAAAAAAAGAAAGGAAGGAAGGAAGGACGGAAGGAAGGAAGGAAGGAAGGAAGGAAGGAAGGAAGGAAGGAAGGAAAGGTTAATACTTCTTGCTATCCTGAATTTGGGATTCCCACTTGAGACATCTGTTTAGAAGTGAGCTTTCTCACTGGACTGGAGGGTTTTTGAGGACAGTGACCATTTGCATTTGTCTTTGTAACTCCAGTCCTAAGTCATAGTAGCTACTCAGTAAGTGTTGGTCAACTGAAGAATGGGATGGCTAAGCTAACTGGACGGTGAGGGCTGGGGATCTGACAGATCTGGGCCAGGGCAGTTCCACTCGGTCAGACACAAGGTTCCTTAATGGAATTGGGGGTGAGTATTAGAAATGAATTTTATATCATCTGTTCTTTTCTCTATGTTACAAATAAGCTTGTTCAAATGAATTATTAATTAGCTTTTCCCTGATTCTATGTGCATTCGGTCGCTCATTTAATCTTGTTGGCATTACTATGACAACTAAATGGGAGAATTGTATTGTTCACTTGTTAATGTTGTCTAATTTACTTTAGAATATTTCTTCATAAATACTGTGGTATGACTTTGTGCATGTGTGTGTGTGTGTGTGTGTGTGTGTGTGTGTATGCGTGTGTTAGTGGTAATCTACTTGCTAGGGGTACCATTAATTGGAAATAAGCTATCTTGAGCTACTTGGAAGTTTTAGATTTCTTCTGAGGATCGAATACTCTAGAGCATGTAATGTAAGTGCTTCAATTATCTCCATCCACATGGGTAGTAGAAAGGTTGTTCTCCAGCAGAAGTAGAATTAGAAATGATATTCCGAAGCCAAGTGCAGTATGTTCAACAGACGTGAATTGATTAGAAATGTATCGATGATACTGTGTGTGCCCTGTGATGCTCCAGGCCTGGAAGTCCCATGTCCCATCTCTTATAGATGATTTCATGTCTGGTTCAGACTAGATGGCTAGCCGATCCTCTCAAGAAAATTGCTGTATCTGTCACAAGTGAAACGGGTATGGAAGGTATCTGGCAGAAGCCCCAAGGGAGGGAGCCAATAAAAGCATATGGTAAGACACTTTCTGAATTTGTGGGCTAACAGATGCGTGGAGTGTTGCAGGACTTGGTCTGAGAATTGCCTTCCTGGTAATACACCATCTGGTAGCAAGCTTGTCAGGAAGGAGACCTAGAGCCCTCGCCTACCCTTAGACATTGGAGAATACCATAATTCACCAAAAGAACCCAAGGCTGTGAATGATCAAGTTGGTTTAGGTTAGGTTGCAACACAGTACTCAAGATAATGCACATTATCAATGCTTCTTCTTGATAACGTTTCATTTTTTTATACTGACAAATACACACATATATGTCACAAGCAAAGTTTCCTACATTGTTTTTCTGCTTAATATCTCGACTCTCATATTATTATAGCACGGCTGACCCTTGGCTATGTCACCCACTGGAACACCACTCAGTCCTCGCTGAAATTTCTTTCTGGCTGGGGCTTTATTTTATTCATCATTGGATGGCCCTCTGAGTCTACTACGGTATCTTGCCTGGAGGAAGCCCTCATTACTACATGTTTGCTGGATTGAATGGGATGAAACACACCCCTCTGTTACCCTGGGGGATCAATTCTAATGCCTACGAGAAAGAAAGGGAAATTCAGTGTTGTCTTGAGGGGTAGGCTAAGCCCCAGGGTAGCTGGAGTCAAACTATAGTACCAGGCAGCATGTGGCCATCCGTACAGATAGACAGGGACAGATCCTGCCCTGATCATGGCTGCCTGCCCATCACTCGGTGGACACAGACTAAAAAGGAAGGGGGGGGGGGCAGGGAATGGATGTCCCAGGGGAACATCTTTACACAACTAGATTGCTCAACCCCGGTGGCCATGTCTGCCAATGAAAGAGGAAGTTGAAGCATGACTGTTTTGCCACAAAACTTGGGCACCAAGAATGATGGCTCATTGTCACTGGGCAGATGTTGATGAGGGGAAGCTGATGCAGCAGGGGACCTTCGAGAAGGAATCCGTGTCTCCAGCACAGAAGCACAGAAGGATATGCAGAGTGCAACTCAGTCACGATCACCAAATGGCCAGCACCTCGTAGCACAGCATTGTTTTAGTTAAAGCCATTTGGGTTACAAATTTAACCAGACTGTCTTAAAGATAGAAGGCAATTTGGGAAAGATATAAGCAGGAATTGCAACCAGACCAATAAGGAGAACCAGGCATGGCTGTTAGAATGAGCAGTCAATCTTTCCATGTATCCAGGGTCCCACCATTGCTCATCTTGGACTGCTGTCTCTGCCCAAGAGCTTTGCTATTCACTCTCAGATTTGCTCCTTGTCTTTAGATTGGCCTCACTCTCTCAACACTGTGGGAATGCCTGGGCACAGACTGTCAGAACTGAAGGAAAGTCAAGGACAGCCCTCACGGTGGGAGCCCAACTCTGTACCCTCAAGTCACTCTGAATCATCCACCTCCATCCTCCCTCGTCTCTATCCCTATGCCATGACACCACCAACACCAAACACCACATCGCTGGCCAATCATTCCAGAGCTGAAAGTCCCAGACTTGCTAAATCATCAGAGTCATCTAGGGATACTTCTTAAAAATCACATCCTCAGGCTCCTCCACGGCACATTCTGGTGTGGGTCCAGGAATCTCTATCTTTAATAAGCATCACAGGTCATTCTGTAACTGGGGAAAATTGGAAGCCACACGAAAGCAATTCTAAAGCTTTAATTAGCATCAGAATGACTTGGGTGTTTATTACAATGCACATTCCTAACCTTGCACCAAAGATTCTGCTTCAATAGCCCTGGTGGTGGGGGGAGTGAGGGTCCCTAGGAACCTGCATTTTAACAATGATTATGAGAGATGGGTTTCTGGGCTATACTTTGAGAAATGCTATTTTATTTATTTATTTATTATTATTTTTTTTATATAAATTATTTATTTAGGTAGTACTGGGGATTGAACCCAGGGCCTTGTGCATGTGAGGCAAGCACTCTACCAATTGAGTTATATCCCCAGACCCCAGAGAAATGCTATTTTAAAGAAATTCCATTCAGCTTCAGAATCTCCACTGAATCAACCAGTGTGATCTGGGACTAACCCCATCTTCTACCCTGTTCCAGGATGGGTGGACCAGAGAAGGACTTTGATTCTTGGAGGCACACAGCAGCCATGAAACCAAACCACTGGGCAGGAGGCAACAGACAGAATGATTAAAGGGAATGGGTCACAAAGTAATGAAGGCACATCTTACATTTAATAAAAGAAGCAAAAAAAGCTGCATTTCAATCAAATGTGGGTAAACCGACTTTTATATATAAATAGTTACAGAATAAAACTTGGTCACTAATGTACTGAGTTCTTACTATGCACTAAACGTCTGACCAATGTTGTTTAATCCATGTAGAAATTTCAATCTATGTTTTTGAGAGGATAAAAAAAAAGTATACAAACACAGTAAGTGACAGAGCGTGGTCTTAAGCCCAGGTCTTTTCTGAAGTCAACGCATATGGATTTATTTAACCACCTCGGTTGGTGTGTTGTAGCTACGAAAAGTCATCACTTCCAAAGTCAGGGAAAAAACCCCATAAATACCACATTATACACACTAGGAGACTGATTGCCTAATAAAAGGGACCCTGAACTTGATCACGAAATTCTTTTGCGGTTAAAAAAAATTCCGCTCCCATAGTTTACCAATTTTGTAAACTCGAATTTTTATGAATGCATTTTATTAAGATAACACACCTGTACGGCATAGGGAGGTTCTAGAACATCCCGAGTGTGCAAATAATTGAAAGATGTGGGAGTGATGTTAAAGGAAACCACCGAAGGATCTCAGACTAAATAACACCCCATTCCACCCCGTGGAAACGCAGCCACTAAAATGAATCTGTCAGCACTGTGACCTCTTCCCGCGATGTAGTCAGCAGCGCGTTCACAGAGCCTGCTGCGTCTCTGGTGGGCTCGGGCTGCGGCCCCTCGCTCTGCCCAGGCGGGAGGCAGCGCAGGGCTGCGTTCCCGTCCGCCCTGAGGTTCCCAATCAGGCCTTGCATTAGCAGCCAGCCTGCTCCTTGTAGCCTTGTCGGCGCCGGCTTATCCTGATTTGCAAGAAGAGGCGGGATCCGATCTCTAATTTTCTGCGAGCTCACTGTGCATTGCGAACAAATAGCTATAATCAAAACGCCTCCTGCTGACTTTGCAGAACCTTGGAGGAGGAGTTTACCCGTGCTAAACACACCGTTTCCAAATCCTCATCTTCAAAGCAGTCCTTAAGGTATCAACGCGGTGGGGCTGGGAGGGAAAATCCAGAACGAAGTAGCAAGATATGAGGGGGCGGAGAACTGAAAGAGAGAGGCGTGTCCCTTGTCCCACTTCCGGCCCTCGCTGCCTCCTCTGTCCTTTCCTGCGGTTCCTTGATACAGAGTTTTGGATTCTAGGGAAAGATCTTAATTTTGCTTTCTGTCTAATCAAATAACAAGTACATATAAGAAACAAAAATTGTGAGATCGGGGTCAACTTCAGGTTTTGAGAATGGATAACAAGAACGATGACCTACAAGTGGACCCCCAAACCACAGATAAGCACAACCTCTCTACTCTGGGGAAGCAGCCTGAATAATTGATTCCGAAACAATTAAACTCCCTGATTCTTGCATTAGTCGTGTTAGCAACAAGTGTTTATGGACTAAGCGGTCTGTAAATCATCATTGACTTGAGCAGGAGCCAGAAATGCAAGACCTAGATGTGCCTTTAAGAAGCTCGCGGTTTAGAGGAGAGCAGATTAATAACCAGGGGACCGTGCAAGGCGGCAGGATTTGAGTGCTCCCTGGAGGAGAACTAGAGAATCGGGATGAGGGAGGTCAGAAAAAAAAAAAACGGTAGTAGACTAGCGTTATCAAGGGAAGCTCTGTGAAAGAGGCAGGTTTTGAACTATTAGGATTTGGAGAGCAAGAGGAAAACGTGCTGAGGGCTTTCCAGGAGAAGAAATTCCTTCTACTTATCAAGGACTTTTCAGGCTGGAACTCAAATCTGGATTGCCCTTTCAGTTTTCCACCATAAGGACTGTGAGGATGAATGCCTGCAGATTACTTTGAGACTTCACAGAAAACAAATCGGGTTTGCACAGAGTTCCATAAAGTGTCAGTGACATTAAATAACTTCAACTGCAATTTAAGTATTATGCCATTTATAAAGAGAGCATCCTGTATTCTAAACAACCTGGACTTAGAAAAACTGCCTGCCAAATACCTTTCACCCTTCTCTTTGCTTGGACACATTTAAAATAGTAAGTTGTAGAGGAAATAATTAGTTGGATGGATAAGAGCAAAAACTCTATTCTGTATATGAATATTTTCTCTGTACTATATGAACCAAACAGCTGCATTTTAAAAAGATGCATAAGATTCCATTATAAAGAAAGACACTGCCTAATTTATCACTTTGGAGGAAAATTTTGAAACACTGAAAATACAGCTGGAAAGATAGTTTGCATCCGTTTGATTCTGGGAAGGCAGCCTTCTATGAGATCGTGAAAGCCGTGTTGAGATCCTACACCTGCTTGCAAATAGAATTTTAACTGGCAATTTGGCTTCCAGGTAGTGTATTATGACTTATAAAATAAATTAATCTTTTTTCTTTCATAAAGAACACAAGGCTACAATCAGTGCCAAGTCTGTTCTCCAGAATGATTCGGCAGTGTGCCCGGATGTTCCAGCAGCCTTGCAGCGGAAGCTTTCCAGCCCATTTGCTATGTGGTGCTTTTATTTTTTTTCTTCCAGTTTAACACTGCAATATGTCCCACCCTTCCTGGTTTCTTTGGACAATAGTGTTTTCAACTCTCCCTTAATGTCTCATTTTTCTAAACTTGAGGTCTAAGATCAACTATTACTCTCTTCAAGCTCTTATGATTCTATTATTCATTGAGACAAACTCTCATGGACTCAGATTCAATTTAGAAGGTGTTCTCCAAACTGTTAAGTTTCTCAAGATATTAATAGAGATTTCAAGAGATAAGGGTTCTGATGTCCAATAAGCATAGAAAATGCTTCAGACCTTCCAAGTCTCCACTTAGGGATTTAAAATGAACATTAGATAAGAAAAAAAAAAAAAGGAAGAAAAAGGAGGAGGAGGAGGAGGAGGAAGGGAAGGAGGAGGAGGGGGAAGAAGAAGAGATAAGCAGGAAATATGTTTATTTCAAAACTTATTTGTCCACGGAACCCTTTCTCTCTCTCCCCTTCTTTCTTTCTGTAAGATCCCTAGAATATAAAAGCTAATATTTATAGCTATTTCTATTCCTTTAGTGATTATCTTAGAAATTGAAACTTGCACATTAATAGAGTTTAATATTAATAGCTTTACTCTCCTTTTGAGCCCTTTGAGAATCTTAAAATGCTGTCATGCCAATCACTATCTACCCTAAATTATATGTTGTTCTCTTCTGATATTTTTGCCTTAAAATTACACATTAATTGTACCATTCTCCACGGTCAACATTTATGTTTTCCATTTTTGTGTGTTACTAATCTTCCTCCTGATGTTAGAAGGAAGTACCTGCATTAGAAGTTCTTTCATGAAGATTTGTTGTTAGTGGATCTTCTTGGATTTGTGTCTGAAAATGTTTTATTTTGCTTTAATTTTGAAAGATCATATTGCTAAATATAGAATTGTTACTTCGAAGTTATTTTCTTTCAGAACTTTGAAAGTTTATTTTCTATTCTCCCACTGTGATTGCTGAATAGTCAACCATCAGTCATTGATGATTTTTGGTTTTGGGTTTGACGTTGTTTGTTTTCTTGTTTGGCTGATTTTATTATCTTCTCCATGCATTTACTTTCTGAACTTGTTACTCTGTTGTCTGTTTCTTTTTACTTAGGGTGCTTGACACTTTGGGGTACTTCTTTTAGTTTGTCATTTGACATTCCTAATGTTATTAACCCCTCCTGCAAAACATTCAGGCATTGTGTCTTTTTGGGGAGGGTGAGGGATACCAGAGATTGAACTCAGGGGCATTCAGCCACTGAGCCACATGTCCAGCCCTATTTTATATTTTATTTGGAGATAGGGTCTCACTGAGTTGCTTCATGCCTCACTTTTGCTGAGGCTGACTTTGAACTTGAGATCCTCTTGCCTCAGCCTCCAGAGCTGCTGCAATTACAGGTGTGCTCCACCACACCTGACTGTCACTGTGTCTTTTAATATTGGATTTACCTCATTCTTACTATTTTTCACAACTAAGATTATATGTGTGCTGGATCTACTTACTCTGCCTTTCATGTTTCCTAATGTCTTTTTCCCATTTTTCTTTGTCTCTGTCTCACTTTCTGTGCAACTTCTTCAGCTTTACTTTCCAAGTCACTAATCATTTCTTTAACTGTGTTTAATGAAATATTAAACCCTTCCATCTAGATTCTACTTTTCACTATTATAATTTTAATTTCTGGAGATTCTTTCCAGAACTTTTTCCAATTTATTTCTTCATATACATTAATTTATTTCTACATTTTAATTTTATATCATATACTTGGCATCTATTAATTCTAATAACCTGAGTCTTTGCAGGTCTGATTTTGTGGTTAACTGCTTTTGCTGAATCTCATTCATGGTTGTGTGTTTCCTAAGTGTACAGTGAGCATATATACAACATGAAATCCCGACTAAGGAATTTCTTTGAGGCTAGGTTGTAATGTTTGTTTCTTCAGAGAGGATTTGTGTGGGTTTCTACCTGACTGGGACACTTGTTTTAACAGTCATAATGCTTATTATAAAGCTATAGTAATTAAGATTATGTGGCGATAGCACAAGGTTGCTAAATTGAGCTCATAAATAGATGTTCACATATATGGTAAGTTGTATATGACAGAGGTAGCATTGCAGACTCTATACAAAGATGAACTATTTAATATGTGATGCAAGATAATAAAAAAAAAGACTTTTCTTTATGGTACTACAACAGGAAAATGTCTGATATTTAAAAATATGTATTTTTAGTTGTAGATGGACACACTACCTTTATTTTATTTATTTATTTATATGTGGTGCTGAGGATCTGGATCAAACCCAGTGCCTCCCACATGCTTGGCAAGCACTCTACCACTGAGCTACAACCCCAGCCCCTGGATTTTTTATTATGAGGGACCATAAGAAAACTAAAGTGAGGAATAGGCATTTTTACATTAAGGATTTAAAAATCACATTAGCTAAGGAAAAAAAGAAGACTTAAAGAAATCAAGCAGGAAATATGTTTATTTCAAAACTGGTTTGTCTACCGAATCCTCTTGCATGAAGACTAGCGTATTGCCTTTCAGGATAGGTGTGAGTTCTGAGAGTGTATGAAGAGATTGCATGTGTATGCATAAAAATGAAGGAAAAGTAGGACATATATTTGTAAAATTGTGCTAAACTGTTTTCAAGTCATCAAACTTGCCCAGGCCATTTTAGCAATGTATGCCCCTATCTCGGTTAGGTTCCCCCATCAGAATCTGGAAAAGGAGGTTCAGTGTAGCAGTCCATTGGGAGGTGATTCCAGGAGGTACACTGAGAGAGTGAGAAGATGAGCCAGGGAAGGCAGAGAAACCAATGAATTGTGGGTTAATGGACAGGTTACCTTCATGGGTGACTGGGGCTTTAACCATTCTGGTGACATTTTTGGAAAATGGATGAAACACACCCCAGAACTGCCCACTTGAAGGAACAGAAAGCTAATTATTTGTTTGTTAACTCCCACCCCTCATGGGTGGAGAGCTGCTCCTGGGTGTTGGCTCTCGGGTGGGGCTGGCCTGCGCTGCTCCCCAGCATGCCCCGGAGCACGACCAAACTCAGTCCTGCGGTTGGACAAGCCCCGGGCAGAGAGCCACAGCAAGCCATCAGAGTGTGTGAGAGCCACTGGCAGGTGACCTCCAGGGTAATTGGAGGGGATATGGGTGGAGTGTCCACAGAGTCCCCCTTTCCGTGGAAACAGGAACTCACGGAAGTCCCTCGTTTCCCCCAGTCAAGCACACCCACATTCATGTCAAGGAAGAAGACGGGTAATAGAAGGCAGGTGCTGGCTCACAGGAACTTGACCTGCACAATGCTGGGGTGAGAGTAGAGACAGCATAGTTCCTAACAGTTGCTGCAAAGGGTAAAGGTTAAAAAATCCAGTCTGCAAGCAAACAGAACTTTTGGCCTCTTCAGCAAATTCCTTCATTTAACTGTCAGCTCATCAGGCGTGAGTCTGTGGTGCGCTTGGGTCTCGGCGGCAACTGGACTTCAGGCCACTGTAATCGTATTAGGAGTGGGTGTGGTGGTGGAGTTTTTAAGGAATGACAGCTCTTAGGTCTACTTCCAGAGAACGCTGGGGTCACTGTGCTTTCAGGTTTTTGCCCAAAGGGTGTGAAGAGAGGAGGGGCACGAAGGCTCTAGCCAAGTCAATAGAAAGTTACGTGGCCACATTGATCAATTTGATGCCTGAAAGAAACCTGTCCAAACCAAAGCAATACGGTCACCCTTTTTATCGTTAATTTTAATTATTCAGTGACTTCTTAGAGAAATAGTTCTCAGGAAAAAAATCAATATGAAGGCAGAGTCAGGGACCCTGGAAGAATAGTTCCACAAATATATTCACCCTCAACCATATCTAAGGTCTAAAGTTTCTTGATAGGAGACATGCCTTTATTTCTGCAAGAAGAGAGAATGACAGGTGGTCTTGCGATAGGTGACAATCTGATTTAACTTCAATCATTCATTTACTCGACCACACCAGGCACTGTTTGAAATTCTGGGGGTATTAGAGTGAGCAAAATAAAGTCCCTTCCTTAATGTGGCTTAGAGTTATTAGGGAGGGACTAGCAATGAGGAATTACATACATGCACCATGATGAATTCACCATAATTACTAAAGCTCACAATAAATTAGATAAAGGGGATCAGGAAGACTGAAAAGATAGCTTGCTATTTTTATTAATTCTCTAATAAGATGACTTTTGAGCACAGTCCTGAAGTAAGAGGATGCTAGTCATGCGTCAACCTGGGGAAGAATGTTCCAGACTGACAGATAGCCTATGCAAAGACTGATGAGTTCAAGAACAGCAAGGAGACCAAGAACAAATGAACTAAGAGAAGTTGTAGGAGAGAGGGGTTAGAGGGAAAGTTGGGTAAGGTTAGAACCTGCAGAAAAACAAGAAGCCTTTGAATCATTGAAGAAATTTAGTTAGTAACCGAGTGCATTTGAAGCCATTGGGGGATTTTTGGCTTAGGTTTGAACAGATCATTCTGGGTGCTGTAGTAGAGGAGGGATGGAGGAACAAAGCATTTGAGACGCTATTACAATAATTCAGGCAAGATGGTGGAGTTTGGACTGGACCAGAGCACTAGTTGTAGAGGTAGTGTTTATAATAGAGCCACAGGATTTGTTCACATAAATATAGGATGAAGAGAGGAAGAATCAAGGATAACTCCAAGACTCTTGACCTGAGCACCTGGAAGGGTGAGGGTGCCACTTGCTGATGTTGGAAGACCATGAGAGAAGCAGATTTAGTAGGCGAAATCATACCTTCGGTTTTGGTCATTGTAAATTTGAGACATTCCTTAGATATTGCTGTGGTTTTAATGTGTATTTACCTCCCCCACCAAAATTTAATCACCAATGTGATGGTATTAAGAAGAGGGGCCTTTGGGAAGTCATGGGGCCTTTGGGAAATCTGAGGTAATATGTTAGTCAATTTTAGTTGCTATAACAAAATAGGTGAGGCTGGTACTTTATAAAGAAAAGAGGTTTATTTAGCTCACAGTTTTGAAAGCAGAAAGTCCAAACACTATGGTGTTGGCTCTAGTGAGAGCCCCCTGGCTGCATCACATCATGGCAGATGGGATCATGGTGGGAACATGTGCTAGTGGGAGAGATTACATGATGAGGCAGGAAACCAAAGAGTCTGGGAAGAAGTCTTATTCCTTCATAATAACCTCCCTGTGAGAACTGCCTTAATTTCTTCCAAGTGCGCACCGCCAATGACCTAGTCACCTTTCACTAGATCCTGCCTTTCAAAGGTTCCACCACTTCTCAACTTCACCACACTGGGGACCAAGCTTTCAACACACAAAGCCTGGGGGACATGCTCAAATCATATTAATGGTGACATCAATATGGTCCCCAGTCTCCATACTCTTGAATATTAATCCCCTTATAAAAGAGGCCTGAGGGAGCTTGTGCACCCCAGTGACTGTGTGAGACACAGAAGGTGCCATCTAGGAGAAACAGGCCCTCCCCAGATAACAAAACTGCGGGTGTCTTCATATCCAACTTCCCTGTCTCTAGAATAGTGAGCAACAAATATCTGTTATTTACACATTACCCAGGCATTTGTGATAGTCATCCAAGAAAACTAAGATGGACATCCAGGTGGAGATGTCAAGTAGGTGGATGTATGTGTGTGGAGTTCTAGGGCAAAGTTCTGACTGGAAATACCAATTAAGAGTTTGTATTTTCTGTGCTTATGAGGAATCCCAAGAGGAGTGAATGTAATCATGGAAGGGAAGAGGTCCAGAGCTGTTCATCCCTGATAGCCACTGAGGTAGGAAGCGATTGAACAGAGAATGGTTCAGCAGCCAAGGGAGGAACATGTTTCTGAGGAGGGAGGCAGAGAATGAGCAGTGACCTCAGATGCCGCTGATGGCGCCCGCAAGAGGAAGATGGAGAATGAATCACACTGGGTTTGGCGGCTCCATCCCTTGGAAGTTAGTGACCTTGACAGGTAAGGGATGAGTGGCCGACAGAGGCTCTTTTCCCAAAAATAGCTTCCTTTATAAGTGAAGGAAATTTAAAACCTGAAATTCAGTGGAGAAAAAGAAGATGATGAGTTTGTGAAGGAGGAGGTCTAAAGGAAAACAAATTTCAGTGACTACCCGCAAGTTCCCTCGCTTCCCCGGTCTCTGGGCTGGTCACTGCCATATGAGAGGTTGGTTTCTGGCCTATGTTTTCTCTTCTGAATAATGGGAATAACAAGCAGGGTTATGCTTGGAATTCACATGAAGCATACAGAATATTCGTGCACATAAGTTGCTAATAAGCATCTGCTGTGATTATTGTACCATCATCATCATGTTCAAGACATGTGGTTCCTTTGAGCTTTGAGAAGTCATGACTCTGTGTCGACACCTTCTTGCCATGAACCAACCATCCCTGGTGGCTAGTTCAGTGTTATATTGCCCGAGTAGGGCAGATATACCTTCTAACCAAATATGAGTCATGGCTTCCCTGTTGTTCTCTCAGCCAGAGTCAATTTTTAATCAGAGTAAAGTAGGTAAGAAAAGGAGCTGGGAAGGGGAGTTTGGTGAGTGGTGCTTTATTGATACCCATGGATTGGTAGATACAGCAGGCTGCAATCTCAGGGCCTTAATCGTAGGTTTCCATGGCTTGACATAGAACATTCTCTGGGAAAACTGGCTGCTGAGTTTGCTACGGTTTTTGACATGTCTGCTCTCCACAGCCTATATTTCTTTGTCTGATTGTTTTTGAAGTGTTTACACTGCTCTCTCCAGCTGAAATTGCCGGCTGACTTTGTTTCATCTGGACCTTATATTACACCATAATGATTAATCCACTTGGTCTTTGCCAAAGTCAGCAAGCATCTAAGCACCACTTGTAATTTCCACACCCATTGAAGTAATTCACCCTCGCTGGAGTTTGCACTTGATATATGTCCAATTCTTATCTATGGTGCACCTGAGACCTTGATCAGAGCATCAAAATAGGGAGAGATTTTTAATTTTTTGCTGAATTTCATCCCCTATCCAATTTTCAAATCTGAGGAAGGGGTTACTTTTTATCTAGATATGGGACTGGGATTGATAAAACACAGAGAAAAAGAAGGGGCCAGGAGAAGATGAAAACTAATCGGTCTCACAATTTGCTCAATCTTCCCTCCCCCGAGGCAGGGATGGCAGGGTGGAGACAAGATGGAGCTGCTTCTGCACAGGCAGGTGGTCATTGAGGTGCAGTCTGCTGTAGGGGGCGGGAAGCCTTTGACTGACATCCACTGTCCTGCTTCCTCAAAACAAGCAGGAAGTAGTACAGCCAGGAATTAAGACTCTGCTCTGCCTCATTCTAAAATCTACATACCTAACGATACCTCCTGATTCAATCTTATTTTTTCTAACTGTGCAATTCAGTGGGTGCTCATCTATTCAAGAGTTGTGCAAACATCAACACGATTATAGAGCCTTTTCATCACCAAATAGAAATCCTGCACTTTTTACCTATCACCCTCTGAACACCTGACATTCTTCCAATTGCAGGCAGCCAATAACTTACTTTCTGCCTAGAGATTTGATTATTCTGGACATTTTATATGAGTAAAATCATCCACTACATTGGTATTTTGTGACGGGCATGTTTTCAAAGTTCATCCCTATTGTAGCATGCATCAACCCTTCATGCCCTTGAATCCCTAATTATATCCCATTGTTTGGATATAGCACACTTTATTTATCCATTCATCAGATGACGGACGGGCACATTGCTTCTAGGTTGGATACAACGAACAATGCTTCTATGAACCATCTGTATGAAAGTTTGTACTATGGATATGGTTTGGTGAATTTGGGTACACAGGAAAGAGAGGAATTTCTGAATTACACAGTAACTATCATTTTGATCAACTACTGGACCATTTTCTGTGCCATTCTTAGTCCTACCAGCAACAAATGAAGTTTCCTTTTCTACACAGCCTCATCAATTCTTGTTATTATCTGTCTTTTTTTTCTATTCTAGCCATCATAGTGGGTGTGAAGAGGCATCTCATTGTGGCTTTGGTTGGCACCTCCCTGTTGACTAATGATGCTGAGTTCTTATGTGCTTCTTGGTTGTTTGTTGATCTTCTTTGGAGAAATGTGTATTCTGACTTTTTGCCCATTTGTAAATTGGAATCCTTGTCTTTTTATTATTAAGTTGTTAGCATTCTTCCTTTATTCCTGATACAAATTCCTTGTTAAATGTGACTTGCAAACATTTTGTCTCATTCTCTGTGTTGTGTCTTTACATTCTTATGGTATCTGTATAAGTCTGTTTAGGCTGCTGTAACAAAATACCCCAAACTGGGCAGCTTATAAAGAACATTTATTTCCTACAGCTACTGAGGCTGAAAGTCCAAGATCAAGGTGCCTGCAGATTGTTGTCTGGTGAGTCTTCCCCACAGTTGGCTCTCTTTTCACTGTAACCTCACATTACATTAAAATGCAAGTTCTAAGGAGGCAGGGATAGTTTTTCCATTGGGCTCACTGATCTGGTACAAAGTATGTAATCCATGGATACTTTCATTTAAATTGCAAAGAATTGATTATATAATTAATAACATTCTTGAAACAAAAATATTATAAATTCTGGTTATTTTAGACTTAAACAGCCAAAACACAGAAAAATCAATTATCTGCTATATAAGAAAGAATGAATTCTGGAAATTTTGACAATGTGCAATGAACTCTCTGATGAACTGAAGCTATGATATGGGGGTGGCCATGAGAACAGGGAGGGGACAAGCAGATGGGGACGTTAAATCCCTCACTGTCTTGGTGGGAAGGCAAGAGAAACTGTCTAAAACTGATGAACCAAGAAATGGAGGGTTGGTTGAACTCTGGAAAGCTATAGAAATATCTCACAAAATAATGAAATCAAAGTGCATATGGTCAGACCTAAGTAACAAATAAACCAAAAGCGTTGTTTTTCATAGGAAAACACAACAGATATACTTTGATGTTGATACATAAAAAATAAAGAGGTCATAAGTTATTATTAGGGGACAGTTGGCCTCAGCAGGATTCCAAATAGAAAAGCATCATGCTGTCACCTCTGGGGATGCCATGGGGAAGGGGAGCTTCATGTGCCTTACAAAACTCTCTAGTACCAACTACATTTCGACTGTCTCGTACCCATACTCTAAAAGTGATATTTTTAATTTTAAAATAGTTTCTAGAGAAAAAGAATTTTTAGGACAGAAAAAAAAAAGATCCAACAGTTTGCAGTTACATACTGCCTAGCAGCAAGGACCATCAAACATTTTGCAAACATTATCTGATGGCGAGTGTCAGAATCTACATTTGCCAGATGGAGAAATCCAGACAAAGATGGAAGCGACTTGCCCATTTTCAGTGCATCTGCGACCAAGCCAGGGATAAAACCCAGGCTTCCTGGATTCTGAGTCCAAAGACAGTTTTGGATCAATTTCTCCCTAGAAAAACCACCACATATTGGTTTAATGATCGTTAAGGAAGAAATCCAAACTAATAGATGGCACACTCTGTGTTTAGGGCTTGGAAAATGCTGGTGTTTTTCCATCCAATAATCTGGTGCCAAAATGCACATCGCCTGTCAAGAAAAAGACCAGTGCTTCTCGGAAGCACCTGATGGGAACATATATCATTTTTGAGGAGTTGTGCCTGCAAAGACAGAAAATGACAATCTCTGCAACAACCACAATTAATTTTTAGGTCTTATAATACAAGTACTGTGTCTCACTGTATGTATGAAGATTTCTGCCACTTCATCACCACTTTAGAAACAATCTAGGGTTAATTAGCTTGATTATTCCTCCATATGCCTCTCTTTTTAGTTCAGATGACTAGCACAGGTGGAAAGGAGAAAAAAAAAACATATTTGACTGATGTGGCATCATTTAATCTATTGGTTTCTTTTTAATGTAATTTTAAAATAGTTATTTTTGTCTGGCTTTCTTATTTAGTGAGAAGACTGGAGGGAAGCAGTCATTAAGCGATTCCTCCTGATTTGTCAGGATAGCTTCCTTCCCCAACCATTCTGCTCCCCCAGGCCTCTGAAAACAAGTTTGCACCAGCTGCTGTGGTCCAAAGGGCCAAAGTGAGAGCTGGATCAGTCATGGGTGTTCCATGGAAATTCAGCATGGCAACCAAGCTGCAGTGGGACTTCCGGGAGAGTCTGGAAGAGAGGATTATGGATGCCAGACTCCATCTGCCTAGTTTCTTGGGTAATGGAAAGGCAGATCCAGGAGCCATTGTTGGCTATAATGAGGGACAGAGAAACCAAAGTGATGAAGAAAGTAGGTGGACAGGGAGGAGCAACAGTGAGGGATGAACAGGGTGACTATAAAGTCATCATTAGTTCTATAGTAAGTCAAATACGCTTAACATTGAATTTGCCACTTCAGCCCTTTTCATTATTATATTTTGTGGTACCAGGGATTGAACCCAGGAGCCACATCTCCAGCCCTTTTCAAATCTTATTGAAAGACAGGGTCTCGCTGAGTTGCTGAGGCTAGCTTTGAACTCAGGATCCTCCTGCCTCAGCCTCCTGAGCTGCTGGATAACAGTGTGTACCACCGTGCCCAGCTCCACTTTAACCCTTTTGAGTGCACAATTCAGTGGCATTAAATACATTCACCTCGTTGTGCAACCATCACCACCGTGCATCTCTAGAACTTCTTCATTATCCCAAATCAAAACTCTATACATCAGACTGTAACTCTCCCTTGCCCATCCCCCCACCCTGGTAACTATTATTCCATCTTCTTTCTCTATGGATTTGACTATTCTAGGAATTAATCATTCTTACCAGGTTACTACTTCTGGGAATTGTGTTGTTAGCAATTTATTGTCTCCCAGATCCAAATTCAGCTTTCCGCACAAGGATGAATGGAGTTCTTTCAAGCACTTCTCTACAGTGCGCACCAGGTCAAACTTTCTCAGCAAAAGGTGCTGGACAGACATTGCCTGAAGACGGGGCTCTCCCGTTTTGGGTGACTGCACCATAGGCCAACAGTGTGGGTGGGGAACATCTGGTGATGCTCTCACCCAGCCCCAGGCCCAGAACCCGTGGTCCCTTGGCAACCTAGAGGCCCTGGCCTGGACTACTGACCATCTTCCATGGCCTTCTGGGCATCAACCCTTCACACTCCAAGCATCCTGCCTGCAATGGTGTCCCTACTCCCTCAGCACACCCATGTGCCAAACTACTAGCTGCAATTTCCAGTGTCCCACTGATGACCAGAGAGCTCTTTCCTACTTTCCCAGTGATGACAGCTCTGTCCTGGGAAAATCAGCAGAACTCCTGCCGTCCAGTGGCTGCTATGCCCTGGTTCCCCTTTATGCATGTGTTTCCTTGGGTCTCTACCAAGGGTGCCTTAGGGTACCATATACAGTTAGCTTATGTTTTAAAATTGTTCTTTCTTCGTAGTTTAAGAAATATTTTTTTTTTATCAAATATTTCCTGTTTCTGCTCCCTGATGTCCCAGACTGATAGAAAAGCAAAAGGCAGCAGGATGACAGATGGAAACCAAGACAGATCTGTGCAAACTGGAATGTGAAGCCACCTTCTCTAGAGCTTAGAAGGTCCCACTGCATGGAGGCTCTGGCTCTAGTTTACTTCTGAAATCCAGAAATCTCCTGCCCTTGCATTCTGAGACAAACCTTTTCTTTAGATTAAATTGTCTCTCTTTGCTTTAAGAAAGTTCAAGTGTGATTCTGTTACTCAAAACCAAATGAGTCATGACATCATTAATAAATATGCAATGTTACACTCTCTTAAATATGGTTCAGAAGAGGGGATAGAGAGGTAAAGAACAATTCTAGAAGAAGAAAAAAAGAGAGGAAGGGAGATTATGCTCAGGTTTGACATGAGGGCAAATTCCAGTTCTTTAAGATTCCCTCTTGGGCTTCAGCTGATGGTAGGGCTTCAAGTTTCACGGCTCACCCACAAGAGGCAAAAACTGGTCCTTATTTTCCACCCCCTATTATATGCACACCCTTAGCAATCTGTTTCCAAATCTCTTCCATGAGGAAGTGGAGTTCATTTCCTCATCCCTTGCAGCCGAGCTGGTCTTGTGATTTGCTTTGGTCAATAGAATGTGGCAGAAGCAAAACTGTTTTAGTCTGAACATCAAACTTTCTGTCTCTCTCAATCTGCTATGCCATGAGAGCAGAATCTGTACCTATTGGAGGAGAAGAGGCAGAGACTAGTGGAGCAGAGCTGAATCAACCCAGTTTCTTATCCAAAGTCCAAGCTGTGTGACAGCCAGCCAAGATCAGCAAATATCTGCAGGCTTGCAGCTGACTTCAGAGGCATGAGCATGTCCCACCCATGAGATGGACTTAGATGAACAGAACCACCCAGCTGATCTTTACACTCATGGGCCAAACTAAATGTTTATTACTGAATTCCACTGAGGTTTCAGGTTGTTTGTTACTCAGCATTATTGTGAAGTAGATAGCTGATACATTCCCCTTGCCCAATGTTCTTCAGACTTCAGGATAACACCATTATCCCATTTAGTCTTTGCACTTGTTCTCTCTGACCAGAACACTTCTGCTTGATCCACCTACAGCCAGTAGCTCTGTGCCTTGATCCCAGTGTACCTCAGTCTTTTCTCAAACGTCACCTTCTCAACAGGGACATGGAATCCCACTTTCTTTTCATGCTTCCTATTTCTCGTCCTTGGCTATTAACTGTCTTCTCAGCATACTTTACATCTCCTTATTTTTCTTGCTTCTGGTCTACATACTTGGTGAGAGCCTTGAGGGTGGAGACATTTGCCTATTTTATTCATTACTATACCCCCAGGCCCAGAATAGTGCCTGTCACAGAAAACACACAGAGTCTAACTTGTGGAGTGAGTGTGAGAATGAGTGTGATTCCTCAGAGAATAGTGGAGATGATAAGAGAAGTTTAACATTTTTTTCCCATTGGTAAAATTAAGGCTCAACAGACTTCATCTGTTTCATCTCCATTCCTCCTGTCTCGTGATTCTAGTCAGAGCTGCTTTTTTGGGTATTTTTCATGGTAATCTTTTGAAAGGGAAACTGATAGATACCAAAACACTTAGCCTGTCCTTTATGACAGGTCCTGTATGATCTATAGAGCTCCTGACCGCCATCTTCAGCTCGTGCATGTGCTTCTCATTCTCATTTCTCCCTTGATAATCTTCAGGGGTCTCAAAATATCCATGACTCTCTCTGCCTCAGGGCCTTTGCACAAGCAGTTCCATCTTCCTGAGAGGAATGCTGTAGTATCCCTCGGCCTAGTCAACTCCTGTTTGTCTTCTGGTCTCATCACAGGATCATTTCCTCAGGAAAGTCTTCCCTAAATCCCCACACTCAAGTCCTCTGACAGTCTGTGCTTTTTAAGAAGATATACACTACATCTTATAATTCTCTTTGTATGATTTTTTTGTCCGATGTCTGCTGTCCCCAACACACTGTAAGCCCAGTGAGGACCTAAAACCCTTCAATGGATCCCTGGGCTAAACCTAGTCTCAGGTTTTGCTAAATGTTGTTGTTGAGAGACTTGTAGAGCCAAACAGGAAACAAGAAGAAAAGGGCTTTTGCACACTGGGCCGAGTCTTCTGGGAAGGACTCAGTTCCGAGGATATTTTTATTTCCCTCTAAAGCCACAAGGCCTATAAAGCACTCCTCCCAGGAACCAGGACCAGCCCATTAGCAGGAGAAGACAGAACGCTCACTCTGAGGGCATCGTACTGAAGAACGGTGCCCCTTGTCATTCTCGCACCGCCGTGATTTATGCAATCAAGCATTGCATTTGACAGCAGCAATTAGGAACAGAAATGGACCCGGTGAGAGAGAAGACAGTGCTGATGGGCTGCAGGTAGTGTATTAGTCTTCTATTGCTGTGAGCAAATTAGCACAAACAGTGAATTAAAACAGGACACATTTATTACCATCTGGTTTCCATGGATCAGGACTCTGAGCACCAGTTTAGCTGGACGCTCTGCTGGGCTCTCCCAAGGCTGCAACTGGGGCTCAGGCTGCTTGTCTCCCCTGAGACCTGGGCTCCTCTCCAAGCTCATCAGGTTGTTCGTAGGATTCAGTTCCTCATGGTGGAACTGAATTGTGCTCCATGTTCTTGTTCGCTGCCAACTGGCCTCCTAGAGCTGCTGGAGCACCTTGCCATTTGCTCCCCATGGACCCTCCTGACAGATGGGTGTCTGCTTTCCCCCAGGCCAGCAGGAGGGCTCCTCTCTGCACCAACTGGAGGAAGCACTGCTTGCAAAGGCTCACCCGAGTAGGTCAGGCCCAAGCAGGGTAAGTTTCCTCTCACTGTGTAACATAACCACCAGAGTGATGGCTCATCGCATCCCAGGTCCATTCACACCCAAGGGACTGTCCAGGGCCCACACAGCAGAGTGGAAATACTGAGGCCATGTTAGAATCCTGTCTACTGCAGGAAAATAAGAATGATAATGCAAATAAAGAATTGGGTGTCTTTTCATTGCCAGCACTGTGTTAAGCATTTAGTCTTTAAAAAACAATCTACAAGGTCAATTCTCTTGCTTTATAGGGGAGGAAATGAGGGCTAAGAGCCCAGATGACATTGCCTCTTCACATCCTCAGTAAGAAGCACGCCCTGAATTTTGAATTTTGGTCTTTCTTGCTCCTACCCACTTTCCTCATCACAGCTGGCTCTCCTGCACCGGTGGAATGATGATAATCCCTGTTTCATGGTGTAAATACCCATTTGGAGGGATTAGCGAACATAGTCAAGACCACCCGGTTAGAAACTGGTAGAGCCGCCTTCCATCTCATCTCCTGGGTCTCCGCTCTTGGCATTCCATGTAACCAAGGGACACTCCCAAATTGCTTGTCAGCTAGAAGAAAACTTAGTAATGAATCCTTCCCCCGACACAGGGAAAAAGAGCAAGCCTTGGGCTGCAAGACTTGGTGGTGTTACGTATCACATAATACACGTTGTCAGCTCTACTTCGTTTAGCCTGTAGTGAGCGGGAAGCGCGAGTGTTTTACTCCCAAACTGAAGAAGATGATCTGAGCTAAGGGCACTAGCATGCGCTCCCTTAGAAGTTTCATGATAAGCACCAGCAGAAGTCGCACCCTGAAGGAAAAAGGTTAGTGATCATTAACTTCCCTGTCCTCTGCCCCAGGCTTCTGTGCACTTACATGTTCAAATGAAAGATGTCCTGGGGTCAAAGCAAATAATTATTCAGTGCTGAGGATGTGTTTGCTCGAGACTGACATCATTTTTCATTACTTCTCGCAAGGAGATAAAACAGTTTTTGCCCAAAGGTATACAGTTATTCATGGCACACACCTCTTGCTGTCCCTGACTTGTGCTTTTAGCATCCAGAAGCTAGTTTCCCTTGAGAGTGGGGTCCATGTAGTTTCTTCTGTTTGTTGTCAATGTCTGTGAATGCCAGTGGCAAAGCCGGCCATGAAAAAAGCAGTTATCTCCCACATCTGATGTCTTACCTCTCCTTTCCTGCAACTGTGCTTCAGGCAAGAGGTAGATCAAAAAGTTATCCAAGATTCTCATTTCATTTGCATGGCCTGACAGGTCATGGAGTGGGTCATAACTGCATTCCTCTGATCAGGGCCACAGTTCCGGTTGGGCACCTCCTCTCTCAGGGCTGTGGCTAGCCCTAGGTGCCAGGAGAACCACTCCAGCCTCCTGACCCCTAGGAGCAGGGATGGCAGTGAGTCTCCGGAAGTTTCACCATCTCTGGATGGTTCCCTTAGCCCTGACCACACCAGAACAAATAGCTCCTTCATAAAAATATTCTTAAACCACAAACCCCAACTGACAATCCCTCTAAATTCTTAATGAAATTATTGACTTAAGCAAAAAGCTTTAGACGGGTGGTTAAAAGCATTAGCATATTGTCAACAGGGAACTGAACACGTGAATTTTGCCCAAACAACACTGCATGCATAATTTTCTTGTCGTGAAAGGGAAAACAATGCTACAATAGAAGAGTTAGACTATTGGTTGGTCAATGCTAGGATCCCTAATGATGGATCACCAGAACATACCTATCTCCTGACACAAAGCAATATGAAGTCCACGTCTCATGATATAATCTAGCTACCAAGGCTTAAGCCGAATCCATCACAGCTTTGCACTTGACTTTCAGTTTACAAGAGATCAGGGTATTTAGAGAACATGGTAAATGACACCATAAGGAAGCAATTAGTCAACTCCAGAAGATGGAATATTCTATAGTTAACTAGCCAAATCTATTTAACAAGCATAATGTCCTGTCTATGCTTGACATAAAGGTTCAAGAAGTGTACATGCAATGTATAGTCCTGAACTGGTTTCTAATTGGACAAACCAGCTACAAAGGACATTTTGGGGAATGAATTAGGTTATCAACTATAGACTGTGTGTTGGATATTATGTATGGACAAAAATGTATTGATGTGTTGATATGGAAAATTTCAAAACATTTGTAACAATTTTATAAGAGTATTACTTTCATGTAAAATAATGTGTTTGTATATATGCATAAAATTCTAGAAGGATATATAATAGGATATCTCTGGATGGTGAGAGTAGTGTATTTTTATTTTCTTATTTTTGTGACTCTCTTCATGTGCTACTACAATTATAAAAGGTTTTAATTTTAATAAGGAGGACAGGAAAACCATGTGTGTATAAATTGTAACCAAAGCTATGAGTGTCAGTCAGGTTGTCCAGGGGACAGCATATAAGAACAAGCAGGCTGAAGAAAGAGCTTTTAGAAGCATCTAGACTTCAGAGAGGAGACTGTGGAAGGCAGGCTGGTCAGTGACTAAGGAATCATGCCTTGATTCATGGAGAAGAAACAGGAGAGTGTGGATGATGTTTCCAGAAGGAGGGAAGAGCTGGGTGCATCAAGAACTACAGAAGGGGTGAGTGGGAAGCCACAGAGGAGTCACAGCAGGAAGGCCATGGGGACTTGCCCAGGGCTGGGTAAGCGAGTGGAGACGTCCCTTTGAGAAGCCAGTAATGGAGGGTGGGAGAGCCACAGGCAGTAACTGAAGGGAGCAGTGGTGCCCTTCTTTGCACCAGGAGGGAGTTGTCATCCTGGTTTTACTCTGTGCAGATGAAAACCCCTGGAACACTGCTCTTCTGCCTGGAATGCAGGGTGAGTGGCGCCCCCTGGAGGACATAAATAGAAGGACCTGGGAGGCCCATCAAGAAAAGACTTGTTTGGAAATGGAGAATTAAGTAATTTACAGACCAATTGGGAAAGGCCAGGGGGTAATTGAGAGAAACATTTATGGCCCAGGATCCAGGAGGTCACAGGTGACGAGTCCAGAGGCAGGAAGAGCATTGTGGAGGACTGAGGCAGATGACCCCCGAATCAGAGGGGAAGTGGCCAGGATGGAATGTGCAAGCCACACCTGTTCACACCTGTGACAGATGCCAGAGTGTGCTGGTGGTCAGTGATTGTAAATATGCTTTGAAAGCAACTTTCTGATTTTCAAGGTGCTGCTTTGGGGATTTCTCCCCAGCCACGTTATCAGTCATCAGATCATGTGGGCTTCAGGTTGTACTGGGCAGGGATTTGAAGGTGGACAGAGACCGGTCACCCAGTGGATAGTTCCCAAGCTGTTGGTCAGAGAGTGTTGTCTCTGGTGCATGCTTCTAAACACTTCTTTTCCCAAGTTATCCTTCAAGCAATGCCTTGCAGGAGAGGAGTGGTAACCCTGTTTCCCTCACAAGGAAACAAGTTTCAAAACTCTGACACTTTGTACCCATTTGTACAAAGTGTAGAGGTTCCAGCTAAGAGAGGAAATGGGAAGGAAAACAGCAGTGGCATAGATTGCTGGAAGGTGCTGGGCCATTAATGACAGTTCGGGAAACTCAGAGAGGAGCTCCAGGGCTAGAGCACACAGGGGGTTTCAATGGTAAAGTCCCTGAGAGGAGATGACTCAGTGGTATGGAAAGAGGTGCTATCCCATGGAGAGGGAGGGAGGCCAGACCATAAGGGGCTGCCTGGGGAAGAGGAGGACTTTCTCTTCAGTGCCCAAGTCTGAGGACCCAGCTTCCTTCTTCACTCAGGGTGTTGGGTGGGGGAGCCTCCAGGGGATCAGCTGTGGCCACAGGATTGAGGGAAGTAAGCAAGCTCCCACTGCGGGAGGAGAAGCCAGGACCTCATGGTCAAGTATCTGCCTGGAGAAAGGTTGGAAGGTTCTGGGTCTGGGCTTGCAATGAGGGATGCACAATAGTCCTCCCTGTGCCTAGAACAGAGAACTTCCAAAAGAAAGAAAGAGGGAGGGAGGGAGGGAGAGAGGGAGGGAAGAAGGAAGGAAGGAAGGAAGGAAGGAAGAAAAAGGGAGGGAGGGAAGAAAGGAGGGAGGGAGCAAGGGAGGGAGGGAGGAATGGAAGAAGGTAGGAAGAAAGCAGGAGGGTGGAAGGGCAGGGCAGATAGAAAAACTAAGGAACAACCTTTGCTCTGATCCTGTTTCCGAGTTGGTATGAACATCAATGAGGAACACATTTGCTGATTCAAAAACCAGGGAATGGCATTTGACAAAAATTTTTGTCTGTGTGAAATGTCTTATGATGGTATAAAATAAAATCATATTTGGTCATAAATGTAGCAAAATAAATTTATTTAAAAATTCTAACATTGCATGGCATTGAAAGCTTCCTGGAAAATCTGGGATGAATGAACTCCGTGTTCTGAAGTGAATCATCTCCAAGGAGCGCTGAGGAGCAAAACTCGGTAAGTCACAAGTTGGTTAGTTTCTTCATGAATCAGCAGCTTTTGATCAGGAAAAGAGAGGGAGGACGCTCCTCTGAGGAGAGGTGGTGGAGAGTAGTTGGACGCCCTTCTGGCATGTTGGTGTGAGAAGCATCTGGAAGCTGGGGACCGACAGGGAACTGAGCCCAGGATCTTGGGTCTCCTCGCTGTGTCGCAGGAGAATCTGTGCATAGTGCTCAGCTGGCTGGAGCTGGTAACCGTTGGGCACCTGGCCCGATGTCTGGCGTAGGTGGGGAGTGTGCAGACGCCAGTTCCTTCCCTCCCTCCACCCTATCTCTGATGATGTGAAAAGTCACCCAACTTTTGAAAGAAGCCCAGTCACCAAAACACCTTGCAACGTTGCAGACATCTGGGGACTGGGAAGGCATGGCTGTCTCCTGTCGCCTGGGTAGGTGGGTGAGGAGGAAACAGGGCCGGAGAGCCAAGCTGCCTCTTGGCCAGCACCCTGCACACCAGCCATGGGCGGCAGAGGAAGCTGTCCCTGGTCTGGGTGGCAAGAAATATTTTACTATTGAACAGGAGAAAGCAGGAGCCTGGTAATTTTGGAAGAGAAAAGATCAAAAGCAATCAAGAGGGGGCACATGTTGATGGAAACGAACTGGGGAGCCCCGAGTATGCTTTGTCAGACTGGAGGAGCTGTCTTGGCAGAAAGAGTGGGGGAACCTCAATGATGTTACAGAAGATCACGAGGAACTTTTCAGCCTTCCATGATCCAGAGAGCAGCTCCTTCTGTGAATTCAAAGGCATTTTATAAATCACTCACCAAGAACCTCCTGCAAGAAGACTCCTGTCATTTCCACCCAGACCCAGCCATTCACACTGCCACTTCTGGGTATCCTAGCTTTTTCTAGAAAGGTCTCTGTCTCTTACATTCCATAATTTACACTACTTGCTTCGGTGACACTGCGCTTGGGGTGCTGGTCCCCGGCTTTGCCGCTTTCTGATCACACCGTGCCTTGTCTGCCTTGCCTGGCAGGGCTTGCAGTCTGGCCTCAGGAGCAGGTAGCCAAAGCGTCCCGTTCTGCTGGAGGCCAGCTGTCAGGTCCTGTCAACCTAAGCACATTCTCTTCCTCAGGGTCTCTTTTCTCATTTTAACTAGCCAAAGAAATTTTCTATGGCTGAGCCACAGGAAGAGATCAAATCAATTTAAATTAACATGAATTTGGGCACCTGCCTTATGCAGACGTGGCAAGGGATCCCGAGGTGAGGTAACCCTTCCCTTCTACTCTCCTGGGTTTCACTGCCTGTAGTGGAGAACAGTTCCAACAGCTGTGAGCGGAGGCGACTGGGTGATGAGACAGTTCACTGTTCTCACACTCATTCCAAAAATACCTCCTGAGCACCTACCATGGGCTGCGGGGAATCAGCAAGGAGCAAGGATGTTGGATCCGCGGTCAGACAGCGTTGTGCCCAAGCCCTACCTGAAGCATGACTGTGCTCTTGGACAAGTCTCATAACTTCTCTGAGTTCCAGGCTTCTCATTTTAAAATATGAATCACAATAACAATCAGAGTAAGGTTAATAAGCTGATCTATTTTGCAGAGTTCTTGCGAAGTCAAGAGGTAGTATGGTCAGGCACAGTGGCACATGCCTATAATCCCAGCAGCTCTGGAGGAAGCTGAAACAGGAGGGCTGCAAGTTCAAAGCCAGCTTCAGCGTCTTAGTGAGGTCCTAAGCAACTTAGCTAGACTCTGTCTCTAAACAAAAACCAAAAAGGGCTGGGGATGTGGCTCAGTGGTTAAGTGGGTTCAATCCCTGGTACCCCCACCTCCCCAAAATGTAGTTATGCTAGGCACTCAATAAATGGGGCTGATTGGTTGCTCTATAATAGATGAACAAATATGTAAGAGGGTTGCACGACAAGGGGAGGTGAAGAAAATCAGTTTTATGTTCTGCTGGATCAAATGTGTGGACATGGCAGAAGGAGAAATAAAAATGTACACACGAGCTGATATTTCAGACCACAGTGGACTGAAGGAGTGTTCCGCAAGGGCCCATGAATTTTCTAAGAGAATTTTAATTTGCCATTTTAAATTAGAATTTGATGATTAACTCAAATACACATAGGTGTGCACATATACATGTATAATACATATATATACTGCATATTTAGAAAATAGAGTATGCATATTCGTATAAGGTTGTATATTCCAAATTATCTGAATGGTAAATACCTCATACAGGGAGCACGCGATTCCCAATTCTGTTTGCTTTGTGGACACATTAGTGCAAAGTAAAAGTTACTTTATCAGGTCAATGAAGAGAGATGAACTTAACATATAAACATGTTTATATTTGTTGAAAACTAAGAAACAGCAGGATGCATTTTATCAAAAGAAAGGTGTAGAAGTATTTTGAATAGAGAAAAGCCAAGAGGGGAGAGAGGTGTTTGCCCAGTGACATTGTAATATGGGCAGCTCATTTCTAAAGACCTCAGGCTTGGATGGTCAGCACCAGATTGGGGGAATAGAGATTTCACTTTAGCAAAACAATATTATGTCATATTTCATTAATGTTCTTACCTTGAATTATACTGCTTTGGTGACTTTTTCATATTTAAATATTATGAGTTTGTTAGTCTTACATAAGCACTAAAGTAAAATGAGTTAATACCTAATCTTACATTATACAAATTTAAATAACATCTTAATAAAAGTAATTGAAGTCCAATGTAGGGGTCCACCAGCCCTTTTTTTGGTGGGGGGTGGGGAGTACTGGATATTGAATTCAGGGGCACTGGGCCACTGAGTCACATCCCCAGCCCTATTTTGTATTTTATTTAGGGTCTCACTGAGTTGCTTAGTACCTCGATTTTGCTGAGGCTGGCTTTGAACTTGTGATCTTTCTGCTTTTAGCCTCCCAAGCTGCTGGGATTAGTAGGCAAGCCCCACAGGGCCTGGCTCCACCGGCCCTTTTAAAGGCAGGACGTGTTCTTGGTTTAGGAGAAGGCTGCTGGAATCTCCCTTGGGTGTGGAGTGAGGAAGGCCTGACTAGTCTGAAGAATTCCTGGGAACATTCCAGAAGTCACACTATGTCAGAAGAACTTGAAATAGTGCAAAGGAGCATGATCCTCTTTCCCCAACAGAATATCCTGACTCAGAGTCTCCTCACCTCCTATTGCTTCTCCCCATTTACTTGCACAAAAGGCCAGAGTTAGCATGTGCCAGCTAGTCCGCTAAGCACAGGGACACAGTAATGGACAAGATGAACACAGTCCCTGCCTGGTCAGGAGCCTGTAATGGAACGGACCTTAGTATATTGTGTTTAAACTTTAATTCTCAACTCTCACTTCTTGTCCTTCCCACAGACCTAAGTCTGTAGAAACAGGCACCAATTTCCCACCTCATTTTTGCAAATAAACAAACTTTTGATTTATTCAGCGGCATACCTAGAGCGGAGAATGTCCCTGATGACTCAGGAACATTTTCTCCAGCTTTTGTCTAACTTCTGGACTGACTGTAGGCCAGGCACCTTCAGAAAGCAAGACTTCAGAATGTGGGAGCCAGGACAACTTAGGCCAAGGAGGGGTTTTGAAGAAACATGATTTATTCATTTATTCAGGAAAAACTTGTAAGGAAGGAAGGGAAGCAGGAAAATGAAGTGAAAGAGTGGAGCAAGGATGTGGCCTCAGAAGAAAAATCCAAATTTGATCCACAGAAGACTCTGAAGCACAAATGATGTCATAGACTGTGGTGTGTGTGTGCGTGCGTGTGTGTGTGTGTGTGTGTGTGTGTGTGGTGATTAGAGGGATAACCTCCTACCTGAGGCAGCTCACATCACCTATAAGGGTGATTCCCAGAGAAAGGGGAAGCTATGAGCTCTTGGCTCGCAACCCCTGTAGAATGGGCACACCCGCCCCACAGAGAGGATTGAGTCGAATTCCAAATAAACCCACTTCACAGACGCTCAAATGCAGGGTTCACCTTCACCAGCGGATCTTTATATAAGATGACTGTGACGCCTCAAGCAGTAGCTGTCCCTCCCTCTCCCTGAGGCATTACAGACAGACGTTCTTGATAAATCAGCCCAGTCAGAAAATCTACCTGATTCAAACTTCTGGTAGGTGAGAAGGTGAACTTGGTTCATCCTTTAACTTAATCTTCCTCTGCTCACCCATCCCAGCCACATGGAGGAATCTAACACCCACCCGGACCAGGCTCACCTGGTGCTTTGGATGTTGTCCTTGCCCCTAGAGAATTCATTTCTTTCCTGTCTAGAATTTATCCCTTTGATACCTTTGGGGCAATACTTCCCAAAGTGTATTAAACTCAACTCCAGTTTACTGGGGACAAGGAATGAGTGGTGCTATGGACACAATAATGCACTCCTTCTTCTAATCCCTAGAACCGGTGACTGTGTTCACTCACGTGGTAAAACAAACTGCAGATGAGACTAAGGTGAAGGACCAAGAGGTGAGAAGACTGTCCTGGACTATCCAGGTGGCCCAACTTAACCAGGGGAGACCTCAAAGGCTGAAAAATTTTCCAGGTTGTGTCAGGGACAGATAAGATGGAAGAAGGAGGAAGAGAGATCCACAAAGTGAGAGGAATTTGATGCACCACTGCTAGGCTTGATGATGGAGGAAGGAGCCAGAAGCTAAGGAATGTGGGCAGCCTCCAGAAGCCGAGAATCACCCTCCACTAACAGTGGCAAGAAAATGGAGACCATAGTCCCCAGCAGCCAACAACACAAAGGACCTCCCCTTGGACCTGGAAAAAGGAATGCAGCCTCAGTATACCTTCATTTTAGAGACTTGTGTCAGCCTTCCGACCTACAGAACTAGGATAAGATGCTCATGTTATTTAGCTGTTAAATCTGAGGTAATTTATTGAAACCGCAATAGAAATTGAACACAGGGGTTCGGGTCAGATGATCTCAGGAAATGATGCTGTAGGTTATATTGATCATCTTGTTATAAAAGAGTCACTGTAAAAATAAAACAAAGCATTAATTGAATCAAGAAGCAGATCATTTGCTCACCACAAAGGCAAAAGCTGACGCTGCGCTGATTCATAATTCTGTGGGTAAATAGAAGGCTGCGGCAGGCCCACAGCACCCAACTCCGTTGTCATGGCTACCTTCCGAAGAGAAAGATGTCCTGACAAAGACCAGATTGGCTGCTTTCAGTGGTGGGAAGGTACCCCGAGGGTGGCCAGATGTTTCTATATTCATGTCAGTATGTTTTCTGGAATTTGTATTCACTCAGCTCTGCCCCAAATGGAATGGTCATTTGCATTTAGAAAACAGGAAGTCTGTATTAATGATGGATGTCTTTTCAGGAGGAGGAGTTGTTCTCCCATCCTAAGACCTAGGACAGTAACTACGAGCAAAAGCAATGTTTTGAGATGGATTTTGCCCTGAATTAAGATTAACCACTGGCCACTCTCATATGCCATTTCCTGTCCTCCAACTCAACTCTCCACTCTATCCACAGGCCTCCTCCCCATTCCTGAACATGGCGAGCTTCCCCTGTGTAGGGACTGTGCTCTGCTCCTCCTCCCACAGGTGCCTTTCCTCCATACTGCACGCTTCGCTCCCTACTCAAATATCTCCCCTTCAGGCAGGTGTTCCCTAAGCTCTTTATCTAAAGCACCTCAATATTGTAGGTCTCCTTGCTTGACTTTTTTATTTCCTCAGGGGCCCTCTGCATTTATTTGAGCAGTATTTCATTGTCTCCCACAGACCATGAAGGCCAGGACCTCATCTCTTGTCCATTGCTATATCCCTAGTTTCTGGTACATGAGTACCTCATGAACATTTTGACTATACAAAAGAACTTCTGGGATGTGGGGAAAAAGGTACACTCATACTTTGCTGGTAGGGTTGCAAGTTGGTGCAGCCACTCTGGAAAGCAGTATGGAGATTCCTTAGAAAACTTAGAATGGAACCAGCATTTGACCCAGCTATCCCACTCCTTGGTCTATACTCAAAGGACTTTAAATCAGCATACTACACTGATGCAGCCACATCAGTGTTTATAGCAGCTCAATTCACAATAGTTAGATTGTAGAACCAACCTAGATACCCTTCAATAGATGAATGGATAAAGAAACTGTGGTATATGTGCACAATGGAATATTATTCAGCCATAAAGAATAATAAAATTATGACATTTGCAGGTAAACGGATGGAGCTAGAGAATATCATGCTAAGTGAAATAAGTCGATCCCAAAAAACCAAAGGCTGAATGATTTCTCTGATAAGTGGTTGAGGATATCTAATGGGGGTGGGGGAAGATAAGGGAAGAATGGAAAAAGGATGGATTGTGTAGATGGAAATGAGGGGTGGGGAGGGGGTGGGGAAGGAAAGATAATAGAATGAGACAAACATCATTACCTTATGTACATATATGAATATGCAAATGGTAAGATTCTACTTGATGTACAACCAGAAAAAAGGTATTTGTACTCCATTTGTGTACAATGAATCAAAAAATAAATTAATTTAAAAAAAAAGAATTTCTGGGACTTCTGATTCTCCATTGCCTTGCTACCCTTTGGCACTGACTCCCCACAATTTCTTCTAAATCCAAGTTCTTCCCCTAGTCCAATGTCATGGGTATGACAAATTGTATTTTTCAAGATGGCCACCGCAGTATATGTCCCACACCACAAGTCCTTCTTACAAATGGGTGTTGATACTCCTCCCCTTAATAGACAGATCTATGTTCTCTCCCTTGCATCTGGACTGAGTAGGATGATGGTGGGGTTGTGCTGTGACAATGTGCAACTTCTAAGGCTAGGTCATAAAGGGCGATGCAGAATTTGCCTCATTCTCTTGGTCTCTCTCTCCTTGTGGAAGCACAGTCTCCATGCTGTGGGGAAGCCCAGGACATAGGAGAACCCATAGGTAAGTGTCCTGATGGACAGCTGAAATGAGGACCCTGCTGATAGCCAGTTGGGGACGTCTCTGAGATGACTCTACTTCACTCGTTGTCTGAAGGCACCTGCAGGAGCCACCAACAAAGACCAGTAGGCCTCTCAAATCCATGGAGATAATAATAAATGATTGCTCTTGTCCTAAACCACTCATCTTAAGGGTGGCTTGTTACCTAGGAAATATGTACCGAAAAGATTGGCGTTGGCTGTGAAAAGATCTGATTTTTAGTTTCTTTATGTGCCATTCACATTCTTCAGTCTCTGGAAGGCCCAGGGACTCAGTTTCCCACCTCCCCAACCACAGCAAGCATGCAACCAGCACTCCTGACCTTCATCCTAGGCTGAGCTAATGGAAATTGATCTCAGGAACTGATCTGTGCTTATTTTTTAAAATACACATAGCTTTTGAGATTTTTCTGTAATTAGAATTTAGGATTTTCCTGGATCTTGTGATCTCTGGAGTCAGACTCTGAACCCTTTTGGTCAGCTGTGGCAACCTCTCAGAAGGCTGCTCGACTGTTTCCACCAACCTGCCCTTACCCAGGATGGGGACAACCCCAGTCGTCACACTACCTTGCCGTGCTGTTGCAGGGGCTCATCTGGGAGACAGCATGGTTTCAATGGGTGCTGGAAAACAAGCCCGTGGTCAGAGTTCCTCCAATGCAATTCAATTAGTAAGCCTGGAAAAGACACTGGAGATCAAAATACATGTGAAAAAAAAATGCAGTCTATAATTAGGGGAAGAAACTGGGTGGTCGAATGTATAGAATTGGTCGGTATAAAAATGGTGGTTGAGATCATGAGATCTGGCTTTAGGTGGGCCTGAGTTTGAATTCTGAGTCTTTCACCTGCAAACACTGTGCCCTTAGGCAAGTCCTGATTTTCTCTAAGGCTCAGTTTCCTCATCTGCGAAGTGGAACTAATAATAGAAGCTCCTCAGAGGGAGGTTGCAGGGCAGAATCCTGGTGCAGGCACTGGAGACTGTGAACAGAAGTCATCAGTGAAGTGGGAGCCCTCAGTTTTCACTGAGATGGGCCGGGAAAGCTGCACTGGGAGCTGGGTAAGCTGTGGGAAACTTCTGATTTCAGAGTTGTGGTGGGGGGACTCTGAAATGCGCAAGGCCGCCACTGCCTCAGGGAGGCTGCATAAGGACCTTGGGCCTTTTTTATTCCCTTCCTCTGCAACACCACGACAACCACCTCTACCTCCTCTGCAGCTGCCACCCACAGACAACTTTTGAGCCACTAAAAGCGAAGGCCCCTGGGACTCGCACTCTGGGAAAATCCTGCCTCCACCCTCTCCCATATCTCATTGGAAGGTTGACCAAAGGGGCCAATTCTCAACACAAAATAAAACCCAGAAAATCCACTTAGGGCCCTTGGCTTCCCATGAGCTGGTGGTGGACAGTCGCGTTTGCACAAAGCGGCGTGTACTAAAATAGGCAGTTGGAAATATTCCTGGCAGATGGTGCTAAATATAGACACAGTGACAGATTGGACCCACAGAACAGCTCTTCTCCTGCTCGTTAAGAACGTGCTGGAGCCAACAAGCTTCTCCTCTAGCTTCTCCTTCCTGGAAGATTGTGGCAACAGCCCCAGGTGTCAGCACGCCAGAACACAGCACCTTGCTGAGAGGTGCCCAAATTACACTAGTGCTGGAATAAAGGGGTGCACATGTGAAGGTACAAGGGGCTGGTTCTGTTTTACTGGTCCTCCTGAAAGATTTACTACCCTCCCAAGTGACCTGCTGGATGCAAGTGGAGGCAGGATAGGACAATGGTTAAGGGTAGAGGCTTGGGGTCGGTGCTGACATCTGAGCCTACTTTTACCCTTCCTAGCTGCATGAGTGTAGTCAAGCTATTTGAGCACTTGGTGCCTCAGTTTTTTCATCCACAGAGTGGGGATAATGATAGTATCCACTTCAGGTGAAGGTGAAATTACTTAATACTTCTAAAGGTCATGCACAAAGCATGGTATAAAACAACTCTTGCATAGATGGTGACCATTTTACTTAATGGACAAGGAAGGAGAGAGAGATTCCCCAAGTAACTGAAGGTTTTAAGGCTTGGAGGGATATTTTGGATAAGAACTGTTTTAGTCAGCTTTTTTTGCCACTGTGACTAAACGGCTGACCAGCACGATTGTAGAAGAGGAAAAATTTATTTAAAGGCTCATGGTTTCAGAGTCAGTTCCATTCCTTGGGGCTCAAGGTGAGGCAGAACATCATGGCAGAAGAGTGTGGTGGAGAGGAGTGGCTCACATGTTGATCAGAAAGCAGAGGCAGATTCACTTTCCAGATACAAATACATACCCAAAGCCACACCCCTAATTCCCACCTCCTCCAGCCACACCCTATGGCTTCAGTTACCATTCAGTTAATCCCTTTCAGGGGATTAAATCACTGATTGGTTTAAGACTCTTACCACCCAATCATTTTTTCCTCTGAACCTTTTTGCATTGTCTCACATGTGAGCTTTTGGGGGACACCATCCAAACCATAACAAGAACAAAGCTAAAATAAAACTAAACTCAAGTTGCAAATAGTTTCTCTATACACTGAGATCGTATTTGAAATGGGGAGTACCACCAATACCCAGTGAAAGCTGCTCACTCAGGGGTAAGGGGTTGGAATGTAAGAAGTGGGCTTCTGTAGGTAGAAGCCACTCGAGGGCCTCGGCTGCCATCTTGAAAAGGAAGAGAATGGGTTCTTCATAACCCGTAAGGACGTCTCTGAACATCGTGCAATTTTCTTTGGGACTTCCATACAGTAAGATCTTTAAAAGACCTAGAGGATTTTCTGTTAACCTTTGTTGGCAGAGTCAGTCAGTCTGTGGTAAGTAATGAGGGGCCTTGAGATGGCCCCAGGTCCTGGTGCTTTCTCTGCTACATGGCATGCTCCTTTGTGGCTGTGCCTCTGGTTTCCTTCTATCCCATTTTGTTCTCCCCGTATTTTGGAGTTAGGCTTTCTGAGTGTTTATTTATGCTTGGTGTGGTGCTTGGACCACACTCTGAAGGCAAAGAGAAATGTTGGCTCGTGAGCTGTTCTTAAAGAATAAGAATATTCCTGACCCCCAGACTCAGCAGAGGCTTTCCTAGACAGCTTTCTTAGAGGGCAATTGTGATAAGGGCAACATCTTCAGGAGAATTATGGAACCATGTTCAGGACTCTGTCTCCAGAAACAATAGGCCAGTGCGCGGTCTTCATGGTACAGTGTTGCTTATGTCCTCTCTTCCTGTGCTAGTTAGAAAAGGCTGACTGCTGTGACAAACACTCCAGAATTTCAGAGGCTTAACACAGCAAAAGTGTATTTCTTTCTCTAGCAAAATCCATTGACACTGGGATGGAAAGCAGAGGCGATGGATCGTCTTTACTCCATAGAGTCATCCAAGGACCCAGGCTGCCAGAGGCCTTGACATTTTCAACTTGAGGCTTCCAAGGCTGCCTGGGTGTCATCATCATCCAGTAGCAGACAGAGAAGGTGGGGGAGAACCATAGTAGGAAGACTTTATAAGTCTAAAAGTGGCACCCATCACTTCCACGCACATTCTATTGGCTAGCACTTAGTCATATGACCATATATGCTGCAGAGGAGTCTGGGAAGTGTAGTTTCTCTGAATGGAGAGGAATAATAGCAATTTTAGTGATCATCCAGTCCTTTTTGACTCATTTCATGAGGTGTTTCTTTGAGAGACCAAGAGACATCCTTCAGAGATAGTTTGAAGAAATTTCGGAAATTTCCCCAAATTCCTGTGCTGTTTTCACTCAATCTTTGACTTCGACTTGCCAAATAGTTGCTTCTACCCTGTATCTCTTCCTACTAAGTCTTGAAATCAAAGAACATCACAGCTTCTTTCCAATGGGAGTGAGCTGATTTGTCTCTCATAGCCAAGGTTTCCTTATAAGTGATATGGTGAATGAGTACCTCCTTTTAAGAAAAAAAATGACCAATTATTCTTTCAAAGAAAGCTCATTTCTCTCAGTGCAAGACCCAGAGTTTTGAATTTTGTATCATTGCTGGCGTTTCACTAGAAAACCATGTGACTACTTCTCCAATGCTATTGGAACCTGTTTTATTAACAGGCTGCAGAAGAGCTTAGTAGACAAAGGGAAAAAATAACACTTTTATTTATGAAAGAACTAGTTCTGTAATGACAGAATAGCTCCCTAGAGTTTTTAGTAGAAACTATCAAATCCTTTCCTCATTTCTACTAGAATAAGTTATATGCTTCAAGATAATAATATTTGTATGTGTACAGCAATCCCTTACCTTTATGATCATTTTAAGAACATTTAAAATCTCTGCAATATTAATGGAAGTAAATCATATTGCTAGGGCATTAAAACCCTAGGAAAAAGCTCCATTACCATTGAAAATTGCAATAATGTCGTAAGTATACAGATTCTTGCTATGGCAAGACACAAAAGTTAATGCACACACTCTCCTGTGTGTACTTCTGACACCTCTTACACTTCATTACTTTCAGGTTTTTTTATTAAATGCTTTTACAGAGACAATGGTTATGCAATTTTATTGCACATCAGAATCACACAAGGAGCTTGTTATAAAAAATGGCTTCTTGGTGGCCGGGCGTGGTGGCGCATGCCTGTAATCCAAGTGACTTGGGAGGCTGAGTCAGGAGGATCGTGAGTTCAAAGCCAGCCTCAGCAACTTAGTGAGGCCCTAAGCAACTCAGTGAGACCCTGTCTCTAAATAAAATATAAAATAGGGCTGGGGATGTGGCTCAGTGGCCGTGTCCCTGAGTTCAATCCCTGGTTCCAAAAAAAAAAAAAAAAAAAAAAAATTGGCTTCTTGGACCCACTGAATGTAAGGGGTAGGGTTGGGACATGTGTATCACTAACAGGTTTGCCAGTGGTTTTGATGCACACCAGAACTTGAGAACCAGGCCTTAATGTCTTTACACCCCCAGGGTCTGGCATACAGTAGCACTTAATATATGTTGATGGATGAATGAGTAAATAAATGAACCAAACAAAATAGTATTCTTCTTACAAATAAATTTGTTACTGAGATGGAAGAACTAAAATAAAACTCACTGGTTATTTATTACTACAAATATCAAACACAAAATAAGAAATAATTTCATCACCAGGAACCCTGCTGCAATAATTGAACTTTATTTGTATAATTTCTGTTATCGTGTTTCACCAGTGTTAAATATTCAAATTACTACTAGAATATGAAAATGCCACAGAAGAATAATGGGGTCATCAGTAGGGCATGTCACACTTGCAGGATGACACAAAGGACTGGAGTACAATCATTGTGATGAAAAGAGAGTACTGTGGACACCAAGTCTTCAGTTAGTGGTGTTCTAGGTACCTCAGGCTGAGAACTACGTCTCTACTGTCAAGAACAAGTTCAATTCTCATTTAACGAGGAGAATTGAGTGTAACTGGGGGCATAGCTCAATAGTAAAGTGCTTACCTAGTAGGCATAAGGCCCTGGGCTCAATCCCCAGCAGTCCACCACCAAGAATTTATTATTAATGATAACTGGAAGTTAGACTCCCCAAAGCAAGGTCAATTGCAAGTTTTCAGAGATTTGTCAGTACCTCCACTTTTCCTTCTACCTCTCTGGATGCTCCTTCTCAGCATCAGGCTTATCATCCTCTACTCAGCCTCTAAACATTATTGTTCCTCAATGTTTTGTCTTATGTGATTTCCTCTTCTCACTCTCCACACAGTGTGATCCATCTCCACATCTTCAATTGCTGTATATTTATAACTGTGTCCAAACTGCAGTTCCAGGGCAGACTTCTCCCCTGCCCTGAGCTTCAATCGGTTATACAGGTTCTATAAGAAAGGAAAACTCAAGCCTAACTTTCATAAGTAAAAGGAAAATATCAGCCAATTTTTTGAATTGATTAAGCATATGGATTGTACGTGTATCTGGCAAGTCCAGATACACGCAAAGCACCTTGAAACATGTCAACCACTATTAACTAGCATATGCTGGGTCCTGTGTTTTTGTTTTCCTTAAGATGTTGTATAACATAGCTCTCCAAAGTAGGATAAAGTTTAAATTTCAAAAGCTATGTCAAGATGGGTATCTGAGTAGATGTGTCAATCATGCTAGGATGGAATGGTGTTTGGCTGGGAAAATGAACGCCCCGTCTTAGACCTGCTACCTATGACAGCCTCTCTAAGGCTCGGGAGGGGAACGTACACATGCAGGAAAAACCTCTCTGCTCACTGCTCTGAAGGTTGTCCTCTCTAATTGGGAATCAAACCCTGTTGAGCTGCACAGAGCTGGAGGAATTCCTTTGCCTGGACAAACCCAAATAGCTTGGATCAAAATCAAGCACTGTGGCCTATTTCCTTGAGTCCTGCACCTAATTCTGGTCTTTATGTGCCTACCACTTTGATGGCTAGAAAATGCAAGAAAAATAAAACCCAAGGACAAACATGAAGGGAAAGGGAGAATTTCTTCCTGTGGCCCCAAGCAGTGGGTATGCTTTATATCTCCCACTCTTTGTCCCAAAACCATCTCAGTATTCCATGGATATTGATCTGTTTCAGATATCATCCAGATCATGAAGATGGAAAGTCTTACACTTGCCCAAGACTAGAGGGCACCATTTGTTTGGTGATGTATTTATTCATCCAACAAGTATTTTGAGTGACAAATATGTGTCAGGGACTGTTCTAGTGCTAGGCATACATCAATGACGAAAAGTCCCTGACAACAGGGGCCTTTTTATTTAGTATGTAATAAAATAAATACTGAGTGAGATGATGATAAGTCCTAAGGAGAAAAATTTAAGATGGTGGATGGGGAATTCCAAGCTATTACAATAACCTAAGCAAGACATGTTAGTGCTGAAAAATGACAGTTGGAGAAGTTAATATCACATTCTCAATAACTGATTGAACAATGAGATAGAAAATCAACAAGGATATTTAAGACCTAAACAATACTTGATCTCAGTGGTATTTGTGAACATTCCTTCCAGTGACAGCAGAATAGACGTTCTTTTCAAGCACACATGGAACATTCTCCAGAGCAGACCATATGCCAGGCCATAAAACAAATTTTAATAAATATGAAAGGTTTAAAATAATAAAAAGTGTGTTCTCCAAACACAATGCACTTAAATTAGAAATCAACAACATAAGGAAGTTTGGGAATCACCAAATACTTGGAAATTAAACCAAACACTTCTAAATAATCCATTTGTCAAATAAAACATCGAAAGGAAAAATGTTTAAATATTTTGAACTGAGCAAAAATGAACACTCAGCCTATTCAAATTTATGAAATGCAGCTACAGCAGAGAGTAGAGGGAAATATTTAGCTGTAAACACCTACATTAGGACAGAAGAATGATATTAAATCAGTATGTAAATATCTTCCATAGGAAACTAGAAGTAGAGGAGCTAAATAAACCCAAAGCAAGCAAAAAAAAAAAAAAAAAAAAAAAAGAAAGAAAGAAAGAAAATTAAAATAAAGTTTATGTAGAAAACAATAAAGGAAAACAGTAGGAAAAACTTAGGAAACAAAAACTTGTTCCTTAACAAGATCAACAACAACAAAATGATCCACAAAACTGACAAATTTTTAACTAGACTAACCAAAGAATAAAATGAAGACACAAATTACCAAAATCAGGAAAAAAATTAGGGTAATCACTACCAACCTCAAAATTAAAGGATTGTTATATATTATGAACAGCTTTGTATGAACAAGTTGGACAACTTAAGAGTAATGGACACATTTCTAGAAAAAAACATAATTTATCTAAACTGACTCAAAATCAGAAAATCCAAATAAGCCTAAACCAGAGAAATTAAATTAGTAATTTTAAATCTTGCACAAAGAAAATGTCAGGCCAAATAGCTTCAATGGTGAATTCTAACAAATGTTTAAAAAAGAAATAGCTTTAATTCTTCACAAAAGCTTTAGAAAAGAGTAGCAGGAAACACTTCCAAACACATTCTATGAACCTAGTATTCCTCTGCTACAGAAATCAGATAGATACCTTGTGAACAGAAAATCAGACTCCCATCCCTGGGCATCAACATATGTGAAAAAAACTCCTTAAAAATTTAGCAGGTTTAACCCAGAAACACATTAAAATAATTATATGCCATCACCAAGTGAATTGGACCAGGGAACACAAGATGTAGTGTTCAAATATCAACTAATATACTATATTAATAGAATAAAAGACAAAACTCTCATGTGAGTATCTCAGGAAATGCAGAAAAAGTTAATAAAATTCAACATTCATGATGAGAACTATTATCAAACTAGGTATGCAAAGGAATGTCTTTAACCTGAAAAAGGTAATTTGCAAGCAACCTATTGCTCACAATGTACTTAATGAGGAAATATTGAACATTTTTCTGCTAAGGTTGCGAATAAGACAATTGCACCCATTGTTGCTTCTTTTTTTCAACATTGTATCAAAGTTCCAGCTAGTTTAATAAGGCAAGAAAAAAAATCAAAGGCATATCAGTTGGAATGGAAGAAAGAAAACTGACTTTATTTATAAACACTATAATCTTGTATGTAGAAAATCCTAAGAAATGTATACATAAAAAATCTGTTAGTATTAATAAACAAATTTAGCAAGATCAGAATACAGGATCAATATGTAAATTCAATTGTATTTCTATAAATTAGCAAAGAACAATTTCAAAATGAAATTAAGAATTCTTTTTATAGTAGTATCAAGAATAAAATACTTAGGAATCAATCTAACAAAACAAGTGCAAGATAGGACTTGTATAACGAAAACCACAAAATATTGCTAAATAAATAGAAACACATTCTACATTCATGAATTGTAGACTTAATATTATTAAAATAAAAATTCTCCCCAGAATGACTTATAATTCAACATAATACCCATAATGGTCTCAGGAGGGAATGGTTTTTGCAGAAATTGACAAGCTAATTCTAACATACATAAGAAAATGCAAAGAAACTAGAATAGCTGAAATAATCTTGAAAAAGAGGAACAAGTCACAGGACATACACTACCCATTTTCAAACTTACCGTAAAGTTACAGTAAGTAATCAAAACATTGATTGGCAGAGGATGGGCACAGAGATCAATGGAGCAAAACTGAGAGTCCAGAAATAAAGCTTTACATTTACGGTCAATTGATTTTTGACAAATGCGCTAAGGCAGTTCAATGGAAGAAGGGTGGTCTTTCCAGCAAATGACATTGTGACAATCAGGTACCCATATGCAGAAAAAGAATGTAGACGTTACTTCATATTGTGTACAAAAATTAACTCAAAATGAATTACAGACTTAATGGAGGCATGAAATTATAAAACCTAGGGAGAAAACACAGGGAAAAAAACTTAGTGATACTGGATTTGGCAAGATTCTTAGATATGACACCAGAAACGTAATCCATAAAAGAAAAGTTGATAAATGGGACTTTATCCAAATTAAAACTTTTGCTCTTCTAAAAACCAGTTAGGAAAAGGATAGGATGAGGCAGTAACTGAGAGAAAAAGGTTGTAAAACATAAATCTGATAAAAGACCTGCATTCAGATGTATAAGTAACTTGCATAACCCAATAATAAGAAGACAATCCAATTTAAAAATGGCCAAAAGATGGGAAGACAATTCACCAAAGAAAATTGAGGAAAAGCTAATAAACACATGAAAAAAAATGCTTACATTCTTAGTCATTAAGGAGATATAACTTAAAACCAAACTGAGCTACACTACACCCTCATTAAAATGACGAGATTTTAAAAAGACAATAACCAATGTTGGTGAGAATGTCCATGTGGAAATGGAGTGCGACTGAGCCATTGTAGAAACAATGTGGCAATGTCTTATAACGTTAAACATATATTTACCATACGATCCAGCAATCCCATATCCAGATATCTACACAAGAAAATCTAATCTTGTGTCCACACAGAGACATCCATATACGTTCATAGCAGAATTCTGCATAGGAGCCCAAATCCAGAAACAATCCCAATGTCCATCAACTGATGAAAGGAAAAGCAAACTGTGGTCCATCCACACAGTGGACAGCTATTTTATTTTACTTTTTATTTAATTAATTAATTAATTAATTAATTTTTTATTCACTTAATTTTGATCCATTGAACACAAATGGAGTACAGCTGTTGTTTCTCTGGTTGTACACAAAGTAGAGTCACACCCTCTGTGCATTCATGCATGTACACAGGGCAATGATGTCTGTCTCATTCTGATATTATTTTTCCCTCCCATCCCTACCCCATCCCTCCCCTCCCTCTATGCAATCTATCCTTCCTCCATTCTTGCCTTCCTTCCACCCCGCATCATGCATCATCATTCACTTATCAGAGAGACCATTCGGCTTTTGGATTTGGGGGATTGGCTAATCTCACTTAGCATGACAGTCTCCAACATCATCCATTTACCTGCAAATGTCATAATTTTATTCTTCTTTATGGCTGAGTAATATTCCATTGTGTCTATATACCACAGTTTCTTTATCCATTCATCTATTGAAGGGCATCTAGGTTGGTTCCACAATTTAGCTATTGTGAATTGAGCAGCTATGAACATTGATTGGATGCATCACTGTAGTAATCTGATTTTAAGTCCGTTGGGTATAGGCCAAGGGGTGGGATAGCTGGGTCAAATGGTGGATCCATTCCAAGTTTTCTAAGGAATCTCCATACTGCTTTCCAGAGTGGCTGCACCAACTTGCACTCCCACCAGCAATGTATGAGTGTACCTTTTTCCCCACATCCTCGCCAACACCTGTTGTTGCCTGTATTCTTAATAAAAGACATTCTAATTGGGGTAAGATGCAATCTTAAGGTGGTTTTGATTTGCATTTCTCTTATAACTAGGGATGGACAGCTATTTTAAAAGAAAAGGAGCCAACCAGTGGTACAGACCACAACATTATCACATTATGCAAAGCAGTATGTGAGAGAAGCCACACAATATGCTACATATTGTATGATTTCATTTATATGAAATTTCCAGAAAAGGCGAATCTGGAGAGACAGAAAACCAATCAGTGTGGTTGTCTGAGGTTGAAAGTGCAAGCAGAATCAACTATAAATAGGCACAAAGAAACATTTGGGAGAGACAGAGATGTTCTAAAAGTGGATTGTGATGATGATTTTACGATTCTATACATTTACTAAAAATCATTGAATTGAATGCTAAGAATAGGTGAGGTGAGTTTTATAGTTTGCAAATTAACCCTCACTATGCCTTTAGAAACAAACGAACAAACAAAAAAAAACACAAAGTGATGTGACTTGGTCCAAAGCTTTCAGAAGGGAGGTGATAAGAAAAGATAACAGTTAGTGGAAGACATTCCACTGACATACAGGCAAATGGGAGATAGGGGTCTTGATCCAGGCCACTTTACAGATCAATAAATCCAAGAAGGCAATACTTGCATTTCATTTGCCTCCGTGGACTATTACTGCAGATCTCTCTTCTGTAGAAACTCCTGGGAAGATGTGATAGAATATTTGCCTTCTTATATCCTGAGACATTGGCCTGCAGGCACCCAGCTCTAGTGAAGAGGTCCCCCCGCCTGCACTCCAGGCTGTGCATTGGAACACAGTCCTCCCTGGCTGGAACCCCTTGTGACTGAGAGGGGAGTGAGGAGAAACACTCAGCTTCCTAGAGGTCATTCTAGGTAACTCAGTCTGTCCAAGGGCATCTCACTCACAGCTGATGTCCTTGCAGGAGTGCCACTTGATTTGCCCCCCCCATGACCTCTCTGACCTTTTCTCTTAATACCTTCCCCAGCCTCCACTGCTCTAGTCACACCCTTCCCCCTGGAGTCCCCCAGCTCACCCGACATGTCCTACCTCAGGTGTTTGCATGGCTATTTGCCCTGCTTGGAATGCTTTCCCCAAATACCCACGTGCCAACCCTCTCACTGAACGCCAGGCATTTCCTCAACAGTCCCTATTTCTGTGGGGCCTTCTCTGATCACCTGATTAACACTGTACCTCCCAGTCCGCTTGTCCTTCTTTGTGTGCTCCCTACTGTTTACCACTATCTGACACATTTCATATTTTCTTTTATATTTTTTTTATTGTCTATATTTAGGTAGATAATTTATACAAAGATTGTCTTTAGAACCTAAGAATACATTCTCTTTGTAATACAATATATCCTTATGTTCTTGATGCTTTGGAATATAAGCTCCATGAGGGCAGGAGTTTTTGCCTGCTTTTTCTCAGCTCTTCTCCCAGAATCTGTGACAGTACCTCATTCAGTAGGTGGAAAGAGCAAACAGCTGACAATGAGAGGACAGAAAAACACCTGTGGGTGGAGCTCAAGCCAGCTGGCCCCTCCAGGGCCCTCCTGGTGCAGCCCCTGAGGCTCTTTAACCTGAGTCACTTCTGGGACTCAGCAAGTGCTTTTCCCTCCCCACCACACCCACCCCACATCTCCATCCCATTAGTACCGCTCAGTCCAATGCTCAGTGATGTGTTCCCCCATCCTTCTCCACCTTAACTTCTTAGAGAAGCTGATCAAAAAGAGCTCCAGAGACTCACACCTCTCACTCAGCCTCTGCTCTCCTGATGGCCAGATTTTTCATGTTGTCTTTTGAATTGTGCAATTTTCATCTGCATTTCTGACTGATAGAATGGAATGCCTCTGACTTGTCTCCATCTTCTAAGAACCAGCAACCCAAACCTGACAACCGTGCAACCGTGGCATGCTATTTAAACACCATGCTTTAGTGGGAGAATGGTTTCCTGTCTCTTGCTTGCTAGCCCAACATGCTGCTTCCTGCAGTTCCCGAAGAAGCATAGCTATGCCCAGCCTGCATAAGGGCTCTGATTTACAGCTAGGGCTTGCTGGAGAGCCACCTGCAATGCCAATCTCTTTGTCTTACCCAAGGTGTAAAAAAAATAATAAAAATAATCTCTGCAGACTAGGTTTCCCATTAATTTTTTTAAAAGGTAAGAAAAAGAAAAGCAGAACAATACTAATGTAAAATTACTATGTTTCAGTCTCATCAGCTGCATCTGGCTTTTAATCTTTTCTTTTTTGCACACACTCTTTCTGCAACCACACACACACACAAACACATACATGTCACATCCAGTGTGACCAAACTCTCGGGTCCGACAAGGGGAAAGTTTGGAAAATAAAGAATCCCAGACACAGATCTTGAAGATTAAGCTGGGATCAGGTGGAGCTCTGCTCTCTGATGGAGATGCAGATCTAAAGAGTTATGCCAGCCGTCTTTATTTATATATGTCTCATTATCAGGTTAAAGAGCATGCAAACATTATTCTTTGTATTCAGGAAAGTTACAGAAACTAGGACATCCTATATAGCTTTTCCATAGTTGCAATCCACAGTTGCAAAGTGCAATATTAGGAGCTTTGTGTAACTCTCAAAAAGTCCAGTCCATTGTTAAAAGTTACTATAAGGCGGGCAGGAACTGGAGAAGCGGAGCTGGTGAAATATTGTAGTTGTCTAGCATAAGAGTTCCTTCCTTCCCAGGAGCTGTGTGCCTGAGGTCAAGGTCAGAGCTGATAGGACTTTTCACAGAGCCTCCTCATGCAGGGCATTGACACAGCAGCTAAGCATCCTGTGCCCTTGCACAGCAACATTCCCAGGAACCAGGCGTGCCATAGCCATGAGGGCATCAGAGACCCCCAATCTGATAACTGCTCTCGCATTCTCTATCACCACTCTACACACACACACACACACACACAGAGTCATTTCCTTGCTTATTTGTTTGTGTTTAGTTTTTTAGTTTTCAATCTTATGTACCGGGGCTGAATTCTGTTTCCATTTCTTAGTGATCTATTCATGTCTTTGTAGAAGACACCACATCTTCTTGAGTTCATTCGCCATCCCCCCTCTCTCTCAGCATCATTTTAATACACAGAATCTCTTCACCAGCATCACAGTCCCCGCAGCAGTCAGAACTGCCCTAGCCTGCAAGAGGAAATAGAGGAAATAAAGGAAAGGTTGTAGAAGTACAACGTTGAGACACAGCCAGCCTTGGAATCACACATTCATTCCTATTTCATGTATCCAGAAGTCCTCTTCTGTATTTCTAATATGTGAAGGTCACTGTGGAGGTACTTGAAGAGACACCAAGATATAAAACATAGACTTTAGCTTTTGTATTAGTCAGGGTTCTCTAGAGGAACAGAATCAGCAAGAAGTATGATTATAAAAAGGGGATTTATTAGATTGACTTACACAACCAGAAGCTGGATAGTCCACCCTGGTCGTCTGCAGCTGGAGAGCTGGAAGAACCAGTTCAAGAGGCAGAAGCCCCAGAACAAGAAGTATCAACAGTGTTACCCTAGTCCCAGACCAAGGCTTCTGGAAACTCCCTGGAGAATCACTGGCAGAGTCCGCTTTGGAAGAGTGAAGAAGGGAGAGTCTGATACCCTCAGATGATCAAAGCAGCAATAAAGAACCTGTTCAAGAAGAGTGGAGCTTGCATCTGCTGCTGCTTCCTTGTTCTTCCAACTTTTATTAAATCCAAGCCACCATCCTATTGGACGGTGTTGCCCATGCTTAGGATGGGTCACCGCTTCAGTTCCCTACCCCACATCCCAATCATTTCTAGAGAGCTCTCATTGACACACTCAGGAGCCTCGTAATCATTGGCATCTCTTAATCCAATCAAGTTGACTATTCAAATTAACCATTATACCTTCAAAGAATTTATGGCAATTAATGAAGGCAGGAGAGAAATGAAAGATAAGGGCAGCAGATGATAAGTGGTAAGCACTTGAGTGAGTGGCAGGTGCTAGGGTGAGCAAGCTGACCTTCAGCAGGTCTATTCAGAGGAGGAATCACGGAGGCAGTGACTTAGTGGTAGCATTTGAACTGGGCCTTAGAAGATGGGTGAAGCTTTGAAAAGCAGAGAAAGGTAAGTAGAGGGGAATCAACTCTAGGGAAAGGAAGTAGTTCAAGCAAAACCATGGAAACAGAAGAGCATAAATTGTGTTTGAGAACCTCATTAAGATCAGAACGTCCTCCTTCATTAGGAGCATCCAGAAAACAGAGCAACAACCCAGATGAACAAGTCTCACCTAGAAATTCTGTTGGAATGTTCTTTCTACTTCTCTTTGTAAAGCCAGCTTTTTCTGAGGTTATATATTACCTTCTTCATAAAGGCCTTTTCTGACCATAACATATAGAGTAGGACCCCTTCCTGCCAATGGTCTTTCTCAGCCCACGTTTAGATCTCAACATGTACTATAATTTATCAACATTTTGTTGATATCTTTTATTTCTCTGTCTCTAAGAGTAGCAGCTAAAGCCTCTGATAAAAGAGACTATGTTTCCTTAGTGCCTGAAAAATAGCAGGAGTTCAATGAATATTTGTTGATTGAATGAATGAATGAATGAATGGTGAATGAGTGAATGGAAGTTGCATTATGACTTTCATGAGACCAAAACAAATTCTTTCATGGGTTCCTTCTTTTATTAAAAAAATACTCAAGATTATGTTTTACACTATGTGGTATAAATGTTAATGTAATCCAACTTGGGTCATGTTCATTTCTTCTTTTGATTTTAAAAGAAAGTAAAACATCATGGAACTCTAAAGACTTGGTGGGATGAGGCACTGGACATCTCATATCTGATGGATAAATCAGCCTTGTGAATAGCAAAAGGTTCATAAAGACTTTGTAGGATGCATGGCTAGACAGATAATACAGAAGACAACTATAGAAGGTCTTGTACATTAGACTTTGAGCTTAGCAAATTTGAGCTCTATTTGTCCAGCAATAAAAGTTATGGGATGATTTTGAGGATAAGAATGTTTCAGTATGCCAGAGCCATTGTAGGAAGAGGAGCTGCAGGATGAGCAGAGAAGGAAGATGTTGGGAGAAGGTTCCAGAATGTGGCCCAGACGCATACATGTGGAAAGGAATCTGAATTGTGGTAGTGATGGTGAGGTGGGGTTTGGAAGAGTAAAAGCAGGCCTGGGTGAAACTGGCCATCTCTCATAGCTGATTCTAGGGAGGGTGGATGTCTTCTGAGCCTGAACTGGGAGAACTATGTGACTATGAATGGAAATAGAGCCATCAGGAGAGAGAAAGAGATTGGTGGGGAGCTTGATTTGCTTGGCATTTGTTTGGGGGCAGGGGTGCTAGCAGAATAATCAACTGGAGCAGTTTAGTAATCAAGAACTTAGAAATATAAGTTTGGAGCTCCAAAATTGGTGAACCATGTTCAGCCAGCTTCAAGGTTTTAAAAATCATAGTCTATGCATAGTTAAATCCATAAAGAACATGTGTAACAAATCATCAAGAAAGAACCCTCTGGGGGCTGGCTGATTATTCCCAGAAACCATTTCTAGTTAAGAGGTTATCTATGTCTTCTCCCTTTTTGTTCTTCTTCTAGCTAAGAAAAAGGCCAAGACTCAAATGAATTCTTTCATGACAGAAGGTAAATATAGAATTCAATGAGCATATTCTTATTCTCAATTAAATGAGCTAACTGGTCATAAATCATGAACAATTTATTTTTAATTAGTAGAAACTTAAACATTCTTAATTCTATAAACTGGATAGGCAAGTGTGAGGCCTGCCTCATTTCAACAGATTCCAACCAAGACAAAGTTGATTGGGAGAAGGGCAACTTCAGCATCAGAGGCTGGGGAACTTCTAGAGCTTCGTGGTTCCCAGTCTCAGGGCGTGCTTACTCTGAAACAGATTCTTGAGTGGGCAATCTCACCCAAGCTCCATCTATCTCTACCCTAAGTGGCCAGGTTGCCCTGAGTTTTTAATATTAGGATCAGGCTATATTGCTGGAATGACAGGAGCAGTAGCTGTGCCTCTGGGGTGGATTTGAGCAATCCATTCCTTTTTAACCCAGTTCTGAGTCATTCAGACATTCACATTTTACCATGAAAGCAGGAGCAGGAGGTGTCATCATAGGTGCCTGTGTCTTATAACTAATATGTGCCTCTGCTCCCCTGTTTGAAAAATGGAGGAAATATTAGTGTGAATTTCATAGGATCGTAGTGAGGACTAAACGAGATGTCCAGCATCTAGAAGAGCACCTGGTTCATAGTCAACTCTCAAAATGTTGACTTTCAACTTTTTGTCAAGGTAGGTCAGAGACCTTCCCTTATCTACTACACTTTCCCCCTGAGACTGGAAATTGTACGTGATCTACATCAGCATCACTAAAGATGCTTTTTGAATGTAGATTCTTGATTGCTACCTGGGACCCAGGGAATAGAGATCTCTTGGAAAGGAGACCAGAATGTTGTACTTGATCAGTTTTTCTAAGAGATTTTAGTCTCCCTGGAGCTTGAGACCACTGCTTTGCTGGATTTACATGAAGCATGGATGGAATTTGTATTTATATAAAGCATTCTACCTGAACTAGCGAGGAAACGTGTTCCAACACGGAACTGCAATGTCCTGCTCAAGACGCAGTGGAGCTTCCTTGGTGCTGACATCAGCAATACCACTCTGAAGACCATCTGATCCCTTCTGCACCCCTATCTTGCTCTGGAAACCTACCTCAGGATCTGTCATGATCAATTTCCAGCCTGCAGTTGCTGGAGAGAGCCTGCGTGACTGCCACCTTTCCTAGAAGGAGATTTAAATGTCTGGAGAGCCTGGAACCTGCTTTGAATGCATCTGTCACTGCATCAATCAAGTCACACACACAACATGCATGATTCCTGACAGCTCCTGACGATGAGTGATCTGAGTCCCTGGCACATTAGCATGTCAGATGATTTATTTTGGACCCCGATATCCCTGGGTGGTCCTTTTGAATTTAACCGCTTCGGGCAACATCATCCCAGAGCAGGTATTGCATGTCTCATATTTTAAGTATGAAAATCTTGCTACATCATCATAGCGATCACAGTGCAAAACAATGAGTCCTGTAGGACTGAAAGGTTGGTTGTCAAGGCACTTTCACACCTATCATCCAGCACTCATTCCCAGTGGGAGTTAGGAAAAGCAGGTATCTCTCCTGTCTTATAGAAGGCAGAACTTCCAGGAGTTATGAGATGATCTAAATTTACCTAGAAGATTCTACGCTAACCTGATGCTCTGATCCCTAGTCAGGGTTTGTGCTGTTACCCCACACTGCCTCCAGCTGTCAGACTTAGCGTGGAGAAGAGATTAGGGACACTGGTCTTGGACCACACTTTACATCTTGTCTCCAACATGCACCCTCCTTGTGATCTTGAGAAAACCCACCTCACCTCAGGATGTCTGTTGCAAGTCACTGTGTGGCCCATACTTCACACTTGGTAGGTGTTATATGTTAAAACCGTTGCTATTATTCTTAGCTACAGACTCTGACAGTCAGTGATGGTCATTCTGACCAAAATAGCTAAGATTCTGGCAGGAGTCTATGTCTTTTCCTACAACAGATAAAAAGAAGAAGATGAAAAATGGTTATTAATTTCTATTTTTGTCTTTGTTTTTCTTGTCAAAACTGGTAGATTAAACTCAAGTTCTTCTGAGTCAAGTGTTCTATCCCTGAGCTATATCCCCAGCCCTGCCCCCACATTTTTTCCTTAGATAAAATAGAGAAACCCTTTGCAACTTATTCATCAATTGTCAAGGAATTCAATCTAAATTACCACTCTATGATAGTTATTTGACACAAGGAATAGATTTTTTTTCTCCCAGAGAACCAAATTTAAACTCCGTCCTTGCCCCAAATCAAATGAATCCAGTTACTCTGTTTTGTTCAATTAGCTTCTTGACCAGTATTAAAAATAAGTTTATAAGAGATACGCCGGATCAGAGGATTGGTGAACTCTGATCAGGCGAGGGAAAGTGAGTCAGATGGATTTCCCTGATACGTGCTTGGCTTGCTGAATTGGTCCCTGACTAATTTCTCAACAACATCAAGAAATTCAGAATGAATACACTAAGTAAAGAAATAAATACAAATATTGGTGCTCAGGGAACCATTTGTCCTTAGATGATGTAATTCTACCTTTCAGTTAATTACAGTCATGGAGATGTTATGAACAACAATTCACTTCATTGCCACTACCGAAGATGCTTTTTGTTTCAGGTACAACACTTACTGGGAACTTAATAGGCCCTTGGGGGAGACTGCAAAGTGAAGGAGAGAAGGACCATGGAGATTCTCAGTGCAGAACAAACTTATAGTAGAGGCAGCATCCCAAGAATAAAGCTTATCATTAACACAGAAAGTAGTACTGTGTCCTAATGAGCACCATCCCCTTCCTGCCTCCCACTTCCCTGCCCCATCTAATGCCCCAAAGCAGCTGGTAGCATGGGAATTCCTCAATCCAGGCAGAACCAATGAAGTGGGACACAATAGACTGTCGAATCAGAGTGGCTATGATGTAGAGAAGTGACAGGGAATGGAATGTCAGAAAAGAACTTATAAGAAAGCAAAACTACTTCAAAAGATAGTCTCAGTGGCACTATGTTTAAGGGGGAAAAAATATATAGAACTAAAAACCACATGAAAGTATGGAAGGGCCAGAAATACCCTGATGGGAACTATGATGGAATACTAGAACTATGATGGAATACTATAGAGTTATTTAAGATAACACGCTAATGGGATGCAAACATTGGAAGATGTTCATATAAAACAGTGGAAAGTGGAGAGTCACAATGGCAAGCTAAAATTGATTTATGTGTTTGCACTGAAATGTTGAACAAAATGCTATAAGAATATGCCATGTCCTGAAAGTTTGGACTCTTTATGGTTTTAGCCTGTAAATGAACCCCTTGGCCCCGTTGCTAGATTTCTTTAGCAAGGTCATTTTCTCAGTCAGGTAGCTTCCTTTTCATACGTCCTCTCCAAACTCCAAACTTCCCAGTCTCCTCATAACAGAATCCCAGGAGCTATCTGGGCCTCTCCCTCTGCCTGCTCACATCTGGAAGACCATCCCTCTCTTTCTTGAGGCCTTTTGCATCTTTGAATTTGCCATAGTCTTGAGGTCTCAAATTCTTCTATGCGTTTTCTTCCTTGTGCCAAGTCTGTGAAAACTGAAGTCTCCTGTTACCCTCACTCTTAGCGGCCTGCATTTTCTCTTCATAGCACTTCACACACTCTTTAATTATGTATTTGCATGATTATGGTTCCACTGTGCCTCTCACCCCTACATAGATAGTGAGTTCCATGAGGAACACAATGTTTTATGTGTCAGTTTGATTGGACTACGGGGTGCCCAGATAGTTGGTCCAACATTATTTGGCATGGCTCTGTGAAGATGTTTTGAATGAGATGAACTTTTTGTTTTATTTGTTTGTTTCTTTTTGGGGGGAGATGAACATTTAAATTGGCAGACTGAGGAAAGCAGATGCCTCCCTAATGAGCTAGGCCTCATCCAAGAAGTCAAAGGCCTAAATAGAACAAAAAGGCTAACCATCCCACAGATAAGAGATAATTCTTGCCTGATTGCCTCTGAACTGGCACAATGGTTTTTCTCCTGCTTTTGGACTCAACCTGGAACAATGGCTCTTTCTGGGTCCTGAGCCTGCTGGCCTTTGGACAATCATCACACCACTGGCTCTCCTGGACTTTCAACTTCCTGACTTCCTGGCAGATCCTGGGACTTGCCCACCTTCAGAATTGCATGAACCAATTACTTATCATACAGCTTTCTATTAATGTGTACATCCTTTGGTTCTGTTTCTCTAGGGAACCCTGACTAATATAAGGAATAATATCTGAGCTGTTCACAATCATACACCTTACCTAGCATCAACAGGGCTGGCCCTGGCTGGTTGTCTTATAAAGCTTTATTGAATGTATCTATGAATGTATATGTATACGCATGGACAGACAGATGAATAAAGTGATATGAATATAATTTGAAATTCATTAAATTTTAATTTTTCCACAAAACACTGTGGCATATGGAGACTATTGAATATATGTGTTCACTTGAGCAGTAGCTTTCAAAGCATTTTCATATATCTATATATACATATACATATATACATATACATATACATATATACATATACATATATATATATATATCACTGTGATTTTTTTATTCTTAGATCCCTTTGAGGTAGATAGTATTCCAACTTCATATTTGAGGAAATGGAAGTTCAGAGAAGTTAACTGATTTGCCGGTGCTCATATCATGGGCCAAATGGCACAGTCTGAAGTCGAGACCTGCTAGATAGTCAGACCAAGGACGTGGACCCCCTGCTTCTGCAGCTACATGTTTGTGACTGTGTCCACTGCGAGGCCCCTTGGAGAGCATGGGGGGCTGGCAGGCTCAGGGACATCATCCTGATGGGTCTTTCTGCCATTCACGAGAGGTAGGAGGTGACAGTGCTCTGGTCGGGGGAAGCGTTCTGGCCTGGCCCATTGGGCTTGGAATGAGGAGGCCATGACAGTGGGCAATGAGCCCGAGACATGGAGCTCAGGTCGCTCTGTCACATGTAGCTCACAGTTGTCACCGCCTCATTTTCAGTGCAGTTCTGGTGCTCGTGGTTCAAACTCTTAATCATGACCGCACAGGTGGCCCCATAGTCACCAAATTTAGATGCAGTGCAATGGAACGGCAAGCGCATGGGCTGAGCCCCAAGGTGTGGCTGGAAAAGTCCAAGGACAGGGAAGAGCCCAGGAGAGCCAATGTGTGTACTCCCACACTGACTGTCACTGGCAAAGCCACCACCTTGCTATCATCTTATTTGTCCTATTTGAACATTCACAAAACACACAAGCTCAAAGGGCAGAGACGGGATGGGGAGGACATGCCATGTAAAACGACCAGTAACCAAAGGAGGGTCTGAGCTCAGCCTGTAGGCAGAGAAGCCCGCCCTGTGCCCTGGGCTGCGGCGCCTTTCCATCCTCCAACTTGCACATCCCGTGAAAGCCTTCGTCTTTTCAGCCTCCGTCTTTTCAGCCTCCGTCTGCAGCAGCTTTCTATAAAGAGCTTGATGGCAGCCGTTTCTGCTGGGAAGACCACAACCTCACTTCCTCCCCTCAGAGTCATCGCTGGGCTGTGACACTCACCGCCACTTAATGAGGTCGGGAGGCGCGCAGTGCGGGGCCTGGTTACCTCTGGCCTGACGGCTGCTGAGATTCTAGCAGCTGCCTCTCGGCCCAGTGCGGAGGTTCACCCAGACCCCGAGAGCCAGAAAAACCGGGAGCTGAACGCTCATTGGCTCCTCATGCTCTTTGCATTATTAAATTAGTAAATTTTTACATTACCCTTCACAGTGCTAAAATAATAGCAGTTAGTGACTTGAGGGGCACACGCTAAGAAGATTAAAACAAATCCAATACGGAAAATAGCTAACCCTTTTTACACTGTTTATATTACATTTTTAATTTCTTTGAGTAATTCACTTTACTAATAAGGAAAATGAGTTTCTCCATGCTAAGAGACACTTACCCAGCAGGGCATGGAGTTGGAAGTTGGGAGTTCAGAGTCTCCTGGCACTGATGTTATAAGTTGGCTGTGTGGCCTTAGGCAAGTCTCTTTACCTCTCTGGGATTTCGTTTCATTTCTGGAGACAGGAAATGAGAGAGTTAGACTTGAAGATGGAAAAGATTCCCTCTGGCTCTAAGGGTCCTCAGGTTGAGTTTCATTGCTTTCTTCATCAATGATTTCCCTTGCCCTTGTTTGTTTGTTTGTTTTTCTTCCTCCCCTGACCTCCCTCATTGCCCAGTTCTCAAATTGTCCCTTTCCATCTTAACATTTTTATTTCCTGCTGCGGATGTTCCTTTCATCCGAGTTGGCACAGAGAACACTCCTCTTAGATGCACCCACAGACTGTCCTCTGTGGCCGGCCACAACTCTAAAGATAGAATCCACTTCATTTCCAAATGCAGGAGCCCCGAGGTGCTCTTGCTTCTGATTGGGGAAATGGCTCTCTGATATCAAAATGCTCACCGGACTTTTACATGAGAATCTGAATCAAAACTGTTTCATAAAAGTACATAGCATTTTCATTGAACAGTAAACCTTCATGTGTTTTATTAACCATTCTGAAGCAATCTTAATATTTCTTGATTTTTCCCAGACTTGTAAAGAAGAAGCGAACTAAAGAGGAAACTCATGACATTGTTAGACAGAGGTTCTCTCCCAGGTGCCCTGGATGTGGCCCTCCATTCACCCACCCCCGGTTTGTTATTTTCTAGTTCTGCAGAGGAAAGCAAGAGGAAGTCCCTGGCACCCCTTAACAGGCCAGTTCAACAAGTCAAACATTGATTAATGCATTCAACTAGTCTGTATGCTTTCCAGGATTCACATAGATTCTCCTTCATCTTTCAGTGTATGTTCAAATAAGCAGATTAATCAGCTCCCTCACCGGTTCCTCCAGGTGACTGAGGTACATCTTCAGAGAAGGGACCAGGGAATCTCTACCAAAAGTAGACAGCTCTAGCTTCTTTTTGCTCTTCCCCCAACTTTGAGCTCCAAGTCTGTCACTAGAGGTTGGGGGGAAAAGAGGGTTAGAACACACCTAGAATCACCACTCCTTAGCATGACTTTAGTTAACTTTGCTAGTGTCAATCATGCAAGGACAGTGTGCCACCATTACAAAACCCTGGTTGCTAAAATCTTTTACTAGTCGCTCAGCGATTAAGAGGCTAAAGCACATCTAGCTCTTGTTGAGTGTGTGTGTGTGTGTGTGTGTGTGTGTGTGTGTGTGTGTTACAGCATTTGGTTCTCAGTAGATGTTAAACCACCACAAAGCAGATGCGTCTGTGTTAACTGAAGTCTTGGCTCTGGACTACCCAGCTATGACTTTCTAGAAAAGAGGGAATCTTCCTCAGACCGTGAAATGGTTGCTGACTTTTAACTCCTAAAAAGGAAGTGACCTTCATAAGAGGCCGGTCGGTTTTTGAGGAAACAGTGTTGTGTGAACCTAGTGGTTCTGCCTCATTGTTTTGGCTTAGCTTAGAAAACTGGGAGCTAAGGTGACTTGCTATCCTGCCTCGAGTCTATCTGCAGGGCTAATGAGGACGCTGGACATTTGTTGTCCATCTTAGTGAAGATTAACAAGGAAAGAACTCAAGTTAAGTGTCAACCCATGAAATGTAACCACACTTAGGAAAGAACTGCTTGATAATAAAGCTGGTCAATGCAGCTTTCCTAAAGAGAGCAGGGAATCTGACAAGTATTGACTGAGGGACAGTTTGTGGAGGAGAGCAAGGAAAGCAAGATCCACGCACAACCTGTGCTCTGCAAGAGCCCACAGTCTTGCTGGGCAGATGATTCGCTCACAAAATCATGGTTAATATAACCCAAGGCAGTGTCCACCAGGGCTGAGTGAGCCAGAAAGTGCAGCACTCTAAGAAGGAAGATGCCCCCTGCACCAAATAGAAGAAAAAGTAGGCCCAAATCTTCATTATGTTGGCTTAGGACCAGAAGTCATTAATAAGACCCCCAAAGCACAAGAAATCAAAGCAAGAATCAATAAATGGGATAGATTCAAACTAAAAAGCTTTTTCTCAGCAAAGGATACAATCAATAATGTGAAAAGAGAGCCTACAGAGTGGGAGAAAAATCTTTTCCACACACACTTCAGATAGAGCACTAATCTCCAGAATTTATAAAGAACTTAGAAAACTTTACATCAAAAATACAAAGAACCCAATCAATAAATAGGCCAAGGAACTGGACAGACAATTTACAGAAGAAGATATACAGACAATTAATAAATAAATGAAAAAGTGTTCAACATTTCTATAATTAGAGAAATGCAAATTAAAACAATTCTAAGATTTCATATTATTCCAATTAGAATGGCTATTATCAAGAACATAAGCAATAATAGATGTTGGCGTGGATGTGGGGGAAAAGGTACACTCATTTATTGCTGGTGGAGCTGCAAATTGGTACTGCCACTCTGGAAAGCAGTATGAAAATTCCTTCCTCAGAAAACTTGAAATGGACCCACCATTTGACTCAGCCATCCCACTCCTCAGTTTAAACCCAAAGGACTTAAAATCAGCATACTCCAGTAATGTAGCCACATCAATGTTTATAGAAACTTAATTCACAATAGCTAGATTGTGGAACCAACTTAGATGCCCTTCAGCAGATGAATGGTAAAGACATTGTGAAATAAATAAAAATCTGTGATATATAAATGTGATATATATGTATACACACACACACACATAATGGAATATTCCTCAGTCATAAAAAAATAATAAAATTATGGCATTTGCAGGTAAATGGATGGAATTGGAGAATATCATGCAAAGTGAAATAAACCAAGCCCCCAAAATGAAAGGCTGAATGTTTTCTCTGATAAGTGGATGATGATACATAAGGGGTTGTGGGGATGGGGGGCAGGAGAAGAATTTAGGAACTTTGGATTCCATAGAGGGAAATGAGAGGGAGGATGGGGGGGTACGAAGGATGGTGGAGTGGGACAGATCTCATTACCCAATGTACATGTATGATTACATGAATGGTGTGAATCTACATAGTGCACAACCACAGAAACAAAAAACTGTATCCCATTTGTGTGCAATGAATCAAAATGCAGACTGTAAAAAATAAAAATAAAAAATTTAAAAAAGAGGGAAGATTCCCCATGGGCCGGAAAAACTGGGAATCTCGGTGTTGAGCCGTGAGGTATGGAAAGAGTTTGGGAAAGGGAGAAGGAGAAGGAGGAGGAAGAAGAGAGGGAAGAGAAGGAAGTAAAGGAGGAGGAGGGAGAGAAAGAGTGGGTGCTTCAAAACGGCCTAGTATACATTTTAAAATTAAGTTCGAAGGACGAATACGTGATTCTACTTGTATCAGGTACCTAGACACGAAAAGAAGAATGGTGGCTTCCAGGGGCTAGGGGAGGGAGGAAGGGGTGATATTCTTCAGTTTTAGCTTGGGAAGATGAAATCATTCCAGAGATGGTGATGGTGATGGTGGCTGGGTGATCGTGGAGGTACTAAATGCTGCTGAGATGCCCTCATAACAATGGTTAAAATGATGAAGCTCATGAATATTTAAAAGGAAAAAGCTGAAGGTAGACAACCATCTGTCCCTGGAAGAGACAGGATGGTTCATGCTGAATGCTTTTGCTCTTTTTCTTCTATGACTTCATATTAACGATATGTACAACCCACCTGACAGCAGATATGAAACAACTGAGTATCATCCACTCCTGGGCTGCTGCCCATCAGGGAGGGATTTAGTGGCCTGGTCAGCTCCCAACACCTCTCCTCCTTCTTTACACATAAAATCTACTTCCGCTCTGGAAGCCAGTTACATCTTGTTTCACTGAAGGTAAAGCACAGACATGTGACCTCTTCTGGCCAATGGTATTTAAGGGTAAATCTCCCAGGAAGCATATTCTTCAAAAACTTTTCTTCCTATTTAACCAGAGAAAGAGAGAGAACTCTAATAGGATGACCCCTCTCCCTGCCTTCCTTTGGATGCTGCTTTGTGGTGGCATAATGTCCAGCCAAAGATGGCTGGGGTGCCATTTTGCATCCACAGGAGAGAGCTAAAGAGTCATATAAAGTCACCAAGGAGTCCTAATAACATCATTACTGTATTCAGCCACACTCAAAAAATGGACCCTTCATTGTTTAGGCCACTTTTATTTTCACATTCTGTCTGCTTGCAGATCATACCAATAGACCATGGTATTAACAAAGCGGCCCTGTGGCACAATGTTCAGCTGGCGTTCACTCTTTCTTCAAAAAAACAACAACAATATTTATTGCTTTTTTTCTTCATTTCATGGCAGGCAGGTGAAAGAATACATAGAACTGGGCACCAGGATAAAAAGATCATCAAGCTCTGGTTTTGGAAAGATGCAGCACCATCAGGAAGCAAGTGGGTAGGAAACAGAGCAAGTAGCCAGTGTTTACCTTGCCGTGGAAAGAATCCGTGTCCTGGTATAAAGGAATGCTGGATAAAAACATTAACAAAGACTAGGGACTCTGAAGATGACAAGGGTCCAAAAGCAGGCAAGCAATAGTCCAGTGGACACCGCAGGGAGACTCATAATACAGGCCAAGGAGAGTCAGGAGATTCCAGAGAAAGAGACCTGGCGTCTACACCAGGCCACTGTCTTTTCTCAACTCAACTCTGCAGATTTTCTCAGCCAAGCTTTTTGCTTTTCTTATAAAGACCCCAGATACATTGGTGTAAATCCTTATGGTCTGTGTGGATCTGCTTTGATTACTGAAATAAAGATTTTCGTGTTCCATTATCAGAAGATTTTTCTATCGGGCTGGGCATCTTTCTGGGGCTATTACAATTCAGATGTTTACTGAGCACTTTTATCAGCTAGTTGTAAGCTAGCTGCCTGTAGAGGTGTTTACCCAGGCACAGACAAAGAAGGGAAGACAGCTCCATCTGTCCATTAAAGATGCTGGCAGCCCTGAGAGGGAGGTCCAGGCATGGGCCAATCTGTCACATCCCAGCTATGCTGTTCTGTGGCACTTTAAAAATTTTTTATTGGTGCATGATAGTTATGCATAAAAGTGGGATTCTTTGTGACATATTCATACTTGCACATAAAATAATTTGATCAATTAAATTCCCAAGTACCTCCCTTTCCCCTCCTTCCTCCCCTAACCCTGACCCCATCTTCTACTGCACTGTTCTCCTTCCTATTTTCATGAGATCTCTTTTATTCCTTTTTCTCTCTGACTTTCACATGTGTTAAAACATGTGACCCTTGACTTTCCGAGTCTGAGTTCTTTCACTAATATAATGCTCTCTAGTTTCATCTATTTTCTTGCAAATGACATGATTTTGTTCTTCTTTAGGGTCGAGTAAAACTTCTTTGTGTATATATACCACATTTTCTTCATCCATGCATCTGTTGGTGGACACCTGGACTGGTTCCAAAACTTGGCTATTGTGAGTTTCACTGCTATAAACCTGGGTGTGCATGCGTCTCTATAGCATGCCGACTTTAATTTCGGGGGGTAAATACCAGGGAACTGGATCATATGGTGGTTCTATTCCTAGTCTTTTGAAGAACATCCTGACTGACTTCCGTAATGGTTGTACTAATTTTCATTACTATCCACAGTGTGTAAGAGTTCAATTTCTCCCATACTGTTACTAGCATTTATTGTTTCTTATATTCTTTATTTAATTGCTGCATTATAATTAGACATAAGAGAGGAATTCATTATGCCACATCTATACATGCACATAACATGCTTTCATCAATCTTATTCCCCGATGCCTCTCTTTTCACTCCTCTCCTCCTTTTCCTGAGCCTCTTGCTCTACTCTACTGGTGCCCTTCTATTATTATTATTAATTAATTAATTACTCATTATATTGTAGTGCATTATAAATGTACATAATAATGGAATTCATTCTGGCATGTTTGGACTTGGACATAACATAATTTGATTGATTTAATTACGCAGGATTTCATCGCGCCTTCTTGTCTTCCTTCCTTCTTGATCCCATTTACTTTATTGGTCTCCCTTCTATTTTTTAAAATATTTTTTTTAGTTGTAAATGGACACAATATCTTTTTATGTATTTTTTAATGTAGTGCTGAGTATCGAACCCAGTGCCTCACACGTGTGAAGCAAGCACTCTACCACTGAGTGACAGCTTCAGCCTCTCCCTTCTATTTTAATGAGATTTCATTTCTATTTTTTCCCCTCCAGTTTCCACAAATGAGAAAAAGTTTTTGACCCTGGACTCTTTGAATCTATCTTATTTCACTTAATGTGATGCTCTCCAGTTACATCCATTTTCCTGCAAGTGACCTAATTTCATTCTTCTATGTGACTTAGTAAAATTCCATTGTATATATGTTCTTAATCCATTCATCTGTGAATGGACACCTAGATTGGTTCCATAACTTGGCCATTGCCAATTGCATTGCTATTAACATTGGTATACATGCATGTATCACTATAGCATCTAGTTCTTTTGGATTAATACCAAGGAGTGAGAAAGCTGGGTTACATGGTGGCTCCATTCCTAGTCTTTTGAGAAACCTCTGAGATGAATTCCGTAGTGGTTGTACTAATTTGCTATCCTACCAATACCATAAAAGGGTACTTTCCCCCTGCCTCCTCACCAGAATTTATTGGTATTCTTGGAGATTGCCATTCTAACTGGAGTGAGAAAAATCTTGATATTAATTTTGATTTGTATATCCCTGATTGCTAAAGATGTTGAGTATTTTTTCATATATTTGTTGGTCATTTGTAATTCTTCTTTTAAGAATTTGCGTTTAGTTCATTTTACCATCTATTGATTTTGTTATTTGTGGCTGTTCTTGGTGTACTTTTTGTTCATTATATATTCTGTGTATTAATCTTCTGTCAGAAGAGTATATGGAAAAGCTTCTCTCCCATTCTGTAGGCTCCTCCTTCATGCTATTATTTCCTTTGCTGTGTAGAAACTTATAAATTTGATGCCACCCTATTTGTTAATTTTTGGTACTGTTCTTGAGCTTTAGGGATCCTCTTGAGAAAGTCATTGCCTGCTCCTACATCATGGAGTGTTGCCCCTACATTTTCTTCTAACAGTTGCAGTTTCTGGTCTAATTCCTGGGTCTTCGATCCAGTTTGAATTGACTTTTGTGTAGGGGGAGAGAGAGGGATCTAGTTTCATTCTTCTCCATACCGTATATCCACATTTCCCTGCAACATGGTAAAAAGGCTGTCTTTTCTCCCATGCATGTTTTTGGCACCTTTGTCAAGGATCAGATGACTGCATCTGTGTGGGTTTGTCTCCATGTCTTCTATCTGTGCCATTGGTCTCTGTGTCTGTTTTTATGCTTGTTCCATGCAGTTTTTGTTACTGTAGCTCTGTCATGTGATTTGCAAAGGGGTAACGTCATGCCTCCAGCATTGCTCTTTTAACTCAGAATTGCTTTGGCTTCTCAGGGTCTTTTATTCTTCCATATGAATTTTAGGACTGTTTTTCTAGTTCTGTGAAGAATATTTTGATAGAGATTGCATTAAATCTG
>JAJEJO010000737.1:0-19297 GCA_020662805.1 Glaucomys volans | reverse complement strand
ATGAGCTCTTCTTTGAAGGTCTTATAGAACTCGGCTGTGAATCCATCCGGTCCTTGACTTTTCTTTGGTAGTAGGCTTTTGATGACTTCTTTTATTTCATTGCTTGAAATTGATCTATTTAAGTTGTGTATGTCCTCCAGATTCAGTCTGGGTGGCTCATATGCCTCTAGGAACCTGTTGATGTCTTCGAGATTTTTTATTTTGTTGGAGTATAAATTTTCAAAATAGCTTCTAATTATGTTTTGTATTTCAATAGTGTCTATTGCAATATTTCCATTTCCATCACAAATTTTAGTAATTTGGATTTTCTCTCTCCTTCTCTTGTTAGCATGACTAAGGGCTTATCAATTTTGTTGATTTTTTCAAAGAACCAACTTTTTGTCTTGTCAGCTTTATGAATTGTCTCTTTTGTTTCAATTTCATTGATTTCTGCTCTGATTTTAATTATTTCCTGTCTTCTACTACTTTTGGTGATGATCTGTTCCTCTTTTTCTAGGGCTTTGAGCTGTAATGTGAGGTCATTGATTTGTTGACTTTTCATTCTTTTATTAAATGCACTCCATGCAATGAATTTTCCTCTTAGCACTGCTTTCATAGTATCCCAAAGATTTTGATATGTTGTATCTTTGTTCTCATTGACCTCTAAGAATTTTTTTATTTCCCCCCAATGTCTTCTGTTATCCACGCATCATTCAATAGCATATTATTTAATCTCCAGGTGTTGGAGTAATTTCTGTTTTTAACTTTTTCATTGATATCTAATTTCATTCCATTATGATCTGATAGTATACAAGGAAGTATCTCTATGTTTTTGTATTTGCTAAGAGTAGCTTTGTGGCATAACATATGGTCTATTTTAGAGAAAGATCCATGAGCTGCTGAGAAGAAAGCATATTCGCTTTTGATGGATGGAATATTCTATATATGTCTGTTAAGTCTAAATTAATGATTGTGTCATTGAGTTCTATGGTTTCTTTGTTCAATTTTTGCTTGGAAGATCTGTCCAACGGTGAGAGAGGAGTGTTAAAGTCCCCCAGTATTATTGTGTTTTGGTCTATTTGGTTCCTGAAATTGAGAAGGGTCTGATTGACGTACGTGGATGCACCATTGTTTGGTGCATAAATATTTATGATTGTTATGTCTTGGTGATTTATGCTTCCCTTAAGCAGTATGAAATGTCCTTCTTTATCCTGTCTGACTAACTTTGGCTTGAAGTCTGCTTTATCTGAAATGAGGATGGAAACCCCCACTTTTTTACTAAGTTCATGTGCATGGTATTTTTTTTTCCCAACCTTTCATCTTTAGTTTGTGGGCATGTTTTTCTATGAGATGAGTCTCTTGAAGGCAGCCTATTGTTGAGTCTTTCTTTTTAATCCAATCTGCCAGTCTATGTCTTTTGATTGATGAGTTTAAGCCATTTACATTTAGGGTTATTATTGAGATATGACTTGTATTCCCAGTCATTTTGACTTTGGATTTTAATCTAACTTGGTTTTTCCTTTAATTCACTGTTCCTTTAGGATAATTCCTCCCTTTGCTGACTTACATTGTTGTTTCTCATTTCTTCCTCTTGGAATATTTTGCTGAGGATTTTCTGTAGGGCAGGCTTTCTATTTGTGAATTCTTTTAGCTTGTGTTTATCATGGAATGATTTTATTTCATCTTCAAACTGAAGGTCAGTTTTGCTGGGTATGAGATTCTTGGTTGGCATCCATTTTCTTTCAGTGCTTGGAATATGTTGTTCTAGGCCCTTCTTGCTTTTAGGGTCTGGGCTGAGAAATCTGCTAATATTTGTGTTGGTTTCCCCCTATATGTTATCTGATGTTTTTCTCTTGCAGCCTTTAAAATTCTATCTTTGTTTTGTATGTTAGGTATTTTCATTATAATGTGCCTGGGTGTGGATCTGTTGTGATTTTGTGCATTTGGTGTCCTATAAGCCTCTTGAATTCGATTTTCCATTTCATTCATCAGATTTGGGAAGTTTTTTGATATTATTTCATTGAACAGATTATTCATTCCTTTGGTTTGTATCTCTGTGCCTTCCTCAATCGCAATAACTCTTAAATTTGTTCTTTTCATGATGTCCCATAATTCTTGGAGGTTCTGTTCATGATTCCTCACCATATTCTCTGTTTGGGCAACTTTATTTTCAAGATTAAATATTTTGTCTTCATTGTCTGAGGTTCTGTCCTCCAAGTGATTTAGTCTGTTGGTTAAGCTTTCTATTGAGTTTTTAATTTGGTTTATTGTATCCTTCATTTCAAGAATTTCTGTTTTTTTTTTTCAGAATCTCTATCTCTTTATTGAAATGATCTTTTGCTTCCTGCAGTTGCTCTTTTAGCATTGCCTGCATTTGCTCTCTTGACTCCTCGTTTGCTTCTTGGATCATTTTAATTATGCACAACTCCCTTTCTGACAATGCTTCTGCCATGTTGTCATTGGGTTCTTTTGGTTTAGTATCTGGGTTTGTTTGGGACATTTTCTTCCCATGTTTTCTCATGTTACTAGTGTATCTTCCCCTATAGTAGTGCAAATCCTAGGTATTGCAGTTTCCCCTTAAAGACTTATAGGGTTCCTGCCTAATTTCAATACTCCCCTTGACTTGAGAGATCAATATTAGCAGCACACCATATAAACAATATGTGTCCTTAATCTAAATAGTTCCTATTAAGATATTAAACAGTATTGTCTTAATAAACAGTGATGAGTTCACATTATTATCTATAGCATAACCAGTAAGTTTGCAATAAGGACTGCAATTTCTAATTTTGGACAGGGAGGATGAGGAGGAGTATAGGACAAAACACTAATGAGATAAGAAGTGAGTCTATAGATATACTAGTCATATGAATAGTGGAAGTGGAATTAATATAAATAGGTTGTTAGCATGAGAAAAAAGAGATTCTTCAAGGAAACAGATATATAAGAGCAAGATAGAGTGATAAGAATATTAATAAAAGAAAAAGGTAGGAATATAGTGGGAATATTAGGAATAATCATAGTAATACAACTAATTTAAAAACATTCTGCGATAAAAATATACTGTACAGTTCAAACCTCTTATTTTTCAATGGCCTGATGTTTGAGAGGTGCTTGATCAAATGGTGACCCAGGAAGGGTGCTGTCCCACTACCTCCAGGTTGGGAATGATCAATGCTTCTGGGCAGAGGCGACCTGGTGTTGATAGATGATCAGTTGCAGCACAGGTGCTAGACTCTGGGCCAGGGTGTGGGCCTGGGCACTAGACCAAGTTGGGGAGGAGGCACAGACCTGTGCTCAGTGATGGAGACACTGGGCTTGATGGCCCAGGCAGGCCTGAGCTCCGTGCTGGGGACTCAGGCAGCCGCAGGTGGGTGCGCTCTCCCAGAGACACTGTAAAATGGCACCCTATCCCTAGGGTTTTAAAATATTTTGCTTATTGTTTGTTTTTGAGGCTACTGTAAATGGATTTGTCTTCCTGATTTCTTTCTCAGAGAATTCAATTGGTGAATAGAAAGTTATTGATTTTATATGTTAATTTTGTATCTTGATAACTTTGCTGAATTTGTTTATCAGCTCTAGAAGTCTTCTGGTGGAGCCTTTTGAATTTTCTAAGTATAGGATGATGTCATCTGTGATAATTTGACTTCTTTTCCACCTATTTGTATCCTTTCTATTTCCTTCTTTTACTTAATTGTTCCGGCTAAAACTTCAAGTACTATATTGACTAGGAGTGGTAAAAGCAGATACCTTTGTCTTGTTCTTGATTTTAGAGGAAATATTTTCAGTTTTCCCCTCTTCAGTTCAATATTAGCTTGAGTTTGTTACAAATAAATGCTATGAAATTCTTTCCTTTCCTAGTTTTTTATTTTTTTTTTTATGTGTGTGTGTGTGTATGGTGCTGGGGATTGAACCCAGGGCCTTGTGCTTGCAAGGCAAGCACTCTACCAACTGAGCTATATCCCCAGCCCTACCTTCCCTAGTTTCTTTAGGACTTTCTGTAATGAATAGGGGCTGAATTTTGTTGAACACTTTCTGAATCTATTGAAATGGTCATGTGATTTTTATCATTGGCTCATTTTATGTGCTTGAGTTGAATATATTGAGTTACCCTTGCATTCCTGAAAGGAGACCAACTTGATCACGGTGTAGAGTCTCTGTGATGTGTTTTTGAATTCTTTGTTCTAATATTTTATTAAGGATTTTTGCATCTATGTTCAGCAGTGATATTGGTCTGTAATTTTCTTTCCTTAATGTGCTTTGTATGGTTTTGGTATCAGGGTGATACTGGCTTCATAGAATGAGTTTGGAAGTGTTTCCTCCTTTTCTATTTCATGGAATAAATTGAGAAGCATTGACTTTAGTTCTTTTTAAAGGTCTGACAAAATTCAACTGTGAATCCTGGACTTTCCTTTGTTGGACAATTTTTTATTACTGCTTCAATCTCATTGCTTGTTATTGGTCTGTTTAGGTTTTCTATATCCTCTTGGTTCAATTTTGGTAGGTTGTGTGTGTCTAGAAACCTATCAATTTCTTCTAGATTTTCCATTCACTGGCATAAAAGTTTTAAAAATAGTCCCCTATAAAATCCTCTAGATTTCAGTATATTTGTTGTGACATCTTTTTCATCTCTAATTTTATTAATTTGGGTTTTCTTTCTTCCTTTTGATTAGTTCAGCTAAGGATTTATCAATCTTGTTTATCTTTTCAAAGAACCAACTCTTTATGTCATTGATACTTTGTATTTTTTATTCACTATTTTACTAATTTTGGTTCTGATCATCATTATTTGATTCTTTCTATTGGCTTTAGAATTGGTTTGTTCGTGTTTTTCTAAGACCTTGAGATGCACCATTAAGCTATTTAGTTGGAATCTCTCTGGATTTTTAAGTTAGCACTCAAAGCTCTGAACTTTCCCCTTAGAACTGTCCTTGTAATATCTAGAGGCTCTAGTATGTTGTATCTCTATTTTCATTTGATTCTAAGCATTTTTAAATTTGTTCCCTGATTTCTGCAATGACTCTCCTGTGGCACTTTTTGTTGACTCCATTTACCTCATTATTATTTCCCCTTCCATTTTTCCCTGCCCCTTCCCCCTTTCCTTAAGATGGCACCCAGCAGACTTCTCTTCCTGAAAGTCTGCTTCCCACCAGCGCGCTTAACCACCCAATCAGGTAGCCACACCACCACCCTGGGCCCTATCCGACCTATAGGCAAATGCCTTGCTGGCAATATGCAGACAGCATAGTTAGTTCCCTTCCAAGACTATATATAAGGCAACAAACTTTTCTAATAAATGGAACCTCTACTGGCAGCAAGTCTCCGTTCGTTCTTTCATTGGTGCTGAAACCCGGGACAGGGTCCCCTTCTGTATTGAAGGCCCCTGTTCCCTTTCACAGTCTGGAGACCTCCTGCCCATGTCCACCCTTTCAGATGCTGGCTCCCGCACCCACCACCAGCCATCACCTAGGTAAGCCCCCATGCAAGCGTCAACCCCATTTGAGCTATAGTGGGACTCTTGACCGTGATCGTCCGGCAAAGTCCTGATGCTCCTCTGAGGCAGGGGACCTCACCCCACCACAGTCTTTATGGTCTCGGTGGACCCTCTGATGACTTGCCATTCTCATCTGCTTTGGGATGTGAGGAGTCTATAATAGGTGAAGACTTTCATTTTCTCTCCGTTCTTTCCTTTCACTCTACCTTTTCCCTTCTCCTCTGAACCAGGAAATCCTAGTACTAGGTTCCCTGTGGCCCTGGCATTTCACCTCCGGCTCTCAGCCAAAAGGATCTGGTGTACAGGTGATGACCCCTACCCACCTCCTTTTCCTGACTCCCCAGGAGTCACACGGTCACAGCAATCTTTGGAGGATGCTCCTTAGATTTCCCCCGACTGTTTCCGGCCCGGGATTTTCCCCCTCCTGCTCTGTCCTCCTCCTCACTCTCCCCTCTCCCTTCGCTCAATATGGGAGCTTCTTCATCTCTTCTGGACACCTCACCCCTCAAATGCCTCCTCCAGAATCTCACTTCACTCTCCCTCACACCGGACATTAAGCCCAAACTTTTAATCAAATTTTCCACTCAAGATTGGCCTACCTGTTCCTTAGATAATGGAAGCCATTGGACCCCAGAAGGCTCCTTGGACCCCAATTTAATTCGGGACCTTTTCAACTATTGCCAGCGACTGAAAAAGTGGAAGGAGATTCCCTATGTCGAAGGTTTTAGCCTGCTTAGACAACGCCCCAGACTCTGCTCCTCCTGCTCCCCTGCTCAGGTTCTCCTTGCCTGCAAAACACCCTCTGCCGCTGCCGCCACCACCGCCCCTCTCTCCGCTCCCTGCCCCTCTGACTCTTCCGCCTCTTTTGATCGGGCCAACAAACCCCCGCCCTACAGGCATCCTTTGGCTCCCGCTCCCCCTTCTCCTCCTCCTTCCACCTCGCAGCCACAGCCCCGCCCCTCAAGCACGCCCTCTCCTTCTGACTCTTTTAGTCCTCCTGTTACTCGATCTAGGGGACCTTCTCCTACCCCCCTTACGGTGGCCCCCCCTCCGCGAGGTGGCCGGTGCTGAAGGTGTGGTTAGGGTTCTTGTGCCCTTTTCCTTGGCCAATTTAACCCAATTAGAAAAAAGATTAGGCTCCTTCACCATCGATCCTACCACCTACATTAAGGAATTCCAATGGGTGCTTCAAGCATATAGCCTAACACACCATGATATCTTCATGCTCCTAGCCAATACCCTTCTCCCCGAGGAACGCCGCAGGGCCTGGGATGCTGCCCAAACCCATGCCAATGATACCCACCGTATAGACCCCAACCACCCACCCGGCCCACATGCAGTCCCTGAACAAGACCCAAATTGGAATTATAATACAGCTCAAGGAATCCAGGCCCGAGACAGCTTTGCCTCTTGTCTGGTAGTTGGCCTTAAAAAGGCTGCCCGCAAAGTTGTCAATTTCCAAAAGATTCAGGAAATAATTCAGAAGAAGGAAGAAACTCCATCCGAGTTTTTGAATAGGCTGACCCAAGCCCTCCTGCAGTATACCAATTTAGATCCCACCTCAGATGATGGCTGACATGTTCTTATGACGTATTTTTTGACCCAATCCTACCCTGACATTAAAGCCAAGTTAAAAAACCTGGAGTAAGGCCCCACCACTCCGCAAACTGAGATTTTATCAGTGGCTTTCAAAGTCTTCCATAACTGGGAGGAGGAAAAAGAACGCCGGAAACAGAGGGCTGATCAAGCCAACTTTCAAATGCTGGCCCAGATCATGAAACCCGACCCTGGGCATTCTCCTATTTCATCTAACCCAAGCCTCCACTGGGGACCAGCTTCACATGTGGCAAGGAAGGACATTGGTCAAAGGTCTGCCCCTCTCCTAGGCAACCCACCACGCCATGCCCAAAATGCCAAAAGAGGGGACACTGGGGTTCTCATTGCTCACTCACCCGAAGGGGTGGATGGTCAAACAACCCTCAGCCACCCAAAACGTGGCAACCATCTGTGGTGGGACTGGCCGAAGAGGATTGACGGGGCCCTGAGTCCTTCCTGAACATGTCTATAACTAAACAGGATCCCAGGGTAACCATAACTTGGACGGTCACCCCATTTCCTTCCTCCTGGACACTGGAGCCACTTTTTCGGTCTTGAGGGAGTTTCAGGGCTCTACCACCTCTCCTATAGTCGGGGTAGGAGGAAAACAAATCTTTCCCCAAAGGACTCCCCCCTTAACTTGCTATGTCCAAGGTGCCTATCCCCCTTTCTCTCACTCCTTTTTAGTTATGCCCAATGTCCTATTCCATTATTAGGGAGGGATATCCTCTCCCTGATAAATGTTTCCATCACCATGCCCCCCTCCCTCTCACCCACGGCCTCCTTCCTTCTGGCTCTTATTTTGGAGGATCACAATTCTAGGGGTCACAATTCTATACCGGAGACCTCCCTTTCCCATTTTAACATACCCTGTTAACGACGCAGTATGGGACACCACCAGCCCTTCTGCTGCTCATTGCCCACCAATATCCATAAGGCTGAAGGACCGCTCCAAATTCGTACATAAAGGCCCAATATCCCCTGAGTACCACTGCCCTCCTTGGGCTTCAACCCATGATTGAGGACCTTTATCAAAAGGGATATCTCCGCCATACACACTCACCCTTCAATACCCCCATCCTAGCAGTCAAGAAGGCAAATGGAACGTATCGCCTAGTTCAAGACCTCCGCATAATCAATACTGCTGTTGTTCCCATTCACCCCCTAGACCCTAACCCCTATACTCTGTTATCCCAGGTCCCCACCTCCTCTACACACTTTTCCGTCTTAGATCTGAAAGATGCCTTCTTTTCCATCCCTCTTGACCCTTCTTCCCAGGACATTTTTGCTTTCACTTGGACCGACCCCCACACATGGCACTCTGAGCAGCTTACTTGGACTGTCCTCCCCAAGGGGTTCTGTGATAGTCCCCACATTTTTGGACAAACCCTGGCCCAAGACCTTAAGGTCTTCCATACATCGCACCCCAAATCTATTCTCCTACAATATGTGGATGACCTCTTACTCTGCAGCCCCTCCTAAGAACAATCCCAGATACCGCCTCACTCCTCAATTTTCTGGCTGACAGGGGGGTATCGCGTATCCCCTTCCAAAGCTCAAATCTCCCTCACAACCGTGACATATTTAGGCTTTCAGTTATCTCTACAGAGAAAGGCAATAACCTTAGACAGGAAACAACTCCTACTTTCCCTTCCTGTCCCAAACACCAAGGCAGAAATCTTGTCCTTCCTGGGGCTGGCCGGATATTTTAGAGCCTGGATTCTAAACTTCTCTTTGCTAGCTCCACCCCTCTATGACTTGGTGAAGGGGGAACCCGAAGAGCCTCTGTCCTCCTCACCCTGTCGCCCCTTCTCAGGCTCCAACAGATCCTAGTCGAAGCTCCAGCACTTCACCTCCCTGACCTCACCAGACCCTTTTCTCTCTATGTCCATGAAAACGGTGGACAAGCTTTAGGGGTCTTAGGACAAACCTATGGTCTCTCCTTCGCCCCGTGACATACTTATTCTAAACAGCTAGATCCCACCGTACGGGGATGGGCTCCCTGTTTGAGAGCCCTATTGGCTGGACACATTGCAGAAGGAAGCCTATAAGCTAACATTTGGGGCACCACTCACCATCCTTTCACCCCATCACCTTAAGGACCTACTCACCTATAAAGCCCTTCAATCCCTGCCACCGTCTAGGATCTTAGCTCTTCTATCTTCTTTCCTAGAAAATCCTACTATCTCCTTTCTCCTTTGTCCACCTTTAAACCCTGCCACTCTACTCCCAATACCGTATCCCCCCAACACACCACTTCACAACTGCCTGGAGGCCCTCCAAAACTTCATACCCTGTCACTCCTCCATTTCTGAAGGCCCCCTTCTGCATGCCAACCTCACCTGGTTTACAGATGGATCCTTTTTCCGGGAGGACTGAACACACCATGCAGGGTATGCAGTGGTCTCCCTCAAATCAATCATAGAAGCCCAACCATTACCGGAGGGAACCACCAACCAGCAGGCTGAACTCATAGCCGCTACCCGGGCTTGTACCCTTGCTGAAGGGAAAATTCTTAGCCTATACAGAGACTCTAAATATGTTTTCCATATCCTCCTGTCCTATGCGGCCATATGGAAAGAACGAGGAGGGTTACTCAATACAAAAGGAAAAAGTGTAACGAACTCAGCATTAATTACCAAACTGCTCGAGGCTTCTCAGTTGCCTTAACGATTGGGGTCACCCACTGTAAAGCCCATCAGAAAGATAATTCCCCAATAACCCAGGGTAACCACAGGGCAGATCTTGCCGCACAAGCAGCAGCTGTTGCAATGGGACCCTTGAACCCTGGGCCCACCTGTGACTCTTTCTTTCCTGTCCTGACGCCCGAATTGGAGCCCTCCCAAAACACCTCACAAGCAGGCCCTCACTCCCCTCCTCCCAATGATAAACGCCCCTTTTCCATCTTCTTCATGACTTGTTCCACTCAAATCCCCAAATACTCTCCCACTTCTTGCAAACCTTCTTTCCACTAACCCCTTCAGACAAAGCCCTATTACAAAACCTTTCCCTTACTTGCACCATTTGCCAGCACACCAATCCCAACACCCCCCTCAGACCCAGACCCTATCCCTCTCATCAGGCTAGGGGAATTACCCCCGCAGCTGACTGGCAAATTGACTTCACTAACATGCCTCCTGTTCGGCGCTTTAAGTACCTCCTGGTCTTTGTTGACACTTTCTCGGGTTGGGTGGAGGCGTTCCCAACATCTATCAAAAAGGCCTCCACTGTGGCCTCCACCCTCCTTTCCCAGATCATCCCGAGGTTTGGGATGCCCACATCCATCCGGTCAGATAATGGCCCAGAATTCACTGCTCAGGTAATACAAAGATTATCTCAATCACTCTCCCTCCCCTGGCATTTACATTGTCCCTATCGGCCACATGCATCAGGAAAGGTTGAAAGAGCCAATACAGAACTTTAAAGGACATTTTAACTAAACTATCTCTGCAATTACACCTTGATTGGACCCATCTCCTGCCCCTTGCTCTGCTTAGGGTCAGGGCTCTCCCAAAGAAGCCTACCAACCTTTCCCCTTTCGAAATCATGTTCGGTAGGCCCCTCCTACCTCCTGGTATCACGGCTACCCAGGGACCTATACCGCCTACTCTAGCTTTACCTCTGCTCTCTCACCTCCACACCGAACTATGGAAATACCAGGACTGGTTACTTCCAGACCCATCTGTATTACAGAATAATCTATCGTTGCATCCCGGCCAATTGGTCTTCTAAAATCCTCCTGAACCTAAGGCCTCTCTGACTCCAAAATGGGAGGGACCATATCCTGTAATTTTGTGTACCCCAACTGCTGCAAAGCTCTCAATGTCTGATAACCGCCTTACCCCTTGGATTCATATTTCCAGGTTGAAACCAGCGGAACCTGCCGACACCACCTCTGCCTCCAACCCAGAGGCCTCTGCCCCTTCATATACCTGCATCCCTTCGCCCTCTGACCCCCTGCGCCTCTGCATCTCGCATACAACCATTGCTCTCTCCTATTGCTGAATATGACTCCTCCACACCATAAACCCTTTCCACTTTTCAAACCCCTTCCACCCATCATTCTATCACTCCTTCCCTTGTGCCTTGTAGCTTATAACCCCAACCCTCCTCCGGCTACCATGTACAAATTCACTGTCCTGGAAAAGTACACCACAGTCTATGGCCTCACTAGTGTCCGGACAGTGGATGAGCAACTTTGTTTCATTAAAAACTGTTCCTTCATTCGTCTTAAGCTATTCTGTGCTGACTGCAAGGTTCTCAATACTGCCACAACGGCCTACCCATACATCTGCCTTGTGAAAAACCAGCAGCATGATTATTGCCACCAATGGGAAGACATTTATAGGGGATGTCCCTACTGGTCTTGCAAGTGGCACGACACAGAGAGAGACTGTTACTCCTCCCCTTACTTTAAAAGGCTCCTCTGGCCTGATGTATCCTCACACTAGTGGATTTCCATGCACCAAGCCTATTTTTATGCTTTTGAGATCATAAACCCCAAGGATAAATTTTGGGATGATCTAATTGCTATCACTGTCTATGCGCAGGATTATGCTAGGAAACCCATGGGATGGATGTCCCTCATCCGTACCCCCAAAGCCAAAACCAAGGTTATTGAGTATGTCCAGAAATCGGAAAAGCAACTTAACAAACTCATTGATGAAGCTGATATGAATAAAGCTGCCCCTGTCACCTGGCTCACTCTACTAAATCAGACCTCACACCTCCTAGATCTCCTTGTCAATTCAGCCACCATCTCCATCCCCACCTCGCAATGCTTTCTTTGTGCATCCCTAGCTCGTCCCCTCCTTGCAGTGGTGCCGCTCATGGCGGACAACTCCACCCCCTCCACTTACAACTTTTCCTCCTCTGGTCAATCTGTGTCCATCCCTCATCTCCCTCTCCAAGAGACTTTCCTCTCAAACGACACCTCCTTCCCCTTCATCTGCCTGTCCCCGCTCGGCACCTCTTCCCTCTCCCTCTGCGCCACTACTTACCCCATACCAACAACACCCAAATTTGTTCAACCAGGACACTTCTTTTGGTGAAATGACTCCCTGTTCTCCTCCACTGCCAATGTCACTGGTACTTGCTTCCTAGTCACAGTGATCCCTCAGCTCTCCTTGTACTCCTCCTCTGAACTTCAACAGCTCCTTCCTCACCCTCGCATCTGTCCGGCTGTTTTTCTGCAGGTTCTCGTTGGCCTCACCCTCACAACTTCAGTAGTGGGAATGGGCCTCTCGGGGGGAGCATTAGGTCACTCCCTTTGGGCATCCAGAGACCTCCAGGAGAGGCTGCAATCGGCTCTGGATACCACAGCGGAGTCCTTAAGCTCACTCCAATGGCAGACAACCTCCACTGCCCAGGTAACCCTACAAAACAGACAGGCTATCAACCTCCTCACCCCAGAGAAGGGAGGAACTTGCCTCTTCCTGAAGGAAGAATGTTGCTACTACATTAATGAATCTGGCCTTATCGAGCAGAATGTTGTTAAACTACAGGATCTCTCTGCTCAACTGACGAAATTGCCCGCTGCTAGTCCTCTATCAGACTTCTTCTCATCACCCTTCCTCACCTATGTCCTCCCATTTCTAGGGCCCTTCCTTGGACTTCTCCTCTTCTGCTCCTTCCTGCCCTGTATCATAAGGTTCCTTCAAGGCCAGCTCCAAAAATTCACTAATCAAACTTTCAACCAACTTCTCTTAAAGGAGTATCACCCCCTCCCTTCTGAAGATGTCTCCAGCTCCGGCTCCAACCTCCTCCATCTATGATCAGTGGAAGTACTTCCTGACAGAGCTCCATGTGGACACCTGGCTCTTACCTCCTGTACGCTCCCACCTGGACTGGTCCGAGTAAATACGGATGCTACTCCTGCAAGGGACGTTCCCTGATCTGACACCCGATGCCCTCACATGCTTTACAGCCCTTTTCTGGGGAATGTGCAGTCAACTTTTCCTCCCTACCCCCCACGTCACCCCCACTCAGCAGAAAGCAGCCAAAGAGACCGACGACCCCCCTCATAAAAAAACAAAAAGGGAGGAATGTTGACTCCATTTACCTCATTATTATTTCCCCTTCCATTTTTCCCTCGCCCCTTCCCCCTTTCCTTAAGATGGCGCCCAGCAGGCTTCTCTTCCTGAAAGTCTGCTTCCCGCAGGTGTGCTTAGCCACCCAACCAGGTAGCCACACCTCCACCCTGGGCCCTATCCGACCTATAGGCAAATGCCTCGCTGGCAATATGCAGATAGCATAGTTAGTTCCCTTCCAAGGCTGTATATAAGGCAACAAACTTTTCTAATAAACGGAATCTCTCCTGGCAGCAAGTCTCCGTTCGTTCTTTCACTTTTAACAGGACCTAAGGTGCCACAGGAAACACCTGTCCCCTGGGAAGCGAGCTCATTGACCTGAGGTAACTAGATTTAGACACTTACTTCAGAAAAGAAGGGACGGATTCTTCACTATGGCCTATCTGTTTCCCCATGCACACATGCTAGTTCTTTTTAAAAGGAAACCTCAAATTCCCTGGCAGGAAGCTGATCCTAATGGCTTTGCAAAGGGTCATATGAAAAATTTAGAGATGTGAATGAATGCATACAAATATAGTCATAAAACAAGCCCATGTGAAACCTAGCTGACTCCATCCACTGGGAATTAGCAAGCCTTCCCATAAGGCTCAGCTTCCAAATTAAGGCTAAACATGGAATTCAAAACTCCAGTTTTTATCATCTGATTCTGATCAAGGGCAGAGGTTTTTTTGGGGGGCTATTGTTTCAGCCTTCAAAGAATGTGATATTATTCCCCTGATAGCACACAAGCTCTCCATGGTTTGTAGTGTCCCATTGGAGATGTGGTTTTCCTCTGGTGAAAATGAATTTCCATGGAAAATATGACACAAGCACTACTTCTTGGGTCTCAACTGAATTAGATTTTACATCAGAATTTTCTTGTTAAAATTTTACTTTGGGGAAGTGAATCTCAAAGACCTGATGAGGACCCTGATGGTTTTCTAGGGCCTTCTGGAAGTGCCATGACCTGTTTTGTTTTATTCAAGTTTTTTAAAGGGAACAATGTAAATCAGGGAAAGAACATGAATTCAGATCTGGGTTTGAATTTGTAACTTGCTGCTTCCTCACTCTATGATATTAGACAAATTAATTTTTCTGGATACCTACCTTATAGGGTTGATGTGAGATCCTATATTCTGTATATAAGATAACAAAAGGATTATATCAAAGACAATAGACAAGAATAGGGATCTTAACCCAGTTTCACACTTCACCATTAATTTTAATAAAACGAGCAATCTCAAGGCTGGGGTGAAGCAGGAGTAATGCACCCTAACCCTAAGTCCTATCAAGTCACCCCAAGATATCCTCTTGCCCAGATGAACACAGATCTTCAAGCCATGTGTGTGGTCACATTGCCTCACAGAGAAGAGCCATCATGAAATATCTTCATATCATGCCCAGATAGAGAACTTAATTTTCATAGGACCCATCTCAGTATATCCATACATTCCAAATTTGTTATAAATGAGCAACCTAAGCTGACCAGGTACTTCTTTCTAAGAGAATTCCATAGATAAGAACCCTATACTAGCAAATATCTTTAGTGTGTTTACTTGGAAGTCTGCTTGGTCACCATGAAGGCTGGTCTTTGTTATCTTCTTTCTTTCTCATGTATTACCCCTTGATAGGGAGAGAAAATTTATTATGGGCCTGTTGGTAAACATTTCCTCCTCCAAACAACCCAGACTAAGACTTAACATGTATAGATTTTATCACATTATTGAGAATACTCATTAGAAAAGGATTCTGTTTACATTTTCATTTCTGCTTGACTTTCCAGATCTTGTACAATCTAGCCTGCCTGTCTCCTGACACCTTCCATCTAGGGCTCAGTTCCCCCACTGTGTGTGATCTCATCTCTACCTTTAGTCATCTTGGTCTTTCATTCAAGTACTACCTCACCTGGCCCTGCTTAGCTTTGGAGGCCAGGTGAGATCAGGCAAGTTCAGGGTAGTAAGCCAACAGACTTTCCTCTCATTTTATTCCATTGTTCTACCCATCTTCGGAGGGCAGTCCAAGTGTCCCTTCCTCTTGGAAAACTTCCAAGCCGACCTATACCCTCACTGATTTCACCCCTATTACCCTTCATAGTCTAACACTGAACTAGAATATCTTCCATTGCAGCGTCTCCCTTTTGCAAGCATGACAGTCATTCTCTAAAAGGATTCTAAGCTCCCTTAGAACTGAGAACTCCAACTAACTTCACTGGAGTCATTTACATCAAGGAGCATCCCTTGATTCACTCCCGCAACAGATGTGATCCCCTGATGTTGGGCCCATTAGCACCTCACTTACCATATTGTGATGATGTCATGATGCCTGATTTAATTATTGTCTTTCTTCATGGGCAGCAAACTCCAGGAAAAGTCATATCTCTCATGTATCTTTTGCTCACTCTTAGTGCCTGACTCAGCACCTGGCAAGTAGAGAGAATTAACAAATATTTGTTGAAAAAATGGTTTTTCTAGTGGTTAAACTAGGTGGAGCAAGGAAACTCATTAATTTATAGGCTGAACATATGGAGTGTCTTCTCTGGGTACTCAGAATGCAAAGATGAATAAATCATGATTTCAGTCATCTGGTCTCTGTGCTGAAGATGTTTGAGGCAATTTCTTTTGCATTAGTAGTCGGGCCTCCAAATATGTACAAAACAGTTGTGCAGACAAAATCAAATCCAAATCTTATTAATTAAGGCTAGTGATTTACTGGCAGTAAAGGGAAAAAAAATGAGAGGAATGCAGCCCTGGAAGGGCGTGGTTGCTCTCAGGAAGGCTTCTTCCCTGATGCCCCTTCTTTCTCTCAGATGGCCACCAGTGGGGCTTACCACTGGCCCCAACCGATATAAAAACAAATCCTTAAGTTTGAGTTTCAATGTAATAGCTAGTATATCCTCTCTTGCCCCTCACCTCTCTGTTTCTTTTCAGCAGTCCTACATTGGTGTAGATATATGCTAGGACATATCTCTGGAAATATATTTTTTTTAATGATGCAATTGAAATATCATTCCAACTTGTCAATAACAGATTTAGGCCACCAGCACAACAAATTCAAAGGTGAATGATAATAACTATAGTGTTAAAATCAGGTAATAACATATTTAATTTTATTCATCTTAATTTCACCCCATGTAACAAAAAATATTGTATTGTCATTGCTTTTTTCTAAGTCAATGAACTTCTTATGGGTTTTCATACAAGGTGAATCCATTCCTCACGTTTCTGAGAAAGAAGAGAAATAATGAATAGGGTGTTCATTAGTCAGATCTCATGGGCACTGAAAAGAAGCTCTGGTTGACCAGTCTCTCAGCTCCTCGTTGGAGGAAGAGCTGCGGTTATGGAATGGGGTTATGGATGGATTTGTTTATGAGATTTCCTCAAGCCAGATGAGTAACTCCCTCCTACCTCCTTCCCTTCCTTTATCCCTTACTTCCTGTCTTTGCTTTGTCCCTCCTTATTTTCCTTTTTTGCTGGGTGCCAAATAATTATTTCCTGCAGTTCATCTGTACCAGCATCACCAGCTGCCATCAGCCATACATCAAAAAGATTGATTCTGTCAGAACAACCTGCTGGCTGCTTCTTTATTCCCAATTAAATTTTTCCTCCCACAAATGCTCCTCTTTCTCTCTTCCCTCCTGGGAGGTAACCTCCATGGCCACTGGTATTCTCTTCAAAGCCTTTCTCTATGCCCGGTCTTCCTCGGTGGCCATATGTTAGTAACTATCCCTCTGCCTTCCCACTAAACTGGAGCTCTTTGAAGGCAGGATCTGCATCTCATTTGCTGCTGCACTCTCAGGGCCTGAAGAGGTGGATGTTGAGTAAGTGTTTGAATTTAATGAACGCATCGAAACAGTGCTGAGTCAGTGGGCCAATGCTTAGTGGTACAGGGAGGTGCAAAAGGAAGCAGGTTTATTGATTCAGCTTTGGGCCTTTCGTCCATCTGTGATGGAAGTGGCTGGCAAGGGCTCCTCTGAGCTGCAACATCCCACCCTGTGAAGTCAGGGTCATGGAGATGCAGTAACAGGAAAGGACAACAGAAAATCCAACTTGAAACTATGGAGTCTCTGGAGACAGGTGGACCACTCTGATTTAAAGAAAAACTTGGGGAAAATTAAGCAAAGGAACTCCTTCAGATGGTTTCATGAAGCCAAGGTAACCCCTTCCCACTATCAGAAGTCAGCCCATTTTCCCCTCTTTTCCATCATATAAAGCTCTGACCACTGATCCCAGAAGGTTCTAGTCTCTCGAATGGGTTTTAGTGCCATCTTTAATGCTTTCCATTAGAATTGAACATGAAGGCAAAAGAATCACGATGGCTTGAGAAACTTCATCTACTTCCTCCCCCATCTGTCTCAGGAGATCTGTAGCCCAGAAATCCACCCGGAGAGCTTGCTTGTGGGGTGTCCTGAGGAGTGTAGACACTGAAAACCAGAACCTCAGAGTTCAGGTGAAAGAACAGTGTCTTGAGCACTCCCTCTCCCTGATGTGCCCACGAGTCAGAAGGAGTGGGACTTCTAAAAGCGACAGAACAACCGTTGGTCAAGGCTGACGCAGATTGAAGCAGAATCTGTCTCGTATTGTAGGTTCAGCCCTGCAATTCCTAAAACCACTCAGCCTGCTTCCCCTCTGCAGCCTAAACTAGTCAGGGTGGAGCAGATCCAGTTATTTTATTTTATTAGGTGCCCCTCTGCACAGTCGTAGCCCCAGGCACCCAGCCCTCTAAGACAGCCATTAGCTCATCCTCGGATGCAGACATTTGCCCGTTGGATAAGCAGTTGGCACAAGCGCATTAAGTCATCAGAGGAAAGATGCAGTCATATTATTTGACACAAATCATTCTGACTTAAACATAGAATCAGGACTGAAAAAGTTCAGCGGTTGTGGTTTGCTTTCTCTCTGATGCCCTCAATTTCTTGTCAGAAGCTTAAAGTAGATTTGCAGCTATTTGGCCTTGGAGTTTCCAGAATTCTGTCCTAGAAAGGCAAGAGTTTTTTTCAGAAGCAATACAGCCATAGCTACACTTAATGAATCTCTTACTTTGTGGCAGGAGCTGCATCAAAGCCATTTCCACACCTGTGCATCAGTCTGCCAAGGCTGCCATAAGAAATACCACAGAATGGTGGCCGGAACAATAGAAATGTGTTTTCTCACAGTTTAGGACACTGGAAGTCCCAGATCAAGGTGTAGGCAAATTCAGTTTCAGGAGAGGCCCCTTCCTTGCTCACAGCTTATTTCTCCCTGTGTCCTCACATGACCTTTCTTCCATGCACACCCTGGGGTCAGGGAGGACAAGAGACCTGTGTCATGCCTCTCAGTCTTCTTCTAAGGACACCAGTCCTGTTGGGTGAGGGTTCACCCTTCTGACCTCATGTCAACTTGATAATCTCCCTCTAGGTCTAACTCCAAATAGTGACATTGGAGGTTAGAACATTATGTAGGGATTTTAAGGGGACACCATTCAGCCCATAATAATCTCACTGAGGCTTGATGGCCAGCTGGGCGAGTCAAGGGCATTCTCTACATTTTATCTGTGGATCAACAGAGTATTTGGCTGAAAGTCTCACCACCAATCAGTGAGCTGTCGGTGCTGCTTCTTTTCATAGAAAAGAAGTGGAGAGATGGAGAACTCATTTAAACAAATGTGGTGCTGCTCCCAGGAAGGTCAGAGGGGAACTGGCAGGAGGAAACTAGAGTGGAGTACAGAGCCCAGGGCCCTCAGTTCAGCTGAACAAGCCACAGGTCACAATGCTGAGTTCTGGGGAAAGGAAGGCAAGAAGATGTCCTTCAGGAGCTGGCCATCTCAGTCGCAGTGAAGGACATCTTCCTTTCCTGAGAGGTAAAACTGCCAAACAAGAAAATTACCCCTTGGTCCCCTTCCTTCTCCGACACACTTTTGGGTCCCTGTTTGGTTTAACTGTCCTCAGGGGCCATCTCCAATCTAACAGCTCTAGCATACCCAGGGTCTTCATCGGTAGTGACCCTTCTTTTCTTGTCCCTCATCCCACTATCCAAAATTTTCCTGATCTGTCTTTCATCAAAATATCTTGGTTCCAAGTCCTATTCCCTGGAGGCAAGCCTCTCAGCTAGGAAAGGAAAGGCCATAGTTCACTGGTTGCCTCTCCAAGGGGCTTTATCGATCTTTCGTTGGTGGTCTCTGGAGA
>JAJEJO010000736.1:392246-551324 GCA_020662805.1 Glaucomys volans | reverse complement strand
AAAAAAAAAAACTTCAAAAAAAATCATAGGATGGTATCTATGTAGCGAGTTTATGTTTGAGGCAGGGGCAAGCAATGGAACTGCTCAATTAATCCCTCCAATTCCACTTACCTGTACAGGACCTTGTCCACCAGCATTATCCACAGCACCACCTACTGCCATGCCTCTGTGCCTACAGCAGTTCAGGTTCTGCAGGGCCCCAAGAGTTAATGCAAAGCACTGGTTTTGCTACATAAGTTATTTTGGAATGAAAAAGATGTCATTTCAAAGTCAACTGGTGGCACAGGGCTCAAAATGAGAAGAAACTGACAATCTTATAAAATATCTAAATTATAAACATAGACCAGTTACTGACACACAGCAAGTAAATAGTTTTAATTTTTCTTAGCTATTTAAACCTTAAATCCAACTCTAAAGAATTTAAAGCACAAATAAGAAATTATATGCTGTAGTAGATGTTTATACAATAAACATATTTACCTTCTATCATCTTCTAACAGTGGAAGTTACCTAACTGCTTATGCCAACATTGTTCTTTCAACTAGGAACTGGAAATTTTATTCTAAAGCTAGAGGACAAGGGAGGGGGTGGCTTGGGGATAGGGTTCAGAGCTCCTGGTTTTCCCAAAAGCCTAGGCCTCTGCTTGTTCAATTAGCATGAGCAATAAGCAATTCTCCCTTAAGCATAAGCAATTCTCATTATGAAATGAACCAGGACATGACAGAGTTCAGGACTCTTGTCTTACCCCTGTGGTCAGATACATAAGCTGTACCAAATCAACCCACACCAGGCATTAAGAATACACAGAGCAGCTTGTCAATCTTAAGCAAAACAATAAGGGAACTAAAATTAACTGCGGACTTAAAATTAACTGGGACTTAAAATAGACCATGATTTTTTAAATCTGGGGTTAAAACAGTAATTAAAAAAAACACATTTTCCAACAGAAAAAAAACTGGATTGATAATAAAAACAAAAATAATACAAGCTGAGTTGTATCAGCACTATATACCAGGTACTGTGAAAAGGCCCTTTCCAGATTATCCAGTTCATAAAGCATCAACACTTTTCTGTCCACTTAGTGAGTGACTCCACGCTGTACAATTTACCACAATACCACGGGTTAAATCCAATAAATTAAATCAATGGGATATGACCATAACTATGCTTAATAACTCATTTGAGTGGCCAGGGGTCTCAATGTCACAAAATGACTACAACAAATCACCACAGGTATCTTCCTGGGGAATGGCTCTCAGGGTAAAGTGGAAAGGAAACGCTAAATAAATATCTTCCACACCAACAGGGGAAATGGAAGAAAATGGAAGTCATACTATTCATACTGCAAAAATGCTGATTCTACTATCATATTCCTCTTTGCAAAAACAGACTAGTGAGCAGTCCTCACAAGGCCAGCCATGCAATGTTGTCACAGATGTGTGCCAGATTTTGCATAGGACATAACTTGGCTGCGAGGAAAAAAACAGAGTCTGCCTGAATTTCAGGCAGAAAAGAAAGCCTGCTCATTTTTGTTGTGAATCTGAATACAACTTGAAAGGGTTAAAAAGCCGGGCACCAGGTGTTTTCTTTCCACTTTCCGGAGTAATTTAAGCCACACAGCAACGTTATCTCCCATTTCCTTCTTCACCAGCCAGTTTGGAGGCTGGGGGGCAACCTGTCACTGCCATTTACAGTGTGCCGCTCCTTTTCTAACAAAAAGAGGGCACCAGGCTGGGCAGGCAGGGACTCGGCTTCCCAAAGTCAGCACGCGGCTTTGTTGCCAAGTTCTGTGATCCGCTGGGTTATGGGCGTACGAGTGAGCCAAGGAGAATTTAATTCAATTTCCAATCTGTGTGCTTTCAAAGAAAGTAGAGACAATTGAGGCCACGGGAAGGACAGGAGGGGGTAACCAAAAATAAACTTTCATAGCCTCGGAATCTGCATTTCTTGAACTAACTCCCAGCCAGGGATTAGGGGGTACAGACAATCCGAAAGTATTTGCACGAAGATGAGCGGCCATGCGAGGAGTAGGGGTCCCGTCCCTTGGGGACCACTCCTCCAGCAGCAAGCTGCAGGCGCGCTTTCCGAGCCCACCTTGGTTTCGCAGCGCGGCCAGCCTCCACTCGGCCTCGGCCCGGCCCCGGCGCCGTGCCCGGCCTCCTCGCCGAGCCCGGGACGCGCAGCCGAGGGCAGAAGGGGCGCAAGGCGGGCAGCGGCGGAGCGCCTCTCCTGGCGGGCCGGAACTACGCCAGGGTCTACTGGGCCATTTAGGCTCCCAGGCCGGGCTGGACCGCCCCGTGCAGGGCGCGGAGGCAAAGGTGCACACCCACTTTGCTCCGCGCCGCCCGGCCGCGGAGGCTTCAGCATTGTCCGCAGTTGCGGCGCGGCGGGGCCCCGGGACCCGAATCCCGGACTCGGATTCGGGACTCCCACCGGCGGTCCCCCAGCAGTCCCCACGGCCCAGTCTTACCTCGGCCGCGCTCCCGGCCCGCGGAGGTGCGGGCCAAGCCGGGCTCTAGGATCCCGAGAGCGATGAGGCGGGAGAGTCGGGACCTGCAAGGGAAGGCAGGCCGAACGCGACCCCCCGGGCCGCCGAATACTCGCCGCCACCACCGCCGCCGCCGCAGCCGCGGGGCAACCGGGCGGAGCGGGTTGCGGAGCCGGCCCAGGACTAGCGGCAGCGGAGGGCTCGTCTGGCGGCAGCAGCGACCGTTCGGTCTGCACAGAGTGGGAGGGCTCAGGCAGGCTTTGCTGTAAAGCGAGGGAGGGAACTCGGAGCTAGTTGCTGTGGCTGAGAGCGCGTGTCCCTGAGCGAGTGTGCACGCCCCCAGAGCGCCCCGCCTCCGGCCCGCCCCCGTGCCGCCCCAACTCCACCTGCCGGGTCCCCACTCCCTCCTTCAGCCCAACTCCTGTTCTTGTTTCTCCCCGCCCACCTCTACCCTTACTCCTACTCTCCCATCCCCAATCCCACCCTCCTTGTCAAACCAGCACCTGCACCCTGGTGAAAAATCCCCTGGATCTGAGCTTGCCATCCTAGTTCAGATCAGTCACTACTGGAGACTAGAGCCTGTTTGCGAATGCCATAACCTTACCTGGTAGCCCAGAGACTCTTGATCTCGGGCAAATTTTTTTTTCTAACTTTCACATACTCAGATGGGCATTTAGTATTAAGTGTTTGGAGAAATAAAGAATTTTTTAAAATATCAAAGGTGATTTACTACTGCCTTTGGAGTGTGGGCCAGCTGAGGTTTCAAAATAAAGTAAATGTGAGTGGGGAGGGATGCACCCTATTCATCTCAGTGTATTATTTGCTTAATACATTTAATTTTTTTATTTGCTTAATAACTTGGTTGGTTTTCCCTGGGGGAAAGATTTGTTTTTGACAAAGCTAAAGTTACTCTCACATAGTTTTGCTTTTGCTACTGGGAATTCTAAGAGATGAAAGCCATTTCATCAAAACAATTGAATCTGAACAAGGTAAGGACTCACCAAATAACGATCTCTTCTTGAAAATATTTAGCAAAGATTTTTTTCACCTTTAGCATATGTGAAATATGGTGTCATTCATATCTTTTTTTTTTTCAGAAAAGCCATCTGTATGTAATTAAATCATGTGTTTCATTCCAGTTCATAAATTAACAAATAAATTAAAACTCAGAATTCTATATTAAATTTTGAGCTGTTTACAAGAGTGCCATTTTAAGAAGTGATGTGATTCTGAACTTTATGTGACAATTTCCATTGTCATACTAATACATTCCTTGTGAGCACAGATTATGTTGTGGTCTCCATTTACTCCAGAAGTCCAAAGTTCATGTCACAAAGGAATGAAGGTATTTTTCATCATTGCCCATAGCAAATGTAACCAGCTTTACTCCCTCCAAGGAAGCTTTTAAAGAAACTTTTTTGCCCCCACTCCTTCCTGTTGGGAATTGCTTGTCCCATTGGGCATGACCAGAACACAAACCTCCTTGCCATTTCAGTGGCACTTTACCCAGGCCTGCCAATCAAAGTATATCACATCCTCTGGAGGTAGAGATGGAAAGTGGGGAGGACACATGATCTAATTAGGAAAACTGGGGTCCTGAGATCATGCCGTTTAAGACCACTGTAGCAAGGTAGCCTACAAGAGAACAAAACTGAACTAGAAGGAAAGCTCAGTGAGTGATGGAGGCTGAAGTCTTGATGACATCAGTGACACACTCTGGGCAGTCATCTTCCAAACCAATCAAAACTCTTTGACTTCTGCAGAAGTGCACCAATACATTTCATTTCCTCTTCATACTATTTGGGAGTTGATGTCTTTCAAAATATGCACTTTTAAAATAATAAAAGATTACCTTATGATCCATGCTTTGAAGATCAATAATGTAGCCAGTGGGTTCTAGCTTTTTATTGCCTAAGTTACTTCTTGATAAAGTAGATTCAAAAAGCCCTAACTTTTAATAGGATTAAGGTGCTCATTTAGGGTATTATTACTGTCCAGTGTGGGTTTAATATTCCCATGTTGCCCTCCCCAAACCAAAAACCAATAAAAATGCAATTATAGAACCAGAGAGAAAATAGTAAGATATCTAAACCAGAACATCCCAATAAAATTTTTGTTCTGTCAGCTATTCCAACAAAATGTGCTGTTATAATCCCCATTGTTTGCTGATGTTGTATAGTTCTTCTTTTGTAGACAAAACTTCAAGGGACTCTTGAAATTAAATTTTTTTCTACTGGAATTTTCTTGTGCTAATTGTTCAAAAGTGGGCCATCGGCCTATGCTTGGAATTCTTTTGTCTCACAGAGATTTTTTTCTCTAAAAGTATGTAACAATATTTGATCAGTACCCAAACAAGCATCCGTATACTAATCAGTATGTTAATTAGCCATTACTCACAGGTCACTGTGAATAGTAGCCCTAGGTCTAGTGTGGGAATGGGCTGAAGGACATGAAGGTAACATATTAGTCATAACCTCTGATTGCAGGCATTGTTTGTTGGGGGAAATATGATATTGAAAAGATAGGAGATAAGTTTTCAGTAGTCTTTCTCCAGTCGGGTGAGTACCTAGTCGGTCTACCCCTAATGAAATTTCAAATGTATAAAAGCCCATGAATTGAATAATAATGTATCACAAACAGATGTGAGCCCCACAAAAGGAGAGTACAAAGAAGTGAACCATCTCTGGAATCATGACAGGGCAGCTTAAGAGGAAAAAAAGAAAAATACATTCTGGAATCCAAGCACAGTTCTGAGTGGCACTTGCTGGAATGATTGGCTCTGATTCCACAGGGGGAATTTCAGCCAAACATTCAGATTTCCCCGAACATTTATGGATTGGGTCCTTGTGATATCTGAGCTGTTTGCTTGCCCAAGCATGGCACAGAGATCTCTAAGTAAACTAGGGGTCAGACAGCCCTGTCTGTCCAGAACTCCCCCTGGGTATCATGGCATAACCCAGTGATTTTCAAATAATTACAGAATCACCTGGCATACTCTGACATTGTCAGGTCTTCGGGTTGGGGGAGAAGGAATAGGACATTTGTATTTTTTAGAAACCTGTCCCAAGAGATTGCAGCAATTTGACAGGGTTAAAGTATAAAAGGTCTGTGAATCTGTGCTCTTCTTTCCACAGAAAAAGATTCAGGAAACCCTCAGTCCTCAGATCATCTCCATTTACTTAGAATTGTATGTAAAATTAAAGTTATTGATTGAACAAGGTCCATTTGTCTTTTCCCCTTAACAGCCTCCAATTCTTCCGTGGTTATAGAAAAAGCAGTATGGAGAGGAATGTAGAAGGATTTGCTAGAAGCAATCACACTGAAGGAAAAAGGACAGCTCACAGCAAGGCTGATAAGAGAATTGCTAACTGGAAAGCATTGTCAGTGGATGGACCCAGAGGCCACTCCACTCTTGGCAACTGCCCCTGGTGGTTATCTCCTGTTGCTTGTTTTACAGTTTACTCCATGTTCAGGCTGAGGATTAGAGGAATCAAAACAACTAAATTATGTTCATGAATACTGACCTACACCATTTACTACTAATAACTGCCATTTATTAAATCCTCAGTCTGTGCTAGGCAATTCACATCTTCATTTTTAGTTTTTACAAGGGCCCTAAACATAAATATTATGATGTCCATTTTATGAACAAGAAATTCAGACCCAGAGAAGGTGAGTAAGATATCCAGGATCACAGAATTAGTAATTACAGGATTGAAAGGCTGGTCCAAGTGACCCCGAAGCCTATATGTCTTTTACTATAAATAAAACTTGCCCATGAATTACACAACATCCATCCAAGGAGATAACAACTAGCCATGGGAGACTATTTAAATTTAAGTGGATTAAACTTTGAGGACATTTGAAATAATTGAGTTTCATTTAAATTCATCAAATTAGGGCTGGAGATGTGGCTCAGTTGTCAAGTGCTTGCCTAGCATGCAGGAGCTCCTGGGTTCAATTCCCAACACCAAAAAAAAAAAAAATTATATTAATTAATTTTTAAAAAATGTTTGTGCCAGCTATTGAACCGAGATGCCTTAACCACTAAGTCACATCCCAGACTTTTTATTTTTTTATTTTGACACAGGGTCTTGCTAAGTTGCTTAGGATCTCACTAAGTTGCTAAGGCTGGCTTTGAACTTGGGATCTTCCTGCCTCAGCCTCCTGAGCTGCAGGGATTTCAGGTATATGCCACAGCACCCAGCAATTTTTTGAATTTTAAATGGTAATAAATTAAAATTTTCTCAGTCACATATCTGCTTTTCAAATGCTTGATAGCAATCTGTGACTGATGGCTGTCCTGCTGGATGGCCAAGATAAAACATTCTCGTCATGGCAAAAAGTTCTGTTGTATAGTTCACATAGTTATCTGTGTCATCAATTAATGGCAATGTTTTCTGTAACTGAAATTTTTCCAAGAAAATTATTCCAATCCCTTTATGTTAACTGTTGTGATAACTTGTTTTTCTAAAGAGTATAATTTTTTCCTGTGCCTGCTTTGTTCAGAGAATATTGGACTAAGTATCCCTGGAAAGCATATAGAGCAAGCAGCCCCTTTCCATGAACCCACATGGCATGCTCTTGAACCTGTGCTGCTTGTTCTTCCTTCTGGCATCTTTGTCCTCCATCTTTATTTCTTGTTTCTCACAAAATACCTGCTTGCCTGCCATAGGCTAAATTATGGTGCCTCTTAACATTCTGTGTCCAGCCTGCTTCCACCTGTCCCCATGTGATGTCTCTAAATACAGTCATCCCCTGGTATCCATGAAGGATTGGTTCCAGGACCCTCCACAGATACCACAATCCTCAGATGCTCAAATCCCTTATATACCGCAGCATAGTATTTGCACCTAACCAAGGCACATCCTTCCATATACTTTAAGTCAGCTCCAGATTTTTCATAATACCTAAAATAATATAAATTCTTTGTAAGTAGTTGTTCCAATGTACTATAAGTAATGGTGATAAGAAAAAGTCTGTACATGTTAAGTGGAGAAATAATTTCTTTTTCTGAATATTTCTGATCTGTGGTTGGTTGAATCCCAGAATGCCGAATACATGGATGTGGGAAGCTGACTGTACCACTGATTCACCTGTGACTCTGGAATTCCACTCCAACTTCCACCTCTATTTCTTATCTTGAGGCTATTTGTTTGTTTTGGGGGGTTTGGTTTCATTTGTTTGTCTTGTTTTGTTTTGTTTTCCTTTTTCCCTAACTCTCTGTTAGACCAGTGCTACTCAAGAACCATCTGTGGCCTGCACATAGTCTGTGAATTGCTTGAGTTCTTTAGGACAACATGAGTTTAGAAAGTTAAAGACTGTTTAGAAACTTTTATGGCAATTTTACATTGCAGGGACACTGTATTTTATTGTATTTGTGTAAATGAGAAACTACAATGGATTAGAAAATAAAAATAAAAATAAATCACAGAAAACAAATACTGTACTGTGGAGAGCAGGCTGTTTCTGAGTTACTCCATGTTGTAGAACAGCGGTTCCTGGTCCTGAGTTACAGAATTTATCAACAGGATTAACCCCAGCCGCACAGCACAATAATAGGACACATATTCACAAATAAATTAATTGTACTAATAAAAAACAACCACTTGTGAACTTACTGAATTGAATCAGAAGCACATGGATGCAGGGGATATCAAACCCATATGAGAGAAGCCAGGCTCACAAGCTTATCAAACATACCAGACCATAGAATGATGCAAACCCTCACCTGAAACACACAAAAGGAAGGGCACCTAAGATAGTGGCACAGTAGCACACACCAGTCCATCATCTTATCAGATCATCACAAGGTGGACAGGAGATGAACGCCTTACTCTATACACAGGGTTTCAGCTCAGCTCTATCTCTTAGCTTGATGCAGCCCACTTCAAAATTGCCTGATAACTGGACCCAGGCCTAGAATAAATTCTATGCCCAGAAAAAGTTCTTTAGCTGGTTCGTAAACTGACCACCTGCAGTGACTCTTTTGCATTTATATCTGACTGCTCTCAGTGAGACCTCCTGAAATTCTCTGGCAACTCTGAACCCTTTCTTAACTTGTTTGTAATATGTGTTACACACACACATACACACACACACACACACAATTGTGTAAAGCATTATATGTGATTTGAGTGGTATAGATATTAGAAATTAATACTGAAATGAAATAAAAGAACCTGTGATTTCCTGCTCATGGCTAGTAAGTGAACCATGTGTCCACTATTCAGTGAATTAATGTCAATGAATGCAGTCTGTGAATTTATTGTTATTCAATAGTGGCCAACATTGTGGAATGACACAAATGTGTATGGTCTATGTTAACGACATATCTTGCTTACAACACTCCACCAGTTTCTCTCTTAGTGTTATGGTTCGGATATAGGGTATTACCCCTAAACGTCTATGTTAATGCAAGAATATTCAGAAGTAAAATAATTGGATTATGAGAACTGTAACCCAATCAGTCAATCCTAGTTTGAATGGACTAACTAGGTGGCAGGTGGGGCACAACTGGAGGAGTTGGGTCCCTGGGAGTGAGACCTGGAAGGCTGCATCTTCTCTGCAGCCCTTTCCTCTCTCTCTCTCTCTCTCTCTCTCTCTCTCTCTCTCTCTCTCTCTCCTTCCTGACCACCATGAGTTGACCACACCATTCCTCCATGATGTTCTGCCTCACCTTAGGCCCAGAGCAATGAAGTTGGCCCACCATGGACTGAACCTCTGAATTCATGAGGGGAATTAATATTTTCCTCCTTCTTGTGTATTTTGGTCCCAGTGATAAAAAGCTAACACATCTAGGCCTCCAATACTTATCACTACCACTTGTTAATAACCGAAATGTTATTACCCCCAAATGCATCAGTCAGGAGCTAGTGGAAAATAAGGAATCTAACAGGAATCTGCATAAAAAAGTGCTAGAGAAATTGAAAAATCAAAAACTGAAAGATGAGTCTACCTAGATTTTGGAGGAACAGGAAACTATTACCCTAAAAGCGAATGTAAAGAAAGTAGAGCCACTGACATGGGAGGAAGCTGGAGCTGATCAATATCAAGGAATAACAAGGACAACCCCCCAGAATCCAAGACTCTGAAGGATACACAGATACTGTCTGCTTAATTATGATTTTCCTATTCTTTTATTGACACTGAACATAATAAAAAGATTTCCTGAGGGATTCTAGATTGCCAAATAGTACCTACACTCATCTCTTGGTCCCTGGATTGGTTCCAGGACCCTCCACAGATCCCTAACTCCTCAGATCTCAGGTTCTTTATATAAAATGATTTGTAACATATGTACATCCTCCCGTAGACTTAAAGACATCTCTGGAATACTTATAATACCTCATATAATGGAAATGCTATGTAAACAGTTGTCATACTGTTTAAGGAATAATGGAAAGGAAAAAAGTCTGTACATGATCAGTACAGATGCAAATTTTTTTTTTAGTATTTTTGATCTGCGGTTGGTTGAATGCCTGGATGTGGAATCAGTAGGGAAGGAGGGGCCACCGTATAGCATAGTAATTACACAGAGAGGAGTTGAAGCTGTTCAGATCCCTTCCAGATATAAAAGCAATCTATACTTGAGAACCAAGATGCTCTATCCACTTATATGATATAAATATATGAGCTCTTATTTTTATTTGGCTCTAGACTTGTACCTACTTCCAGATTTTAAAATATTTTGAAAAGATTATGCTGTTAGAATTTGCTGGTATCAAATATGGAATATTGGTTTAACATACATTCCTTCCATATTCTTGTAGACAATGTGAAATATGGTACCAAGTATGTGGAGTGTCTTTAAACTATTCACTTAGAACATTCGAGTGGGTACTTAATAGGAATATAATCCATCTTTTTGGAGTGGAGCTCACTAATTCTCATTTTCCCTGAACTCAAAAAACAGGGGTGACATGAATAACTGAATTTTTTAATTTCATTCAAACATCTTCTTAATAAAATATTAAATCACTTTTTTATTAGTAGCCAGAAAATGAACTAATTTAAACTTTTCTCCTCCCTTTCATGATTGTATAGCAGAGATACTAATGAGTAAAATAGATAACAAGCAGAAGAAAACAAGGAGAAAAGGACAAGTAGGGAATATTAGGTCTCTGAGCCACAGATGGTACCAACACATAATAACCATTTCCCTCTATTTAAAATACATTTAAAGTAGGTGCACAGACTTGTAAATCTTGGGGTTGGGTGTGTGTATTTTCCCCCACTGTGTGTAACGTGTATGGTATGATTTCTAAATGTGTGGTGAGGAACTTCAGGTAGGAACTTCTGTTTTTCAGTCATCTGGTATTAACGTAAACGATGAGCAATGGTATTTCTGACATTTGTGGAAATCACCTGCAAATTACAGGGAAATTCTAAGAAAATGTCAGAGTGCTTTGGTACAGATGTGAATTTTAGCTCATTCATCCCGCATGCCTCCCTCATGCATTCTGTCACCAAATCTCTCATTTTCAGTGTTTTTCACTCATCGTTCACGTCTTAGCAGCACTTAGTACAATAGCTTTCCCAGTTGAACATGTAATTGCACAGCCAGTCAAGTGTGTTCTTTATTACCTCATCTAAGATCATTCTTCCATTCCCCAAATTGACACAGATCAATCTGTTGAACAGTAGTTCAATGACACTGACTCGTCTTATTTACTCACAGATTACACACATCCTTAATTTTCTGCAGTTTAACAGCCAAGACTTCTAAGTAGATATCTTTTTAGAATGTCAACATTTGCAAATTCCTAGCCAGCTAGTCATTGGAGAGGAAGGGGGCAGAGAAATGAATGGAGGGAGGAGGTCAGAAGAGAGAATGCTGTGGGGGAGGGAGTGGCTCTGTTCCCCAGCTCATGTTCCAGTCATCTAAAAGCCTTCCTCTGAACTCTAGCATAGAGAATGTGCAGGAAGACTAAATCACAGTATGTTGAAATCTTTTAGAAAAAAAAATGGCATCAATTGAAAATTTGGTGTTTCTGATGGAAGTGTAGATGTACACAATCAGCACAGACTGCAAAAATAGCATGTGTGACTATAATGGTTATCACGTGCACATCTTCCTCTAACAATCTCCACTTCCTATTTTGCTGTTATGCATGCGCTTTCTGCTAAGTAATAAGTGGAAATTTTAAACAGTGGTTCAATTTTCTCATAATCATAAAGCATAATAATCTTATGAATTTTGGATTGGCTGAATTCCCAAACTCTCAGTAAACATCTTAATCAGGCTGTTCTTAGAAGGTCTTCCTAGGTTACACTGGATTTTGTGGCTTATTTATAAGAACTCAAACTGCACTCAATGCAATTAAGTAGGTTAATAATACCAATGGGTCTTAGATGGCTCTTTATTAACCTCATCAGACTGTAAGCAACATGAGAACAGGAGATAAAGCTAAGCCCTCACTTGAAATTTCTGTACTATTTAGCAAAATTAGAGGAGCTGACAAAGGCTGGTCAAGTACTCAGTGAAATAATGTGTTCTGATAGTGTTCTAATTATCATGTCACCTTATAGGCATCTTCACTCTCCTCATTGGGCGCTGGTTTGGGTCTCTGCACCACCGCAGCCTTTCCTATACAACCTAGTCCTGAGCACAGGCTATACTGTCATCCTGGAGGAGCCCCCATCTAAATGCAGCTGCCAATAGCCACCAAGACCCCTCTCCCACCTGGGACACACACTGAAATTCAGAAGAAAACGGGAATGAGGGATTATCAGATTTTAAGCTTACTTGGATTCAGAAAGATCATTCAGCCACATATTTAAGGATGTGAATAGCAAGACATTCTTCCTGACCTCCAATAAATAAAATGCTATATTTCTCTAAATGCAAAAAATGTATTTGAGAAAATAGAGTTGTGATGATGGTCCTTGAACCAAACAAAATGTGAGTCACCCAGGCGGGGCCTTGAGCAGACTGCAGGAAAAGGGGCTTTTCAGAATGCTAGACACCTGGAGGCAGAGATGTGCTTTAGCTATACCTGACAGCTCACTTTGCTTTCTGTGACCTCCCCTCACCCCCAGAGCACGTGGCCTTGCTAACATCTCATTAAGTTGAAGTTTTAGTTCTTTCAGAATGGAGTTGCAGACTCCAGATACAGAGGGCAGAGCTAGAAGAACTATTGAGCTTGTCAGATCCTGAGATTTGTTTTCTTATACATTGTGGGTTATTATAACTAAAGCGAGGAAGTTATATGTACAGTTGCAGTTTATATTCTTGGCTAATTAAAGAAGTGTGAACTACACACACACACACACACACACACACACACACACACCCTGTTTCCATCAGCCTACAACCTGTCTGAAATGTTGCCGTTTCCATGGACCTTTATACATAAAGGAAGGTTATTATATAAACACAGACAGCCCACCCATGACCTTGCATTAACCAAGTAAGATGTTGATAAAATATATACTATATTTGTCTGCCTATGTCTCAACATCAAAAAAGGCCTTAAGTTAGAAAGTGTATTTTTTCTGATAATACAGCAATAAATTGAGGTATTAATGTGTTTCATGTGGTTATTAAATATCTAAAAAACACTGTTTTATAGCTGAGAAATGACCCCCAGATCTAATTAATATGAAAACTCATGATCTACCATCAATTTAGTGTAAAATAATTGTTGTTACTTTCCTGTATGATGGCCTTAGTTGAAGACTGAAATGTCATTACAAAAGTGTTTCCCTATTTTGAGGTGTGAGTCTCTTATAAACAATATACTATTGTAATGTTTTTGTTTGTTTGTTTTTGGAACCAGGGATTGAACCCAGGGGCACTCCACCACTGAGCCACATCCCCAGCCCTATTTTGTATTTTATTTAGAGACAGGGTCTCACTGAGTTGCTTAGGGCCTCGCTCAGTTGCTGAGGCCAGCTTTGAACTCTCGATCCTCCTGACTCAGCCTCCTGAGTCACTTGGATTACAGGCATGCACCACCACGCCCGGCTGTAATGGTTATAGTATATTTGTAAATAATTTAGCCTATGAAGAATGCTTGACATTTAGATGTTGGTCATATATTTGTGCTTTATCATTAAATTCGATTTTGTTCACGTGTGTTTTAAACAAATAATTTAATTTTTACTTATATTTTTTCTTTACTAAATAAATTGATAAGGACTATAATGCATTTTGGCAATAATAACTCATAACACATTGGCTAGATATCCCTAAGAATTTCAAGGCTACTTAACTAAGAGGGGCACTGAAGTTTAAAAATTTTACAATATCTTTCTCTGTAGTCTCTCTGGTTTTTGCAGGGCTAACATATAAAACCACATAGTCTACATTGTCCCACTCCACTGACCACACCTCAGATGTCATCCCTGGATGAATGCACATAGAACCCCCTACTACTAAAATGGCTTATTTTGTGAATTTTTCTGAAAGTGTTAAAAGTTAATCAAATATTTTTAATGATTTCTGGAAACCTTTTTTCAATATTTTATATTGAAAAATTCAGTCTATGCAGCCTAAACTCTAATGATTTGTGAAAATTAAATTAGCTCACCCTTCCCCATAAAAACAGAGAAATCATGCTATCTAGAGTAGAAAATTTTCTAAATTTACTGTTGTTAGCAAATCTGTTATGGTAACTCTGAATGTTTCCTTTTTGCCTTTCCTGCTGGACTAGTCTGACTTATTCCTTCAATAAAATATAAGGCCTTTTTCCATGTTTATGGGTTTGAAACTTTTTTTTGGTAGAGGTAAAAGAAAGCAGAATATACTTTTTTAAAAAAGATCTTTTATGTGTTAAAATACATATTCTTTTAGGCAAATATTAATAATGATTACTTATTCAGAAAATATCTCAGCATATTGTGTGTTTATCATAGACCATTTGCAAGAAAGAAAACCCATGCAGGTTACATGATATTGTAACCACACCCTGCACTTTATTTTTTTTACTTTATTTTTCCACATGTTGAGGTAAACCACATAATGTACAAGTAGTGGAATAACTACAGCCACAAATATGCCTGCATATTCCCCGTTTCTGTTCCTTTTAATTCACTTGGATTTCTTTCTTTTGCAGTGATAAGACAATCTTCCAAATTCTTAAAAGGGAACCTACAAATATTTTATGTAAGAGAAATTCCAGTAAACTTACAAGGCTTCTTGGAGGGTAGCAACAGTAGGAAGCACCTTGGTGCTTAATCAAATGACAAAGGTCAGTCCTATGCCATGGCATAGTCCTATAATTCCAGGCACACTGGAGACAGAGGGAGGAGATTCAAAAGTTCACAAGTTCAAGGTCAGCCTGGGCAACTTAGTGAGATCCTCAGCAACTTAGCGATACCTTGTTTCAAAAAAAAAAAATTAAAAAGACAGGGATGTAGCTCAGTGGTAAAGAACCCTGTGTTCAATCCTCAGTGCCAAAGAATGTTGATGATGATGACAATAATAATAATATTAACAAGAAAAACCTGACAGTCATTTTATAACAATATGACTGACCAAAGAACAAAAATCTAAAACATTAGCAGGCTGAATATAATGTTTGTGTGATTGCACATAAATAGACTCCAAAGACTCCAAATTCACAATGCAAGATGAAAACTTAACAGTTAAGAACTTGACAAATTCTTAAGCATAAATTACATGTAATGTTGATTTTACTATAGAAAGTCAGAATTATGAGGAAGGTAGAAAAGGAAACTGCAGAATGAATGGGCACACTGCAAAAAGATCAATTCGTATTCACTGATTATCTTATTCATTCAGTTACCATATATTGCAAAACTTCTTTGTCTAGGCAAGGTTGTTATGCTCATGAAACTAACTGTTTCCATGGTGGGAAAATGAAAGCAATTGAACCATAATACATACAAAATAATTTCAAATAATGATGAGCTTATTTGTTGATTTGTTTTAAATAGGATGATGCTATAGAGAGCACTTGACTATGAAGTATGAAATTTAATTAGATCGGGCGGTTAGGAAGATCACATTGTACCAATATATTTGAACAGAGACCTGGGAAGTAGAAGGAACCAGCCATGTAAAAAGGAGAAGCAGGCAAATTCTAGGCAAAGGGAACAGCTTTTGCAATGCCTCTGGGGCAGAAGTTAGCTAAGCGTGTTGAGATAAAGGTTAAAGAGCAGTGGTAGGGGAGGCTGAAAAAGAGAAAAGCCCATCGCAAGGAATTGATATTTTCTTCTACCTGCAATGAAAAACACTAGAGGTTGGATAACTGCTTTATGTTTCTGCAAAATCAATCTAGCTGAAGTATCACAAATGGATGGGTGTGTGGGGAGTAAGAATAGAAGCTGAGAGATCAGTTTGGGAACTTACAGTGGTCAAGGGAAGTAGATGGAGGTATTTTGCACCAAGTTACCAGTAATGATGATGAAGGAACATTTCATAAATTCAGGTTGTATTTTTGGAATAAAACTTGAAGATGGATTGAATATTAGATGTGGAGGTGTAGAATAAGAAAAATGATAACCAACCCTTAGTGATAAATATGCTGATGAGAGAAAATACAGTACAATTGCAGACTAAGGAAAAAGTGGTGAGAAGAGTCTTAGAGGTCATTTGGAATTGGATTTAGATCATAAAGGTTGTCCAGCAGAACTCATATCTAAAGTTCCTGTGAAATCACGGGCAAATGGTCACACTGCTTCTGCTTAAATGCCCCTGTAATTAAAGCACCTTTGGAAATGGCAATTTCATTAATGAGAGCCAATCTCACTGAGTGATCATAAGTTGAATATGAAACAGATTTGAGACCTTTCATTTTTAAAGACATCAATATGATACTGAAAATTTATATTTTGAAAGGCTAATTTCAAAGTCTGAGAAAGAGACTTTCCCTTACTTTGTCTAGTTTTTACTGACACATTTTAAAGGTAGCAAGTTTAAGGGAATTGGAAATGGGTCTCAAGAGAACTGAGAAGAGAAAACTCTTAAAGTTTATGAGAGTTTGGAAGGTGGGGCAAACAGAAGACTCATTGGTTTTTCTGCATTTCTGTAAATGATTAGGTATGAAAAAGCAACATCACTTGGAAATAGAAAACCGTCTATTTTGCCATAAGGAACCACTTTGTGGGTTTAAGAAGCAAAATACTTCTGAGTTCTTTTGAGTCCTATAGCCCTATAAGACTAAGTTAGTTCTAGGTAATTAAGAGTGTCTATCAAAAGCCAGGGACCACAGGATTTTCTAATGTTAAAATAGGCTTATATGTCTACTGAGAGACTTAAACTCTCCCAATTGCCAGATGTGATTGACTATAGGGCAAAGTGCACCAGAAATACTGCTCATTCCATTATGGGATAAGCAAGGATTGTAATCTAGTTAACAGAAGGAGACAGAGGAAGAGAGATATTATCACACAGATGTGAAAATTTCATAATCTGGAGGTCTTTTTCTCAGGAAAAAAAAATGGCAATCTTGCCTATTAGTAGCTTATAACTTGTTTGACTAAAACACTGAAAAAAGAAAACAATCAATAATTCAATGATTTTACTCAGAATTACCTTAAAAAATAAGAAACCAGAGTACAGTAGTGCACACCTGTAATACCAGCTACTCAGAGAAGGCTGAAGTAGGAGAATCACAAGTTTGAGGCCAGTTTGGGCAACTAAGTGAGATCCTACCTCAAAATAAGAAAAAAGAGCTGGGATGTAGCTCAGTGATAAAGCACCCATGGGTTCAATCCCCAGTACCATAAATAAATAAATAAATAAATGGTAAAAAACATAGAACAAAGTTGAAGAAATTTTACTACTGAATACCAAAACTTATAAAGCTATAGTAATTCAAGCACAAAATAAAAAATGAATAAAATATTAAAAGTAGGAAAAAATTAAAGGTAGGAAATTCTGTTTGTCAAAAGATAAATAATAAGCCAGGTGTGGTGGCACATGCCTGTAATCTAAGCAGCCTGGGAGGCTGAGACAGGAGGATCAAGAGTTCAAAACCAGCGTCAGCAATTTAGCGAGGAGCTAAGCAACTCAGTGAGACCCAGTCTCCAAATAAAATACAAAAAAGGACTGGGGATGTGGTTCAGTGGTTAAGTGCCCCTAAGTTCAATCCCCGGTACCAAAAAGAAAAAAGACAAAAAGATAAATAACAAAACAAGAAAAACATTTGCAATACTTATGACTGAGAAAGATTCATGTAGAAAATATGAAATTGTCAGATAACAAAGAAAAATGGTCACAAATACTTGAAAAGGATCACACAAGAGGATATCCAGATAGCTAGTAAACATATTTTTAAAATGCTCTCAGTTTCACTAATAATCAGGGAAATGAAAATTGAAATCACATTAACTTACCACTGTGCAAACTTTGGAATGGCTGAAGTTTAAAAATCAAACAAACAAAAACTGTTAATTTGTGGGATGACTGGGCTGCTGATTTCACAGCAAGTAGGAGTGTACATGAACTGTCCACGTCTAAGCAAGCTGAGTATTCCCATACTCCAAGACTTAGCAACTCTGCTGCTAGGAATAGACCCAAGAGAAAAAGAAACCTGTACATATGGGTACTAAGAGACAGGACCAAGGATGTTCATAGCAGCAATATTTACAAAATCCAAACACTGTCAACTCACTAATGTCCCTTAGCAGTAGACTGGATAAATCGATTGTGGTACAAACAACAGAATTCTAAACAGCACAAAGTGGAAGTTCACAAACACGTCATTAAGCAAAGAAAACTGGGTACAAAAGAATGCGTACCATAGGATTCCACTTACATAATGTTTAATAACAGGAAGAATTTGTTGATGGTTTTAGAAATCAGGATGGGTGTTACTTCTGGGGGATGTGGTAGCATAAGTAATTGGGAGACAGCAAAGGGAGGCTTAAGAGATGCTAATAATTTGATGTTTCTTCTATGGGTAATGGCTATGCAGGGATTCAGTTTGTGATAATTCATCAAGTTTACACATAAAATCTGTATATTAAGTTATACATTAAACATAGGAGTATAAAGCTGTATATATTGTTTTAATTAAATGCATGCAAATATTTATGCACATGTAAGTTAATTGTCAGTTAAAATTTTGTTTAAAATGTACAAAGAGAGGTGTTAAATTTGTTCAAACTCTTTAACCATAAACATAGCTTATTACATCTCAGGAAATATAAAATTGCATATAATTAAGCAAAGACAAATCAATACCAAAACAACAGAAACAAATTCTTAAAAGACCTCAATAGGTTGGAACCAGAAATCAAATCTACAAGGTAAGGTTGAATACTGATAAATATTAAGTTATTCTCTTGTGTTTCAAGGAACAACAAGTAAGCTGTCCTCAAGCAGCCAACAATACTTCAAAAAAATCCAAAGATTGAGAGCAGATAGGTCAAAGTGTAAAATGTTGTCCAGATAGTAACCCTAAATGACCCTATTAAGCTGTCTCTAAAGAGCTATGGAAATAGAATAAAAAGACCAAAACTGTCTCTCAATTTATTTCAAAAGTGAGACAATTTTTAGAGATAATTTTGCATAAAGTACTTAAAAATCAAAGGAGTAGAATTAGAATTGCAATGGTTAGCCTGAAGCTATTTGGTCAGATGAAATGGAACAAAGTTACTGGCAAGAATAAAGGTTGGAATTCAACAGTTTCTCCCTGCCTTCCTGCCACCCAGAACTGAAGAGTCTGCACCATTCAGAGAACAGGCCATGACTTCCCTATTTGTTCTCACTTTCACCAATTGCTCTCTTTCTAATTTGGAGAAAAAGCTTGGAGAGGGCAACTCCCTAAAACAGAAAAAGGAAAGAAGTTTAAGATGGAATCAGCAGTCACACGCTGAGTGGAGGCAGAGTCCAGACCCGAAGAGCCTCTTGTAGGTGAACACCGTCAAGAGTCTCGTAGGGGAGACGGGCACCAGGCAAAGGGAAACGTCCACCATATCCCAGCTGAACTCCATGAAATGAACACCTGCTGGACTTTGACAGACACAACAAAGGCAAGGATATAGTGCTATGACAATTTATCTACAGGTCAGAAGGTGCTATTTAAGATGGAGTGCTCAAGAAACCACTGCAAGGAGGAGGTGATCTTTGCACTAAGATTCCAAGACACAGGAGCCAGCCAAGCCGGGGAAAACTAATTGCAAGTGCTGTAATGCAGGAATCAACTCAGCATGTTTGAAGAACAGAAAGTTAATGTAAGTTTATTCTTTTCTTTGTTTAAAGTGTACTAATTTTGCTTTACTGGTCTAATTTGCTACCATTTCAGTTTCCGTTTTGAATTCTGATTTGCCATCAAATACACTTTTTTTATGAAGTGTTCACAAATGAGGAATCAGGGATTGGGAATGTCTTCCTGCGACTCCATGAGGGGTAGGGTTGGGGTGTGGGGAAGGTGTGTTTCCTATTCCTGCAAGGGTAGAATCTGTTATCTAGAGGTCTCAACCAACTTGAGAGTGAGTAAAGCTTCCACCAGGGACCACAACAATGATTCCTTTGGACTGGACATTGAGACTGTCACATGGCCATCTTGGAATTCTTAACCAGTGAATCAACAGGCAAAGGAAGATAGTGCATGGCCTTGGAATGATTGATCAAGACCCTTAAGGGGCAATTAGTCTGCACTCACAGTGGGGGTAGAAAGCAATATGTTTGGAATGCAGGAGATCCCTTGGGGCTCTTCTAAGTACTTTCAAGTCCTGAGATTAAAGTCAATGGAAATAAGGAAAACCCAATTCAGGCAGAACAGCTAATGCCCAGACATTTCCAAACTGAAAGTTTGGTTACCTCGGTAAGAAACCACCAGCAGCTAAGGTACTCCCTGAGGACAAAGAAGTACAAAATGGATAGTGGGAGGATTTAATTATAACCATGTGACCAGGTAAAGAAGTCCATACTATAATAGTTTTAAGTTATCTTATTTTATAGGAGCATTTGTGTTTATATATAAATTAGTGTTTTTTTGTTTTCTTCTCTTTTCCAATTTCCCACTATCAAATACATTTTAATAATAGCTTACTTTATGTCCCAGTATTTAAATATTTAAGTTACAAATGATTAAATGAGGAGTATGAATCAGAAGAATGACCTGAGACAAAGAAGGGTCTTTGTATTCAATTTTGGCAAAAGAGTTATCTTGTTGTTGTTGGTTGCCTATCCGGTGAACATGAATTTATTATTATTTCCATCTGACAATTAAGTACGGTTGATGTGTGTTTATGGCAAGTTGACAGGAAGTGAACTGGGGTGGTTATGTAATAAGTGAACTTACATAGTATGAACTGTTTCCCAGAATTCCCTTCCCTGCGTGTTTCCAGTTAGAGTGAGCCACAGATGTTCTCTTGCAGGATTTGGAATGCAGAAGTAAAGAAGGAGGTTATTTGTATTTATACTTGAGGAGGTGAGGCAGAAACCTTTTGTAGCTCATTTCTGTTGTTCTTCAGCTGGCTGCTTATCACCATGGGCAACTCCTAGGCCTGAAGCTGCTCCACTTTCCTCAAATCTTCCTTCAGCTTTCATTCTGAGTCAGATCTGTGCTGATCTGTGATTCAGGGTGTCATCTGAATCCCTGTAGGACCAGTACTGCATTAAGGGAAGGCAGTGAGGATTGCCAGGACCCAGTATGCCCACGTGTGTTCCAGGCACCTCATAGATAAATTCTTGCTTGTTCTAATGAGTTTCAGCTTGTCTTTGCTCTTCCTCACTTTAGACCTTTCTTTCATGTTCACCTGCCCTGTGGTTTTCACACTACAGCATCAAACACAAAGATCACAGGATTAGAGATTCTCATAATTGCATTAGATCCAATCCTGTTACATTCCCATATAAGGTTTTGCTTCTCTGATTGAACTCTAAATGATAAAATAAATCTAACAAAAGAGGTTCAAGACTTTCACACTGTCCCATTAACCTACAGTCCAGGAGAAAAAATTACAAAATACTTATTAGACAAAGAACTTAAAACCAAAACATGGAAAAGACTCTTGTAATTAATACCAAGAGAAACATCTTAATTAAAAAATACTAGAATGTATAGCCAAAAATGGACAATATAGACATTAAAAGATATTCAGTATTATTAATCATGAGATAAATGCAATTGCAAGCAATAATGAGATACTACTATCCACCCAACTGAACGACTAAAATATAAAGACTGATTGTGCTAAGCATTGGCAAGGATGTGGAACAACTGGACCTTCATACATTGCTGGTGGGACTATAAAATGAATTTGGCAGGAATGTGAAAACATTTGGAACCAATTTGAAAGTGTTTTAAAAAATGTTAACAAATACCCACCAAATAATCCAGCCATTCCACTTTCAGGTAATTACTCAAGGAAAGAAACACATATGTCCACACGAGACTTGTACATAAATACAGCAACTTTAACTGAAACAGCACCAAACTGAAGACAACCGAAACATCTATCAACCATTGAATAGATAAATTATGGTATATCTGTGCAGTGGAATATAACCCAGAAATAAAAAGGAATGGACTATTTGATGTAGGCTACAACAATGATGATTCTCAAACTCATTATCTTGAGTAAAAGAAGCTGAGCCAAAAATATTGTGTTTATACAAAATCCTAGAGCATGCAAGTGAATCTACAATGATAGATTGTAAATGGACTCCTGGTTTCCTGGATAAGGGGTTTAGGAAGTGGCGTATTACAGAGAGTTCCGGGGAAACCTTTCTGAGTGATGAACATATTTATTATCTTGATTGTTGTGATTATTGCAAGGGTGCACACCTATGTCAGAATTCATCAAGTCCAGCATGTTGGCACAGGCCTATGGTCTCAATCACTCAGGAAGTTGAGCCCCAAGGATCATTTGAGCTCAGAAGTTCAAGAACAGCCTGGGCAACATAGCAAGGTCCCAACTTAAAAACAAAACAAAACTGCAAAAACCCTCATCGGATTGTACATTTTAAATATGTAAAGTTTTTTATACTTTGATTATGCCATCAACACAGAAATAAGTATAACTATAAGGTTGCAAAAACCCCCAAATAAACAATTAGACTTATGCTGCAGTTTGGACTTACGATATCCTCCAAAGGCCTGTGTGTTGAATGCTTTGTTCCCAGTTTGGCCATATTGGGTGGTAGTTGAATTTTTAAGAAAGAGGCCTGGTGCGATATACATTTTGCATCATTGTTGGTGTGCCCTGGAAGGAGGTAATGGGACCCAGGCTCTTGCTCTCTTTCTCTTTGGCTCCCTGGCCATGAAGTGAAGAGTTTTGCTCTGTTCTGTGCTTCTGTTATAACATGCTATGTTGTCACACGTCTAAAAGCAAAGGGGCCAATTGATCATGGACTGAAACCACGGAAGCTGTCAGCCAAAATGAAGCTTTTCTTATTACAAGTTGATTATCTTAAGGTTTTGTTATACTAATGGAAAGTTGAGTAATACAACCTGAAACAGTCAGAAATGACTAATGAAAGTACTGATACTGTACAGCGAACACATATTATTTTTACCCCTTATTTTTATGGCATTTCTCACTTCCTTTGGTTGCTGCCTTCCTCTCACTCCAGCCATGGAGACAGAGATATGTGACCACTCTCCTGTGGCACAGAGAGGGGCTTGCAACCCAAGCTATGCTCTTCTTTAAGATTAAAATGGAGCTGATGGAGAAGACTCTGCAGTCAGAGCCTTAGCACATGAACACAGGTACTGGAAGATTTGTTCCATCACTATGTGGAAGATAGTCTGCCCTTAGAGTGAAGCTCCCAAGAGGAAAGGAAAGGGAAGAAGACAGGGCAAAAAGGAGACAGGCAGAAAGAGTGGGAGGAAAAGTGGATGAAGGAGAAGGAATAAGAAAGAAGAGAGGAAGGAGAGATCTTTGGATGCATTTGCCCCTGAGATGACTTCACCTCTGCCCTTTCTTGGTACAGACTCACTGCACCAAAACACTTCCCTTAAGATGACTGCGGTTTCTGTCACTTTCCACTGAAAGAGTCTTGGCTGATGCAGTATTGATTCAGCGCCATTCCCTTAGAATGGAGTGAGAGGTGAGATTTCTTTTACCTTCTGCGTTCTCCATGCTTAGGAAGTAGTTCTTTCTGGTCCAGATTTGGTACATAAAAGATGAGATCTCGTACCCTACATTCCTTTGATGATTTTTCTCTCCTCTTGCCTAAAAGATTTTTTTCTTAAAGTTTCTTTGCCTTGTAGGATGTGGGCTGTTTTTTTTCCTGGCAGTTTTAGTCCCTGGTAAAGAAGTTTAAATAGAAATGGAAGTTTAAAATGAGTTTGTTAGGGAGAGATGGTAGCAGAAAATCAGAGTTCTTCTAATTTCTTCTCCTAGACTTTCTGTACTGGTTTAAATGGGGGTGACCTTATGATTCTGCTTTTCACTTGATCTCTGCTAATATAGTAAATGCTTTTTGCATTAGACTATGGCCTATATTACCTGTCAATCTTGGTTTACTATGTAGATGTATGATTTTATGTTTTTTTTTTGGTATATTGTCTGAGGATATTAATGTAAATTAGGGAGAAATTGAACTAAGTGGTGCTCAGACCCTTCCTTGTTAAATGGGGAACCTGGCAACTTAGCCTTTTAAGAAATGAGGTAGTCCTTGTTGCCATCAGACTTGTAAGTCTGGAGACATATATATCCTTCCATTAGTGTTTCTGTTTTGGAAACTCAAAGGTGTGAATTTCTGGACAGTCAGTCCAATATTCATGAAGGAATAGTATCAACTTAGTCCACCATCCCCATAAAGTTGGCTCTGCTTCCAAAAGGTCACATTGTGGAGGGAAATGAGTAGAGGGTAGGAAAAGGACTTCAGGAGGCTCTGGGAAATAGAAGTCCTATGGAAACCAACCCCAAATAAGCTTGGAGGACTCTCTCCATAGGAATTCTCTTCCCTGGATAGTGCTCCAAAATGCCAGATGTTAATGAGGAGGCAAGTGATAATCTGGGGCTAAGAGGATGAGAGAAACATCATGGAGGAAGTTAGCTTCCTCTAGGATTATTTACGTTTGGTGACCCACTACAATTTTTTCCCAGTACTCCCCAGCTTCATATCTAGATACTGCAAATCTAGTGGAAAGTTCTTATCTGAACATAGAATTACTGGAGGAACATTGTCTAAGATTTACATCATATTTCTGTAAGTTACTCATATTGTACTTCTCTAAGAGAAATAAATGAACATAAAGGCAAAGGAACCTACAGACGAGGTTTCCAGGGCTCAGCTGGGTACAATGCACAGAGAGACTGGTCTGAAAAACTTACCTGTGTATACCACCATCCATAAGGCTCTGAGAATCACATATTCTTTAAACCCATGAAAAAGGAAATCATACAAAATTTATAGTCAGAATACTTGTTATAAATACTGAAATATTTCTTTCATTATATTTTGTCAAAATATCTGCTTTTCATAATAAACATTTAGTTAATCACCCTTTTGCTGGATGCTAGCTTTCTTTTTATAACATTATAAATCTCTTCTATTTATGCTCAGAGAATTCATACTTGAAGAATGAGTTTCTAAACAAAAAAATATTTATGCCCTGTTAAATTCAGGTCATGAAATTGTATAGAGCAAATTTCACTCTTTGCTAATTCTCTTTATTTTAATATGCCTTCAACTAGATGGGGAGAATATGACATATAATTAATAATCTGCATAAACTTTTTTATATTAAACAGATGTGTATAAAATACATTAAGCAGTAATTAAATTCAGGTCAGCAAGATGGAAACCTTCCTCACAGACTCTAAAATAATTATAGGTAAATTTACTAGGGAATTTTGAATGTAAATTTTAATTGGTTTAGTAATGTTTCTAGTCACTATTTATTTTGTGACTTAAAAATTATACTGTACCTTGCCGGTGTTTTACAAAGCTATTGTTAATATGATTTTTTATGAAAGAAAGTGAGAAAACTATGTTACTAATCCTCAAGACTCAGTCATAAATCTTTACTGTTTTGCAGTAAAACACATTTCCAATAACGCTGAATACACTTTCCATTCATTTAATTCTCTTGGGTTTCAGCCACTCTACATTCTTGAGATTATGATATGTGCTTCCAAATGAACCAGATGTTCTTTAGACTCTGAAATGGAAGGTCTCATTAAAATGTGTGCATGCATATGTGTGTGTGTGTGTGTGTGTGTGTGTGTGTGCGCATGTGCGTGTATGCACCCATGCATATGTGTGCTGATATCTCTTGAGGAATTTATTTTTTTCAAAGATTATGAATACTAAAGGTTTTCAATTATTTATTTGCTTATTTAATCAGAACAGAGCTCTGTGAAGAGAGAGTACTGGAGGAAACAATTGAGAGAAGACCTTACTGACAGGGTCTTGGGACTATTCCAATAATGTCATTTATATGGTACTTCCTCTAAATCTTGTCTTGATATACTTTCAAACATTTGGCAACATATATTATGGACTCTCTTAAATGTATTTGGCAAAAACCTGTGAATAGGATACAAAGATATTCTCTGCATTCACACTTAACAATCGAGCAATGTCGGAAGTTTGTTACATGGGAAAACATAAGAATTAATTTGAAAAAAAGTACATATTCATGTGCTGAAGAATTCAAGAGGTTTTATAAAATCATTTTTTCTAAAAGTTATTTTTATGCAGGAATACATAGTCACAGAGTTTCTGCATTACTTACTGTTCATAATAGCTTCTCATGGGTATTTAGTACACAGGTACCCACAGTGCTGGATCATAAGTTGGATTAAAATAGTTTATATGTACCTTTTTCCTTTATAGAGTGCATATCATTTGGGTACTAGAGTGCAAGGCTAGGTCAGGCAGGTAAAGAAAGGATGACCCAGGGAGCATAGGATCAGGAAGGTCATGGAAAGCCCTTGTTTTTTTTTTCTGAATGAGAAGAGAAGGCCTGGGAAGGTTTCCAACAATAACATGACCTGACCCTGACCATGATCTGACATGCATTTGAACTTGGTTTTTCTTTCCTGTCCTGTCTTTTTAGTTTGGGCTTCATAGCAAAAATACCAAGTGCCTTGAACAATACACATTTACTTACAGTTCTGGAGGCTAGGGAGTTCAAAATCAAGGGATCGGCCACTTTAGTTTACAGTAAAGGCAATCTTCCTGGTATAGACAGCCACCTTCCTGCTGTTTTCTAAGTGTGTGTGAAACAGAAAGAGAGAGAGAGAGAGAGAGAGAGAGAGAGAGCATTCCAGTGTCTTTCTTATAGGACGTTATAACCATGGTGGAAGTGAATTTTAGGGAGACAGAAACATACAGTCCTAATGCCTCTCCCTTTTAAAAAGTAAAGTTTATTATTATTTCAGTGTGATTTTCTTGATTATTCAGTTATTTTATGTGGAAAACTTACTATCATCACCTTCTAGCGTATATATACATATATGTATGCATGTATAATATATATATCAAATTATTTTGATATAACTTTACCTGTCTCTTATATACACATGAATGAATCAATATACACATCAAAATCAATGAATACTTTATCACTGGTGTAAAACATTCAAGATTATGAATTTATCCAATATGAAGAATTTTATCAGTCACTATTTTAGTATTTATACATGGTTCTGGTATATCAAATTAAAAGTTTTGCTGTTAAAATTCCCTAATATGGTTGTTCAAAATAAGTTTTTTAATTAAGCAGACAAACTTGGCATGCTAACCCCTGTAATCCCAGTGAAGGCTGAGGCAGGAGGATTACAAGTTTGAGGCCAGCCTGGGCAACTTAGTGAGAATGTAGCTCAGTGGTAAAGCAGCCCTGGGTTCAATCTTCAATACAAAAAACAATTAAGCAAGCAAAACATTTCATTTTGTTTTAGTGCATAAAATTTTTGTGACATTCTGCATATGCTCAATGAAAGTCTCCCACTTGAAAGTCTCTCTATTCCCTTTTGTCTGTCGTTTTTGTGAATTTTTACTTCCTGGTCTTTACGAAAACACTTTATTATTTAAAAAATTTTAAATTGATGTGTTTGTAATAACTGTACATATTGATGGGGTATGGTGTGATGTTTTTATACACGTATATTATGTATAATGATCAAATCAGGGTATTTGCATATCTACAAACTCAAACATTTATTATGTCTTTCTGTCAAGAACATGTAAAATACTGTCTTGTAGCTAAATTATAATATACAGTAAATTATTGCTAACTATAGTAATGTTTCTGGGTTACAGAATATTAGAAACTGTATTTTTGTATGTGTAACCCGGCTCCCTATTTTCCCTCTCCTCTCCCTTCATAATTTCTGGTAACAAGTATTATTCTCTCTCCTTTTATCTGATCAACGTTTTTAGCTTTTACATATAAGTGAGAACATGTAGCATTTGTCTTTCTGTGTCTGCATCATTCAGTTAATGTAAGAACCTCTAGTTCCATCCGCGTTGCCTCAGATGATAGGATTTCATTTTTTATGGTAAATAGTATTCAATTGTGTATATATACCATATTTTCTATATCCATTCATTGATGGTTGGATACCGTGGCTGAGCTCGTATCTTAGCTATTATGAATAATACTGCCACAAAAACAGGACTACAGATATCCGTTTGGCAGACCTGTTCCCTTTCCTTTGGAGATATATTCAGTGGTTATGAATCATATAGTAGATCAATTTTTAATTTTATGAAGAGCCTCCATACTATTTTCCAAAATGCCTGCACTAATGTGCTTTTCTGGCAACAGTTTTAGAGAGCTCCCATTTCTCTGTATCCTTACCAGCATTCATTATTTTTTGTCTTTTTGTTGATAGTCATTCTAACAGGAGAGATGATTTTTTTTTCGATGCTGGGGATTGAACCCAGGACCTTGTGCTTGCGAGGCAAGCACTCTATCGACTGAGCTATATCCCCAACCCAAGATGATATTTTGTTGTAGTTTTGATTTGCATTGCCCTAATGAGTTTCATGTACTTGTTAGATATTTACATAGATGTACATATCTTCTTTTGAGAAATGTCTATTCAGATTTTTTTTTTTTGGTTCTGAAAATTAAACATGCACTCCAGTACTGAGTTCCATACTTAGTTCTTGTCCATCTCTAAATATTACTATTATTGTTATTATTATCATTATTTTGCCATTGAGTTGAGTTCCTTGTCTATTTTGGATACTAATCCTGTATTAGTGAATAGTTTTGAAAGTTTTCTCTCATTCTTCAGGTTGTCCTCTCCATTGATTGCTTTCTTTGGTGTGCAAAAACTTTTTATTTTGATTTGTTTAGTTTTGCTTTTGTTGCTGATTTTGAGGTCTTATTAAAAGACATACCAAGGTCTGAAAGTATTTGCCATATGTTTTCTTCTAGTAGTTTCATTGTTTCAGGTTTTACATCTATGCCTTTGATCCATTTTGAGTTGATTTATGTATATGGTAAGAAATAGGGTTATATAACTTAATTGAGATATTATTCATATAGCATATAATTCATCCATTTGAAATGTATATGTAGCAGCTTTTTATTTATAGAGTTCTGTTCCCCCATCCCATCCAAGTTCACCATCAGTTTCATCCATTCCTGTGCTCAACCCAGCTTCTCCAAACCTGTGTCCATTCCACCTTTCTCCTGTGAGTACTTTGGCCAGTGGTGTTGTCCACACTTTCCAATCAAGTTAGAAGCACAAGTGAAAGATGTGTTTCTCTTCTCACCTAGCAGGAAAAGCACACTGCCTTTGAAATGTCTCTCAAGTCTCTTCTTTTACCCACATCCATTTCCAAGCCCTGATTCCAGCCTCGTGAGTTCTTTGCGTGGTTGTTTTGAAGACTCCCACATGATTTTCCCCCAGGACCCCTCCACATTCTAGTTTTGTCTGGGTCTCACTAAACCTAAGTGTGGTCCTCTCTCCTTTTTTGAAAACTTGGCATTTTCCTGTGACTACGAGGTAAGTGCAGATTCTTTTGCTGTTTATTCAGGTCCTTTACCCCCAGGCCCTCATCTGCAGTTCTTTCCTCATTCTTTACCCCTCCCTTCGTACACATCCTAAAAATTCCAGCCACTGTGTTCCAAACCACTAAGCCTCCGTGTATTTCTGCATGTGGGTACATACTTTCCTTTGTTCCAGGATTGCCCTTTGTCTCTCTTCTCTGCCTGGGGAATTATTCAATATCATTCAAAGACCAAACATAATCTCAGCTTGGTAAAATTCCTCCCAAATGCATAAGACCATGTTCCCAAATCCTTTACTTCTGGTTCTTCATAGACATTGCTGTGTAATAATTTGGTCCATGTCTGTTTCAATTGCTGGGGGAAGTTCTTGAAGACCAGGGACTGTTCTGTCTAACTTAGTGCCTGGCATGATCCTCAGTTCATGGTGGGGCTCAGTGTGTGTTGCTGAGTGAATGAAAGTCAGTGTCAGCTAATGTCACATTGTCAGCAACCAGCAGGGGAACCTCTTTGGGACCAGTGTGGTTTGGGATTTTCAACTTTATGCTGGTTTCTCTTCTTTGTCATATCTTTGGTATTTAGAAATAGTTTACCCATTAAGAAGAAAGTGAGGAATCTGGTCTTTTTAGACTAAGGCAGTTTGGGCATAGCTAGGTGTGGATTGGGAAGGAGCCCTTCTCTGGGTCCTTGGTCTCCGTAGAGCAAAGCTGTCCTGTCCTCACTGCCCTGGTCAGTGAGGTCAGTGGCAATTGGGAGATGGGAAGAGGAGAATTCGGAAGGTATAATTAAAGGCAAGAGAACTTTTAGTAAATTTCTTGCAGATTTAGAAAAAGTAGAAATGAAGAGGGAGTATTCATATAGTGTGAATGTGACATTAGATTTTGAGCATAATTATATTAAAAAATCCATTTCTCAGTAGGCTTATAATATACCAACCAGATGGTATTTTTTTGCTTTCTAAGTTTTTTAACCTTTACATTATTTTGGCTTTATGAGGAGTTATTTGAATTTAAAGATCCAACTTTCTGACTGGTGGTAAGAAGACAGTAATCAATACAGGTCAGGGTACCTGCTCACCCATATAAACACGTGATCGAGGGGGATGTCCCCCTCCTCTCACATGGCGCCTTGTACCCCGGATGGTAAGGTTTTATTATTAATATTATTGTTGTTATTTACCATATGACCCTGTTTTATTTTCCCCCCCTGCCCTTGGATGGAAATTGACAAGGACTCCAAGGTCTGCCAAACCAATGCATCATTGGTTAAAAAATAAAAAAAGTTAATGCAATCAGACTTTGCATCTTTGGAAGCAAACTGCTCTGAAGGAAATTGCCAGTTGGCTGTACAGAAATGAATTGAGTAGGGCAGTCAGCATGGGGCCCACTCACACAGAATTATGAAAAAGTGAGCATATTTCGAGAAAAGCACGGTGTACCTAAAGGCACAGAGGCAAATGCACATGGTCTGAGAGAGGAATGAAGAGGAACACATTTGGTCTGACTGGTGTTCAATTGCAGCCTTACTATGTTCCTTCTTAAAGGAACCAACCCAGTCCTCTGTTCTTCAGTGGATGGATTACTGTTCCTTGAAACCCAAAAGGCCTTGCTGAAACATTGATACTCTGGTATGTGTTCTTTAGTTTTTACTCTGATGAAATAAACAAGGACCATTTCTCCAAATCCAATCTCCTTTGCAGAGGATCCTTGTAGCATTTCTTAACTCAGTTAAACACCATTCGGAGACTTTCCATTAATATGTCAAGTTCTTGTGGTATTAAGGGGGCCAGTGTCAATTAATTCTGAGCATGCTTATGGGCTCTTAAACTAAAATAAGTATCTTTTTATATCTTCCAGCAGCAACTGCATACCTGTGACTGCATATTGCTATGATAGCTGCCATAGCTATTATTATTTATTGGCCTAACGAGGCAGAGCCTAACATTGCTACCTTCTTGTAGGTGGCCTTCTGCTGTGATTTAGATATCATTTGACTTTGTGTCCCAAAGCTTCCTCATGCTGAGAAACTGGATTTCTATTGTGGGATGTTGGAAGGGGGGCCTTTAAGAGGTGGAGGTTAGTGGAAGCTGATTGTGAAGAAGAACTGAAGCTTTTCCTGTGGGAGTAGGTTCTGGGCCCTGAGATCCTATGAGAGCAGTTGTTATGAGTGAGATGGGCGGCATCCATTGACCTATCACGATCCTGACTGGCAGTGTGGTCTCTTCTTCGCACACATTTCTATTGTGATGCCATTTGCCAACAGGGCCTCACCAGAGCTGAGCAGATATTGGCACCATGCCTTGGAACCTCCAGATCTTTGAGATTAATACACCTCTTTTCTCTAAACATTACCCAGCCCCATAAATTTTGTTACAGCAATGCAAAATGTACTGAGTCACTTTCCTTGGTTAAACACAGTGGAGCCTTGCCAACAGCCAGCTTAGAGACTGCTCCTGGTCACCTGTGTGGTAGGATGAGTAATGACCACTCAACATCAGGTCCTAATCCCTGAAACCTGTGAATGATGTCTTATAAGGAAAATAAAAGCCTTCCTGTGGGCAATTAAGTTATGGATTGTATTAGTCAGCTTTTTTTTTTCTCACCGTTATTAAAATACCTGACAAGAACAACTTAGAGGAGAAAAAGTTTATTTTGGCTCCTTGTTTCCAAGGTTCAGTCCATGGTCAGCTGACTCCATTGCTCTGGGCCCAAGATGAGACACAATGTCAAGGCAGAAGGGTGTGGCAGAGGAAAGCTGTTCCATTCATGGCACCCGAAGCAGAAAGGGAGAGAAGGAGGGAGTGGGGAAGGGAAGATGCACCATACAGGGCATGACCTCATTTACCTACCTCCTCCAGCCATGCCCCACTTGCCTACAATTACCACCCAGTCAGTCCATTCAAACTAGGATGAACTCATTAGGTTACAGCTCTCACAATTCAATCATTTTACCTCTGAACGTTCCTGGATTAATACAGGAATTTGGGGGGGACACCTCACATCCAAACCATAATACAGATCTTAATGTGGGGATATTATTCTAATTATCCTGGTGGAACCTTAATTCAATCACAAGCGTCTTCCTAAGAGATGAAACACAGAAGAGGAGGAGGCAACGTGACTACAGAGGCAGAGATTGGAGTGATGTGGCTACAAGCAAGGAATGCTAGCAGACCCTAGAAGCTGGAGGAGTCAGGCACACATTCTTTCCTATAGTCTCCAGAGGAAGCAAACCCCCTAGTGACACTTTAATTTTGGCCCTGGAAAACAAATTTTAGGTTTCTACCAGTTTGTGGTAATTTGTTGTAGATACTTTGTCACGGAACAAGGGAGCGTTAGTTGCCATGACAAAATACATGAGAAAAACAACTTAAAAGACAAAAGATTTCTTTTGGCTCATGGTTTCAGGGGTTTCAGTTCATGGTTGGCTGACCCCATTGTTTTTGGGTCTGTGTGGAGGCAGTACATCATGAGAGATGGTGTGCTAGAGCAAAGCTTCTCACTTCATGGCAGCCAGGAAGTGGGTGGGGAGAGGAAGGAGCTGGGGACAAGATAGTGGAACAAAGGGAGCATCCTCAAGTTCCCACTCCCGTCAAGCAGGTCCACCTCCTACAGTTTCCACAATCCCAATATACCATTCTGCTAAAATCCATCATGGATGAATCTGTTGATGAGGTTAGAGCCTTCATAATCCAATCTCTCCTCAAAAGCCTCACCTCTGAACTTTGCTGTATTGGGAATCAACACTTCAACACATGAGCCTTAGGGGACATTCAGATCCAAACTATATAACAGATGGGATTGTATTTCATCAGAAATCAGAAATAGGAATTTCAGTCCTGTGGAGAGATTGGAGCGATGCTGCTGATGAAGTCTCTTGACTACCACAGCATATCCCTTGGGGTTGACTGGACATCACAGATTTCACGTGCAATTGCTTCTCCTACCACCAAGCTCAGTGACTGCAAGCCACCTCCTGTATTCTGGTTGAAGGATCCTAATGTGTCTCATGCCCCTTCAGTTCTGCAAAGGATTTTGAATCAGCTTAGATCCCTAGAGATTCTTTGGACTGGATCTCTGTACTAAATACGTATACTCCTGAGTTATAACCTAGGAGGCTGTGGTCTGAGAAACATTCCAAGTTGTGCACAGTGATGACGGCCGGCTGGCACTGCAGCTGCTAGAGTAGTGACCATTTGGAAGTCTGCTCCACAATGCATGCAAGTCTATTTTTAGAGTCTTTAGAAGGTAAGACATCATGGTCTTGCCTGAGGTGAAAATGGTGAAGGGTGACAGAAGACATCATTGTCTTGCTTCTGATTATTAACATTTCATCATGAAGTATAACATTTCATATGAATTACCAGTATATATTCTCTTCTATTTTCAGTTTGCTAAGTTTAAAATTTCTTTTGTCATAAATAGGGTTTGCATTTTACCAAATGACTTTTCTGAATCTCTTGAGAATATTATTTGATTATTGTCTTAATCTATTAGTGTGGGGAATTCTTTTAATAATATTTAATGTTAGAGCAACCTTGAATTTCTGAACTGTAACATGTTGCTTTTTGTGTACCTCTTGGAATCGTTTCACTAGATATTTTTGAGTTGATGTACATGAGTGAATTGGTTTACAATTTCCTTCCTTCATCCTTTTTTCCTTTCTTCTTTCCTCTCTTTCATTTTTTTGGTGTGGTACTAGAGATTGAACCTAGGACTTCACACATACTGGGTAAGCACTTTACCACTGATCTACAATCCCAGAGACTCCCCGCCTTTTTTGAGACCAAGTCTCACAAAATTGCCTAGTTTGATCTTGAACTTGCAATCCTCCTGCCCCAGTCTCCTAGGTAGCTGGGATTTGCAGGTATGCACCACCACTCCTGGCTACTTTTCATTTGCTGTTCTTGTATAATTTTGGCTCAAAGGTAATTTTAGCATTTAAAATGAACTTCAGAGTGCTCCCTATTTTTCTCATCTTTGGAAGATTCACTATAAAAATAATTCATAAATGAACTGAGTTTGACATTTTCTTTGTGGGAGGTTTGTTAAGTACTGACTCAATTTCTTGAAATATCATAGAGGTGTTTAATTTTACTATTTCCCCATTAGCCAATCTTATTTAATGATCTTTTCCAAACTCTACTTATTTTATCTAAGCTTAAATGTCTTATTTTATCTAATCTTAATCAGTTTAAAATTATCCATATTATTATTACTTTTTAAGTCTCCAATGGTTTTGCTCTGTATCCCCGTTTTTATTGTTAAAATGTGTTCATGTGTGTCTGAATGCATCATCTCTTTTTCACTTGATCAGTGTCAGCAGAGAGTTTTGCTTGCTTTATCAGCCTTTAAAAAAAAAACAGTTTTGGGCTATGTCAAGCCCCAATATGATCTGATTGCTCTCTTCTTTAATTTCTGCTTGTATTTTGCCATCTCATTACCTTCATTTTCTTTGGGTAAATTATTTTTATTTTTCTCTATCATCTCAACTTGAACAATGAGCTCATCATATTTCAGCCTTTCTTGTTTTCTAAGATGAGAATTTGAGGCTGTATATTTCTCCTTAAGTGTTGGTTAAGCTATATCCTCCAAGTTTCATTATATAGTATTTTCTAATTCCCCATACTTTAATTTCTTTAATAAATTTGCTATTTAAAAGTACAATTTAATTTTTCTAAGCATATTTCTCAATTGTTTTTCTCAAATGTTCCCTTTGTTTTGTATAAATATGTACTTCTGCTATTTGATACTGAACATGTCAACATTTTTTTTTTTTTTTTTTTTTTTGGAATCGGGGATTGAACTCAGGGGCACTCAGCCACTGAGCCACATCCCCAGCCCTTATTTTGTATTTTATTTAGATACAGGGTCTCACTGAGTTGCTTAGTGCCTTGACCTTGCTGAGGCTGGCTTTGGACTCGTGATCCTCCTGCCTCAGCCTCCCAAGTGCTGGGATTACAGACGTGCGCCACCACGCCTGGCTCATGTCAACATTTTTAAGTGCTCTATGCATGTAAGATGCCTATGTGTGTATATTTTCCCTAAATATAACATACACACACATATATTCTCTAAAGGGTGAGTAAAGCTTTTAAGTGTAACTATTAAATAAGATGTTTTCCTAGCTGGTAAGAATGAGAATGAGAATGTTTGTTCTTTTAAGTGATAAGAGGCCACGTCCTCTATCAATTCTTTTCAGTCTTTGGAGTTGTGCTTCTATGTGTTTTCCTGAACAAACTGCAATGGAGTCTCCAGGGTGCTTGCTAAATATTCACTTATGTGGAAACTATGTCCAGGGGATCTGATTCAACAGGTCGAGGTTTCTAGGACCAGAAATCATTTTAAGATGATTTTTAAGGTTTGAAACTCAGTGCTGTCAAAGTAAAGTACTTGACAATATTTATGTAACACTGTTAAACCTTGGAATTTTTTCTTATTTAATCATAAAATGCCTTTGATTTATCAAATTAGTAAACTTTTCTTCTTCAAAGAGTGTTTTTTAGATATATAAAAGATTTTTTTTTTTTTTTTTTTTTGTGGTGCAAGGGATTGAACCCAGGGCCTTGTGCTTGTGATGCAAGCACTCTACCAACTGAGCTACATCCCCAGCCCTATAAAAGATTTTTTAAAGACAATAATAATTATCAAGTGCAGTTTCCTTGGGATGCAACAGTCAGAATCTTAATGCCTTCGGTTGGATTCAGGAGTCATTTCTTTTAACACAATAAGTCTCTTTCTTTCTTGCCAGAAGTCTCTTGTTTTAAAATAATGCCAGAGACATTGAATTTTAATTTATAATAATTTGGATTCATATTGATTTCAGTATGGATCAGGGCATTTGGTCTTAAACTATTCCCTATTTTATATACATTGGCCTTATTTTTTTATTGAAATGAATATTCTTTGAGATTAAGAGTTATCTTTTATACATTTGTATGCCTACTTCAAAATCTTATATGATGTGAGTAAATACCATGGATGGTGCATAATGCTTTAAAATGGACGGTCAAGGGCTGGGGGTGTGGCTCAGTGGTAGAGTGCTCACCTGGCACATGTGAGGCACTGGGTTTGATCCTCAGCACCACATAAAAATAAATAAATAAACTTATTTAGTTTTAAGGTATTGAGTCCATCTACAACTAAAGGTATTTTAAAAAATTGATAGTTAAGTGATTGATGTGTGTGTGTGTGTGTGTGTGTGTGTGTATGTATATTTCATTCTTTTCTCAATTTTGTGAATGTTTGGGTTTTGACAAACAAAATCCCCTTCAAAAATATTAGGTAATATTTTAAAATCCATAAATGTTTTTATAATGTCTATTTCTGCAGTATTAATTTTTCTATGACAATCTAAAGAAAAATAGTGAATGCATTTATATAGTATAATAGTAACCACAGTTTATAATTGTAAACACTTTTAAATTTCCCCAATATTTCTGTATTTTTAAAAATTCATTTAGTTCTAATAATAATCCTGTGATGATTAATTTTTATTTGTATTTGCATAATAGTTCAGAGAGGTTTAAGAGACTGGTTTAGAGCAAACAGGTATCATTAAAATGTCTTCATGCTACAAGCTTTTAGTCTGCATGGTATAGCTAAGCACATCAAAGTCTGATCAAATAAATTTTATAAAACAAATATTAATAAGTATTTAAAATTCAAGTAAAGGACAAAATGAAATTTATTATATTTGCTGGGCAAGAAAGAACAGCATTTTGGAACATTGTATTTTAGTCTTCTTTCATTACTATAATGAAATACCTGAAGTGTGCTACTTTATAAAGAGAAGAGTCTTATTTTGACTCATAGTTCTGGAGGTTAGTATCCATGGGCCTCATGTGACCAGTGGTCTTAATAGAAGAGTCCTGAGAAGGTACAGGGCAGCACAGGACAAGAAACAGAGAGGGTGTATGTGTATCCTTTGATCTCTTTACCTCCACTTATAGAATTCATGGGGGCTCCACCCTAATGACTTGATCTAATTCTAGTCAGTTTCTGAAGGCCCCACTTCTAAGTACCATATTCCCATTAAGTTTTATCCTTTTAAAATACCATTATCATGTGATTTTGGAGATCAATTCTTACATGACTTTGGGGGATAAGCTATACTCAAACTACAGCATGGTTTCTCCAAACATGTGTGAGCAAATATTACATATATTATGTTGGTTAAATGTACAGGATTTTGACTAGTTTAACAGAGAGGAAAGATGAAGGGCTGCATCAGAGAAGGGAAGGAATTCCATTACTCCAGACTGCAGTGTGCTGTTATCAGGCTTGGCCTCCTGATAAACCCCAGTGTACAGCTCATTTATTCTGTTCTTGTAGTTACTGATATGGTCTTAAACACAAAGTTCTCAAGGTCTATGATTTTAAAGAACAAGGCCTTTCAAAACCCTGTCCTTGACGCTGATATGATTGAACAGAACAAGGTTTATTAGTGTGCTGACCTTGAAGCTTATTAACCAGAGCAGCTTGTACAGCCTTGCCCAGGACACACATGTGGCCATGCCATCTTTGCATTAACTGGAATAACTATCAGAATATTAGGCAACCATGTAGTACACTATTAGAGAATGGACATCAAACAATAATAACCCACAAAACCAAGTTAATCTTTGCTTATCAGTTTGTTAATGAGAATAATAGACTATGCACAAATGCATCTTGTATCTACTATAATTTTTTGATTTAACCTAGCAATAGTATACCTGCATTGTGGTGGAGTTATAAGCTATTAAGAGAAGACTTTACCACTATGTCTGAATTCTGAACATGGTGAGGCCCATACCCAGTCAGTCCACTTAGAGGTCATTCACCATTTTTCTGCTTCCTAGAGAAAACTCTCAAATTCAGCATTCGTAAAGGACCCTGCCCTAGCTTAACTTTAACTATAGGCCAGGGAACCAATAAAGCTCCAGCATTATACTGAGCCACACCAAGGAGCCTGGTGTTTTTTTATTCATTTTTATCTTGCTAATAACACAATACCACAGACGGGGTAAGTTACAAGAAAAGAGGTTTATTTTGGCTCACGGTTCTGGTCCAACGGCATGGGACCACATCTGGTGATAACCTTCTTGCTAGCAGAGTCCCAGGGTGGAACAGGACATCATATCCCAAGAAACAGGGGATGTGTGTATGTGTTCTGGTCTCTCCCCTTTTTATAAATCCACCAGAATTCAACTGGGTGAGGGGTGGAGGAGTGAAGGGACGTCCATACTAATGACCTAATCTACTCTGAGTCACTTTCCCCAAAACCTTGTCTCCAAATACCATAGTTGAATCAGTTTTCACCTATTTGGTACTTCACCATAGGGGGTTATATTTCAATACATGAAGCCTTGGGGGACACTCAAACCATATCCAAACCATTGTTCCTGGGGAGGGCTCAGTTTTGAAGTTTAAGTTGCCATCTGTGGATCATGCTTATAGTATCCCTTTTATATAACATGAGACTTGGAATGCCTGCTTATCTTTCAAGCCCCAATTTTCATTGAACTATATAAATACCTTCTTAGATTAAAAAATGTCATTTGGCTCTCTTGGCAGTCTTGGCATTCACTTTAAAAATTGCATCATCTTTAAAAGCATCAAAATGAAGATTTGTGAGAAGTAAATGTGGACAGGAATTTAAAACTTTAACCTTACCACAACATGCACAGTCTGTGATAGAAAATCTCATGTCCAATTTTGCTTTGTCATTTGCTAGTTTTGTGTGGGTTTGGAAATGGCATTGGGATATGGAAATGGAGATTTAGTTCTAAGAATTTGTTATAAGTCAGGCAAACTTCTTTCTTCCTTTTGCAGAAATATTGATTGGAAAATCAGTGCAATAGAAATCATATAAATGAAGTTATGCATTGCAATATGATACTTCAATTTTATCCAAGAGTTTTCTTCTAAATTTAATGATGCTCCACAGACCACTGAAAATATTTTCATAAGTGGATTCTTCTCAGCTAAGAACTAGTACATCAACATTTTTACTAAGAAATCCTTTGAAAATATTTTTTCTGTTATTTGAGTGTAACTCAAGACCTCTCAACTGATTTTTCTTTTCTACCACTACTGAAATGAAGACAGAAGAGCAGCATTTGTTTAATACACTGATGTTTCTAAAGCAAATGACAATGGCTAGACTAACTAAGCAAACTGACATATACTTCACAAGCATGAAAATCAATTTATTAGCTCTTCTATCTAATTAAGAAATCCAAAGTATTCTTATATGGCACAAATTGAGGCAAGAAAATCGATCACTTCTATAATTGAACATTATAATTTGAATTAGATTCAAGTGAGATTTTGGAGACTTCAATTTAGGGTATGAGAATTCTGTCTGGAAAATTTTCCAAATTCAACCATGCCTGACTTGCTTGGTGGAAGTGAGGAAGTTACTGTTAGATGCATTCATGAAATGTAGGGTAGGCAGTACTCCCTGAGGCTATCCAGAGTCCTAAATTATGAGTCCAAGTGGGCTTGGGAGTTTGGCCAAGAGTGTGAGGCTGAGTGTGTGAATATGTGTGTGTCTGTTGGTGTGAAGGTGATTCTGAGGTCAGAGAAGCTTTCACAGAAGCTACGATCCTGGTAAAATAGGTAAATTTGTCTTTCCACATAAGGTGAGAGCAAGTTCTTTGAATCTCTATCAAGATAAGCTTTTTTTTTTACATACTTCATTTTGATTCGTTGTGCACATAGGGGTACAAATTTTCATTTTTATGGTTGTGCATGATGTAAATTCATATCATTCTTGTTAATCACACATGTACATGGGATAATGATGTCTGTCTCATTCCACCATTTTTCATACCCCCCCATTTCCCTCTACATAATCTAAAGATCCTTAAAAAAAAAAAAAAAAAGAAAGAAAGAAAGAAAGATAAGCTTAAGCAGCACCCTGTTTCCTGTTTCCTGGAGAGTAAATGGAGACAATTCTTTTCCTGTTCATGAGGCAGGTGAGAGAGGAAGAGAGAGAAATCAATCTGGTTGGGCAGCATATCCAGTGTCTTTTTCTTCTGGCCATGACTGCAGCAAGCATGGTAACCTTTGCTGAGTATGTATTTATTTATTATTTTGTTCTGGGATTGAATCCAATCGTGCATGCTATGCATGTGGTGTAGCACTGAACTACACTCCCACTAGGGTATCTACAGGAAAGACACTTCTAAACACAGGGGGAAAAGTACCATGTCTCAGCAATTTAGAAGCTAAATACTTCAGACCTGAGTAAGTTGGTTAAAAGAGGAACCAAAGGTTAAAAGAAAGAAAAAGAAACAGAGAAGAAAGCCGCAAAGAACAGTGTCAGCACACATACACTAAGATTTGACTTTATGAAAATTTCACTTCAGTGATGGAAGGAAGAGGAAAGAGAGAATCAGAGAATCTAGGAGAGCAATTTGTACTGAGTTGCACACTATGTATCTTCCTCATTCTCCCCCAATAATTTTCTTAAATTTAAATGGAACTAAACATTGCTTTGGTTATTTTTCTCCCCAGAGTTCAGTATTTTTAAAATGTTGCATTCAAAAGGGATTGCTAAGGTCTTGGCTTCATCAACTGAAGGTTTTAGAAAATGAGTTCTGTTTTCCTTTGTTTTCAGGTTTCCACAGACAACTCTCTTCCATTTTTGAGTTGGGATTACATACAATGAGGTACAAAAATTACTAATCCTTTGGATCCTCTGGAGGGTGCACATGTCCTCAGGATCCTGACCAACTAGTGCTCCAGGAAGACTCACAGAAACTGGATTTATCATTCAAGATGAAACCTCTTACCTTCCATGTATTATGCAATCAAAATAAGTTAAACTTTTAGTTATTTTAGGGATTTTATACTGTTTTCCATAATGACTATACACTTGTGCCTTATTCTTTTTCTGACCTATTCCATCATCTTTTTTTCTCAATTATTCAGAACTTTAGTAGAGATCAGAGTGGTGCTGATTATTGTGTTGTACCAATAGGTAGGAGAGTATGAACTACAGAGAACACAAAACATTCAAGATTATTGTTTTGTTGCACAAGTAGGATTTACTTGTCCTAAATTGAAGGCCTAGACAGACTTTTAAGTAATATATGTGCAAAGTACTATTATTTAGTACTTAGGTCATTGATAACACCTTTTTTTCTGGGCAGATTTATATCATCATGGATGTGAGATTTCTTAACCATATCCTACTTTACCCTTCTCAATAATAAGTGCCAATCAATCCCAGAATAGCTACTTATTATGCACTCAGAATGAAGACTCATAAATTTGATGAAAATGAAAATTACACATTTAAGTTGTCAACATATCAAACTTATTTATCTCATTAGTTTAATGAACAGATTTAAGTATTCTTCAGTAATTTCCAAAATACATGAATTATATTTAAAAAGCACAATTTTATTTTTGTGCTTTGGAGAAGTCTGCTGAAGAACACCTTACTATATTTTCTACCCCTAAAGTAAATAGGATCAGGTTAAAATAGGAAAGCTGGCAAATTATACATAAATTTTTAGTTTTATTTTATTTGCACATAGTGACATAGTAATTTATCTTGAGAGTTATCAGGGTAAACCTGAGTTACTGCAATACTGTGAAAAAAAGTTAGCAAACAACACAGCATTTTTAAAAACTTGGGGACTTTAAAATTTGTATGATTGTATACTGTTCTCCTCTTCAGAATAGATACATTTTCTATTCTCATGTAACTGAAGATCTTGAATCAAAAACATTTTTCATCATTTCTAAAGCCATGCATTGCAGGCAGAATGACAGTTTTCCTATGAATGAACGTACTCTTCGATCTTGCACCTAATTAAGAGCTGAGGAAGGGCAATCTCGTTGCTCACACCTCATTAACCTGTTTGTGTCTTCCTCTTATACAGACAAAGCAACATTAAGCTGAAAGGGAAGAGACCCCATAACAAATCCTCAAAGAACACCAGTCAGCAACTGTCTCAGTTGAATGTGTCTGTGTATCCCAAATCTGACTCAGACAGAAATGTGTTAAGAAGCCTTCCTTTAACTGTAGCAAAAAATACAAAAGCAAAGAGGGGAGGCTTGTGCCTGCCAAACTTTTGGCTTTGAATTTGGCATGATACATCTGTGGTACTTTTCTCCCCACTTACTCCCCTGTGCAGCCCTGAAACTCATGGAGAAAACCTACTGCAGGATCAAAGGGTTCGTTTTCCCACCAAAGATCCATTTGATCAATTGCAGATGCTCTTTTCAAAAATTGGTCCTGATGATAGTGAGCTAACTAGGCTTGGAGCATTTTGAGCACCACAGATTTTCCTACTAGAATTACATTCAGATTTATTATTTTCCAAAACAACTAAGGCAATTGCAAATTATTTAGCAACTGTTTTGTATGTAGAGACTGCTGTAGTTTTTTGTATTCTACACAGACATGCATTTGGGGTTGAGAAGGCCGTGCATATCAGAGGAGACACGGAACCCATATAACTACATCCTGCCCATTAAACGTGTCTCTGGGAAATTTGTGACACCTGAACTAGTTTCAGCGACCCTGAACTAGTCACAGCTTTCAGTCAGTTCCACACCAGCAGTTCAGGGGCCGTAGGACTGTGTACTTTCCTACTCACCAGCCCATTCCATCCTACGAGCAGAAGCACGGCTGGACGAAGTTGCAAGACCTCAGTCACATTCTCTGAATGTGGCACTTCTCCAGTGATTCCTTGAAAAGACTATGATAGAAAAAAAACATGAGAGGGGGCACTGGGAAGCCAGAAGGTGAGACTTTCAGGGAAACTCGCCAGCTGCTTTATGTCTGTCCTGCTACCATTGTGCTAGAAGTGTACGTCCCCTGCCTGGGAATACACCCGCTGTCCCTGACACAGTTCCTCAGGCCTGTCACTCAGGCCTGGACGGAGCCTCCTGAGCTTTGCAGGATGTGCTAGATACTTTCTTTCCCAAGGTCAGTGATGCAAATAAACCTGCTCTGCCTGCTGGAGGGAGGAGGTGGCGAAATGGATCAAGTAACACTTATATATCATCTAACAGTCTAGGTCAGTGGAGGAATTCCTCCCAGGGTCAAAAAGCAGTGACAGAAGTTAGGCCAAGGAGGAAAAAAAAGATTCTAAGGGGTAAAGGAGTAGGAGGAGAAAATTCTACAAAGGGGTTGCTCCCACTCCCGTTTGGGGTTCCTTCCAGGAACCTTGTAACAAGACCATCTGAAGAAGGATGGCTTCTCTCACCAGGCCCTGGCAGAAGGGGCTGTCATCTGTCATCACAGTGCATGACTCCCTACAGGGGTGCTACCAGCCTGGGGTCTCACAGGGCGGGAGAGCAACATAGGGCAGGCACCTGGAGTCTGAAGCAGGAAGAGAAAAACTGCCTGACAAGACTCTTCTTAACCCATCTTTAGTCAGACTCCCTTAAGTCCCTGTTTATTCTCTGTAAATTGCTCTATTAAAAATACAAATTTTATTTAATTTTTAAATTTTTAACTGATAAAAATTGTACATATTATGAAGTATTATTTGGTGATTTCATATATGTAAAGATTGTAAAATGTTCAAACCAGGGGAAACATCTGTCTCCTCAAACATCATTTCTTTAGGAGAAGACATTCAAAATCTTTCATATATATTTTATATATATATATATTCACAAACACATGTGCACATATAGATACACACATTATGTTATGTACACATATTATTTTATATGTATATTTATTATTTATATGTGTGCATATGTATATCTTACATTATGTTATCTTTGGTCATTCTTTTGTGCACTCTAAACTCTTTTTTGTCTAGGTTCCATAATTGGACTTTGTCCTCAAGAATAAGAATTCCGCTACATTAGTTAGTGATAATTCCCCATCTTGATATCTGATTCCTCATCTCCCACCACCTCCAGCTGGTATGTGATTGTCCTCAGCTGCCTGCCTTCAGAAAGAATCCCGTTGAGTCTGTTTAGCCAGAATCTCTTCCCTCCCAATTGTTCGCATTTTTTGTTTTAGTAGTTTTCTATCCACTGACCTTTGCCCTGATCCTTGGCTATAAATCTCACTTCTCCCCATTGTATTCAGAATTGGGCCCAGATTTACACTGAGGTCTCTTTTCTCTCCCCTTGCAGTAGCTCCTGAGTAAACTCCGTGGTTGTCCCTTTACTGTCCAGCTCTGGTTTTCTTTGACACACCCTGATAGAGCCGTTAAAACTGGGTGACTTTGGAGGACAATAAGTAAGGCCCAGGACAAGAATTTGGTAGGTAACATTCTAAATGGTTCTCAAGAAGCAGGTTAGAGAGTCTAGGTATGGATGATAACTAAAACGAATCTAACATTCGCTTCAACTTATCAAATATTACTGAGGAAGCTGGGTTTTGAAGGTGGTGAGGAGTTGAAGGCGTCTGCATGCTCCATGAGAAGAGAAACTTGTTAAAGGGGATGACATCAAGGCATACATGGTTTTTTATATTTAATGAACAGATGCCACTTCTATTTTAATCTTTCTCACTAACATGTATATAATCATTTTGGAAAAACTAGATTATACAATAAGTCAAAAAAAGGAAGTAAAAAAAAATCATCCATAATCTTACCATGTAGGCATAACCACTCCGATATATGTATTTCTTAATTTTTTTTCCTATTTCTACACATACATTTTTAAGATGTCAGCTTTATTAAGGTGTCATCTCACATAAAATGCATCATTTTGAGTTCTATTTTGATGAGTTCTGACAAGTATATACAAGCATATAACCTCCATCATCATTATGATACATAATATTTTCATCACTCTCAAATGTTCCCTTTTCTCAACACTCAGTCAACCCCCACCTGTACCTGAAATCTCAGGCTTGAATTGATCTGGTTTGTTATTATATGTTGTTTTTCTTTTTCTAGAATTTCATAGAAGATGCACCTTTAGCCTCACTCACATTGCTACATGTATCAAGTTCGTTTGTTTTCATTGTTGAGTGTGTTCTATGTATGACTATTCCATAATTTAGTTACCATTAAGGTGTTATAAAAAAGCATTTTAGCTATTAAGAATAATCTGCATTTGATGCCAGGCTTGGTGGCGCATGCCTGTATTCCTAGCAGTGTGGGCTGCTGAGATGGGCGGATTGTGAGTTCAAAGCCAGCCTCAGTAATTTAGTGAGGCCCTAAGTAACTCAGTGAGACCCTCTAAATAAAATATAACAAAGGGCTGGAGATATGGCTCAGTGATTAATCTTCTCTGGGTTCAATCTCTGATATCAAAAAAAAAAAAAGAAGAATCATCTGCATTTGAGCAAATATCTTTGTGAGAACATATATTTTGTCACTTTTTGGGTAAATACCTTGGAATTGAGTTGTTGGGTCATATGGTGATTGCAGGTTAAATCTTGAAAGATTTTCCAAACTTTTTTTTCAAGGAGATTGTACTATTTTATATTCCTAACAGCAATGGTATAACAGTCCTGGTAGCTCCACGTCTTTATCAGCAACTAGTATTGTTAGTCTTTTAAATCTTAGCTGTCTGGTGGGTTTTCCATATGCTTATTAGCACATCAGTATGACTTTTTTGGGGAAGGGCTTATTCAAATCTTTCGCCCATTCTTTCTTGTTACTGAAATATAAGATTTATTTATACATTTTGGATATAGGGTATTAGTGAAACTGATGAATTGTCACAGTGTTATTCTGGTCTGCAATTTGCCTTTTCATTTTCTTATCAATATATTTTTTAAAAAACAGTATATTTTAAAACTCAGAAATGATTATTTTGATAAAATACAACTTATTTTTTAAAATTTTATGATTTATGCTTTTATGTGCTCTATTTTAAAATCTCTTCCTATGCCAACTTCATGAATGTTCTTTCTCATGTTTTTCTTCTGGAAGTATAATTGATCATCTTTAGTTTTAGTCTGTGATCCATTTGAAGTCAGTTTATATATTTGGTGTGAGATAAGAGTCAAGGTTCATTTTTAATATTTTATTTTTGTATATGTACATATAATTATTTCAGCACCATTTACTGAAAAAACTAGGAAGTATAGATTTAATTCTGGAATATATTTTTCCCTCAATTATATGTCTGTTCTTTTTCTAATATTACAGTGTCTTCATTACTATAGTAACTCTTGAAATCAGGGAGCATATATTCCTTAACTTTGTTATTCTATTTCTGATGTGTTCTTCCCATTCCAGGCCCTTCACTTTTGTGGGTGTATATGTGCATGTGTGTGCGTATGCATGCATGTGTGTGTGTTTGTGTGTGAATTAATTTGTCAATTTCTGTAACAAAGCCTGCTGAGAGTTTGTTCAGGACTACTTTGAATCTACAGATCAGAGCCATTCAATAGAAGAAAAAGGTAAGCACATATGATTTTAGCTACAACTTAAAAAAAATAGATATCTTCTACCAGGCTAAAGAAGTTCCCTTCTATTTCTAATTTGCTCAGTGCTTTACCTTAAATAGGTGTTGAATTTAGTCAAATGTATTATCTGTATCTGTTGAGATGATCCTATACTTTTTCTTTTCTATTCTTTTAATATGGTGATTACCTTGATTGATTTCCAAATGTTTTTGTTATTTGTTTTAATTAGTTATATATGATAGTAGAATGTATTTTGATGTCTTATATATATATGGAATATAACTGCCGTTTTATCTCCTTGTGCATGATGTAGAATTACATTGGCCATATAATCATGTGCACATAGGGTATTAATATCTTATCCATTCTGCTGTCCTTCATACCCCCAAGTCCCGTCCCCTCTTTTCACTCTAATCCAAAGTACCTCTATTCTTCCCTGTCCCTCCCCTTATAGTAAATTAGTATCTGCATATTAGAGAAAACATTTGGCCTATGTTTTTTTTTGAAAATTGGCTTATTTCACTTAGCATAATGTTCTCCAGAAAGGCCATAATTTCGTTCTTTTTAGGGATGAGTAATATTCAATTGTGTGTATATACCACATTTTGTTGATCCATTAATCTGTTGAAGGGCACCTAGGTTGGTCCATAGCTAAGCTATTGTGAATTGAGCTGCCATGAATATTGATGTGGCTGTGTCACTGTAATAAGCTGATTTTAAGTCCTATGGATATAAACTGAGGAGTGGGATATCTGGGTCAAATGGTGGATCCATTCCAAGTTTTCTGAGGAATCTTCATACTCCTTTCCATAATGGTTGTACCAATTTGCAGTCCCACCAGCAATGCCTGAGTGTACCTTTTCCCTCACATCCTAGCCGACATTTATTATTGTTTATATTCTTGATAATTGCCATTCTGAATGGAGCAGGATGAAATCTTAGAGTAGATTTGATTTGCATTTCTCTAATTGCTAGAGATGTTGAAAATTTTTTTCACACATATTTTGATCATTGGTATTTCTTCTGTGAGGTGCCTGTTCAGTTCCTTTGCCCATTTATTGTTTGAGTTATTTGCTTTTTCTGATGTTAAAGTTTTTTGAATTCTTTATATATCCTGGAGATTAATGCTCTATCTGAGGTGCAGGTGGCAACAATTTTCTCCCATTCTGCAGGCTCCTCTTCACATTATTGATTGTTTCCTTTGCTGTGAAGAAGCTTTTAGTTTGATACCATCCTACTTATTGATTTTTGATTTTACTTTTTTTACTTTAGGAGTCTTATTAAGGAAGTCAGTTCCTAGGTTGACATAATGGAGCTTTGGGCCTAAGTTTTCTTCTAATAGGCACAGGATTTCTATTCTAATTCTTAGGTCCTTAATCCACTTTTAGTTCAGTTTTGGGCAGGGTAAGAGATAGGGGTTTAATTTCATTTTGCTATATATGCATTTCCATTTTCACAGTACCATTTGTTGAAGAGGCTATCTTTTCTCCATTGCATGTTTATGCTGCCTTTGTCTAGTATGAGATAATTGTGTTTATGTGGGTTTGTCTCTATGTCTTCTATTCTGTACCATTGGTCTGCATGTCTGTTTTGGTGCCAATACCATGCTGTTTTTGTTACTAAAGCTCTGTAATACAATTTAAGCGATTGTGATGCCTCCTGCTTCACTTTTCTCGCCGAGGATTGCTTTGGCTATTCTAGGTCTCTTATTTTTCCAAATGAATTTCATGACTGCCTTTTCTATTTCTATGAGGAATGTCATTGGAATTTTAATAAGAATTGCATTAAATCTGTATAGTGCTTTTGGTGGTACGGCCATTTTGACAATATTAATTCTGCCTATTCAAGAACATGGGAGATCTTTCTATTGTCTATTCAATTTCTGTCTTTAGTGTTCTATAGTTTTCATTGTGGAGGTCTTTCACCTCTTTTGTTAGATGGATTCCCAAATTTTTTTTTGAGGCTATTGTGAATGGGGTAGTTTTTCTGATTTCTCTTTCAGCTGATTCATCATTGGTGTATAGGAAAGCAATTGATTTATGGGTGTTAATTTTATATCCTGCTATTTTGCTGAATTCATTTCTGAGTTCTAGAATTTTCCTGGTGGAGTGTTTGGGTCTTCTCAATATAGAATCAAGTTGTCTGCAAACAGGAATAGTTTCAATGCTTCTTTTCCTATTCATATTCCTTTATTTTCTTTTGTCTATCTAATTGCTCTAGCTGGAATTTCCAGGACAATGGTGAATAGAAGTGGTGAAAGAGGGCATCCTGTCCTGTTCCAGTTCTTAGAGGGATTGCTTTCAATTTTTATCCATTTAGAGTGATGTTGGTCTTGGGCTTAGCACATATAGCTCTTATAATGTTGAGGTATATTCCTATTATCTCTAGTGTTTTGAACATGAATGGGTGTTGTATTTTTTCAACTGCTTTTTCTGCATCTTTTGAGATGATCATATGATATGATTCTTGTCTTTAAGTCTATTGATGTGATGAATTATGTTTATTGATTTCCACATGTTGAACCAACCTTGCATCCCTGGGATGAACCCCACTTGATTTTTGTATGTGATTTGCCAGAATTTTATTGAGAATTGTTGTAGATATGTTCATCAGGTATATTGGTCTGAACATTTCTTTCCTTGATGTGTCATTGTATGTTTTTGGTATCAAAGTAATACTAGCTTCATAGAATGAGTTTGGAAGGGTTCCCTCCTTTTCTATTTTATGGAATAATTTGAGGACTATTGGAGTTACTTCTTCTTTGAAGGTCTTATAGAAATCAGCTAAGAATCCGTCTGCTCCTGAGCTTTTCTTGGTTGATAGGCTTTTGATGGTGTCTTCTATTTCATTGCTTGAAATTTATCTGTTTAAATTGTGTATGTCCTCCTGATTCAGTTTGGGTAGGTCATATGTCTCTAGAAATTTGTTGATGTTGTCAAGATTTTCTACTTTATTGGAGTATAAATTTTCAAAATAGCTTCTGATTATCATCTGTATTTCAATAGTGTCCATCATGATACTTCCTTTTTCATCACAAATTTTAATAATTTGAGTTTTCTCTTTATCTTCATTAGTATGGCTAAGGGTTTATCCATTCATTTTGTTTATTTTTTCAAAGAAACAACTTTTCGTTTTTGTCAATTTTTTGAATTGTTTCTTTTGTTTCACTTTCATTGACTTCAGTGCTGATTTTAATTATTTCCTGCCATCTACTGCTTTTGGTGTTGATTTGTTTTTCTTTTTCTAGTGCTGTGATATGTAATATCAGGTTGTTTGCCTATTTTCTATTCTTTTAATAAATGAGCTCAATGCAATGAATTATCCTCTTAGAACTGCCTTCATAGGTCCCAGAGATTTTGATATGTTGTGTCACTATTCTCATTTACTTCTAAGTACTTTTTAAATTTTATCCCTGATTTCTTCTGCTTTCTATTGGCCATTCAGTAGTATGTTATCTAGTCTCCAGGTGTTAAAGAAGCTTCTATTTTTTATTTTATTGTTGATTTATAATTTCATTCCATTATGATTTGATAGAATACAAGGTATTATCTCTATTTTTTTGTATTTGCTGAGAGTTGCTTTGTGGCATAAGATATGATCTATTTTAGAGATGAATTTGTGTGCTGCTTCATTCACTCATCGATGGATGAAATATTCTATTTATTCCTGTGAAGTCTAAATTATTGATTGTATTATTTAGTGCTATAGTTTCTTTGTTTAATTTTTGTTCGAAGGGTCTATCCTTGGGTGAGATAGGTGTGTTAAAGTCGTCCAGTATTATTGTGTTGTGGTCTGTTTGATTCTTGAAGTTGAGAAATGTTTTTTTGAAGTACAAAGATGCTCCATTTTTTCAGGCATAAATATTTACTATTGTTATGTCTTGTTGATGTATAATTCCCTTAAGCAGTATGAAATGTCCTTCTTGGTCCCTTCTGGTTAATTTCTGCTTGAAGTCCCCTTTATCTGATATGAGGATAGGAACCCCTGCTTGTTTACACGAAACATGTGGCGATATGTTTTTTTCTCATCCTTTCACCTTCAGTCTGTGGATGTCTTTGTTTGTGAGGTGAGTCTCTTGAAGACAGCATATTGTTGGGTCTTGTTTTTAATCCAATCTGCCAATCTGTGTCTTTTGATTGAAGAGCTTAGGCCATTTATGTTCAAGGTTATTATTGAGATACGATTTGTATTCCCTGTCATTTTGGTTTATTTCTAGTTTTTAATTTGTATCAGTTTCTCTTTTGAATAACCATTCCTTTAGTGTAGTTCCTCCCTTTGCTTGTTTTCTTTTTTTTTCATCTCATCTTCATGGAATATTTTGCTGGGGATGTTCTGTAGTGTAGGCTTTTTACTTGTGGATTCTTTTAACTTGTTTATCATGGAAGGTTTTTATTTTGTCTTCAAATCTGAAGTTTAATTTTGCTGTGAAATTTTCTTACAGAATTTTATTTCAGAGCTTGGAATATATTATTCCAGTACCTCCTAGCTTTGAGGGTCTGGGTTGAAAAATCAGCTGACACTCAAATTGCTTTCCCCCTAAACATTATGTGATACATTTCAAAATCCTATCCTTATTCAGTATGTTAGGCATTTTCACAATAATGTGGGTCTATTGTAATTTTGTACATTCAGGGTCCTGTAAACCTCTGTGTTTGATTTTCCATTTAATTCTTTAGGTTTAGGAAATTTTCTGATATTGTTTCATTGAAAAGATTGTTCCTTTCTTTGGTTTATATCTCCAACTCTTCATCCATCCTGATAAATCTTAACTTTAGTTTTTTCATGTTATCCCATAATACTTGGAAGTTGTGTTCATGATCTCTTAACATTTCTCCATGGTCAACTTTATTTTCATTTCCTGAAGATCTGTCTTTCAAGTGGTCTATTCTGTTGATGATGCTCTCCATTTAATTTTTAATTTGGTTTATTGATTTCTTCATTTTGAGGATTTCTGCTTGATTTCTTTCAGAATCTCTGTAGTTTTCTTTTTTAAAAGATATAATTGTGTGAGTGTTTACTGTGTACAACATGATATTTTGAAGGATGTATACATCCTTCAAATGAAATGACTAAATTCAACTAATTAACATATGTATTAACATACATTATTTTTCCCCCAGTATTGTGGATTGGACTTAGGATCTCACACATGCTAGGTAAGTGCCCTACCACTGAGCCCTCACATCATCATATTTTGGAGGTGAGAGTACTTTACATAATACTCTGAGTATTTTTCAAGAGTATAATGTATTGTTAACTATAATTGTTGTTGTAGAATAGATCTCTTGAATTTATTCTTCTTAACTGAAATTTCATATTATTGTCATTTTCTTTTCTTTTAATGGTTTTGTTCGTTTGTTTATTATTTGTGTGTGTTGGTTACTAGAGATTTATTCCAGTGTCTTGTGTATGCTAGGCAGCGATCTGCCACTGAACTACATCCATCCCCTATTCTTTTTAATTTAAATTTGTTTTTGAACTAATACATAAAAACAAAAATTGCAGAAAGTTACAGGGTAGCATGTGATGTTATGATGCATGCATATATCTCTTACATTTGCATGAGGTTAAACATATCTATCTTCAAATGTTTAGCATTTCCTTATGATGACAACTTTCAAAATTCTTTCCACCTTTAGTTTTAGAATAAAAATGATAATGGCTTCACAAAATGAGGTGGGGATATTTCCTCCTATATTTTTCTAAAGAAAAAGTTGCTGGGTGGGGGTGGGAGCATTGCTTCTATTTCTTCCTTAAATATTTAATACATTTTTTCAGAAAAACCACGATGGTTATAGTTTTTGAGTTTTGTGTGTGTGTGTGAGAAATTTATAACTACAAAGTCAATTTTTTTAATTAAAAAGAACGATTCTAGTTATCTCTTTCTTCTTGATTCAATTTTGACTATTGGTATTTTTCAAAGAATTTGCCCATATGTTGTTGCATATATTGGCATAAAGCTGTTGACAGAATTCCCTCATTATTCTCTTGATGTCTGTGGGATGGTTCATGATGTCATCTCTTCCATTCCTGATATTGTTAATTTGTGTTTCGTCTTTTTTAAATCATTCTAGCTAGAGATATTATTTTTGTTGAGCATATTTAAAAACCAACTTTTATGTTCATTGATTTTTTTCTATTTTCTAATTTATTTATTCTTATTTTCATCTTTTTTACTTTCTTACCTCTATTTTGAGTTTTCTTAGTTCTAGTTTCTTAAAATGGGATCTCAGCTTGTTTATTTTAAATTTTCTTTTTATCTAATATAGATTTTTTTATTTTGTCTCACAAATTTTTATGTTTTATTTTTATTTTAATTCAGTTTTAATCCAGAGAATACAAATGGCTTAGAGCCATCACAAGCAGTGCTGGGCCCTTCAGCAAGCAGTCATCTGCTGCTTATCTCTTTGTGTCTTCTATACATATCTGGATTGCCTTATTGATAAGGTTTCTCTCTCACAGAGAATTGGGAACCAATTCTTTGAATTTCATTTTTACAAATAAGGAAAAGCTTGCTGATGCTCTAAGAAGAAAGAAATCTTTGAATGAAGTAATTAGTAAAATAATTTGCTGGCAAAATTATAAAACACCATTGAAATCTGTGAGAAACAGTCATCGAGGAATGAATAGAAAAGTAACCAGGGCCTGACGTGGGCAAACATCGTCCCAGGATAACTTGGTGTACCAGAACTGATCATCCTTGGGATAAAATTTTAGCTCATCACAGCACCTCCGTGGCATTAAGTCAGGGAACATTAGTGAATGTGCATCTGGAAAATAAAGATAAAAATAGCACTTTCTCAACTTAGTGTTGGTGAAAATCAATCGAGGAGACAGATGTAAGTATGTGGCACTAATATAGAACTTAAAAATTTTATTTTTTTCAGTGACTAGAATCTCCTGTGACAGGAAGGGATAACTGAGATCAGAACACAGGGTGATAGAGTGAACTTCTAGCAGAGGAAAGAGATAATAGAAGTGGCATCTACCAATGGCCCTCAGCACGCCTGTGTATCAGATCACAGAGCAAACGCAGACCTCAGTATTGTGGAGTCCAGCCAGTAAGCCTGCCGAGGGCTTGTCCTGCTATCTGCTTGCCAGGTGCTTGGATCCCAGCACTCTGGCTGCTTCCTGCAGTTGGTGATCCTATTTGTCCAGCTACAGGGCTATTGTTTTCTATTTTCCCCTCATTCTTTTCAGCTGGGCTCAGAATCAGGGAGAGGGAGGCCATGAATCATAAGCACCATTTGCCTTAGTCTTCTTCCTCTGTCTTTGTTCACTGTTGGTTTCTTTGGACTAGCTTCCAGATAAAACACTGGTATATTAGAGAATCCTAAAATGGTTGGAGTTTCTGTAAACCATGAATAACATCATTAATCAGTTTAGTTATTACTGAGGATAATAACAGTTACCAAGGATAATGCCAATTTTTCTTGTGATAAAAAATGAAGATAAGATGGAATCATAAAATCTAAGAATTGTAATTTTCAGTTACTAATATTTGCATAAATAAACTTGTTTAGGTTCTTCTTTTGCAAGAATTCTTAGAATCTTTCACGTGTTAATATATTGTAACTCTTCAGGAGGAGAAGATAGTAAACAACATTTCACAAATTCATTGTAATATTAATCTTTTTTTCTTTCTGCAGAACTAATGTTCTTTAGAACTCATTTTGGGAATTCTTAGAATCCCTAAAATCTAAGCACAAGATTCAGGAATTTTGCACATGAATAACTTCTACAGTGATTATTTTGTGTTTGAGCATTGTCAGTCCTTGAGCACCAAAGGAATTTCTTGTCTCATAAAATTATTTAAATTAGCATAAGCATTAAGCTTTATGTTCTTAGCTTATGTACTAGATATGTATAACCTAGAAATCATGGGTTTGGTAGGCTTATTGTTAACAGACTACGTGTGCTGGTGAATGAGTCGATGTCACCCTTGTAGAGATTTGGTGCTTCACCCCTGGGTTTAGGTCCAGCCTTGTCATGTAGAATATGTTTTATCAGTAAGCTATAGCAGGAGTGGCAGACTTCAGTAAAAGGCCAAAGAGTAAATAATTCAGGCTTTGAAGGTCATAGTGTCTGTTGCCACGACTCAGCTTTGACACTGAGGTGCAAAAGGAGCCATAGACAATATGCAGACATATGAGCATGGCTGTGCTCAAGAAAACTTCAAAAACACACAGCAGACCAAGCCAGGCCATGGCTGTACTTTGACAACTCATTATCTAAATAAAGACAAAGAATACCATGATCAGATTTGCAGATCTGCACAAAGCTATGAGGTGTACATATTACTGTGATCTGATACAGTGTCCAATATGCCCCAAATGGTACCTCTTCCTTTTATTATTTTCATTCTTACCACACAATTAGTTTCCAAGTGACCTTAAAAGGCAAATGATCAGTCTGGGGATGAAGCTTAGTGGTAGAACACTTGCCTAACTTGCTGAGGGCGTACGTAAAACCTCCAGAATCACACACACACACACACATGCACAATACACAAAATGGGAGGTGTGGATAATTGGCAAAAAGCAAAAAAGTACAAGATTAAAATTTAAAATAGCATATGCCCACCTTCATTTCAAGAAATAGTTTAGAACAAAATATATGAAAAATACTTGAGAGAAGTTCATGTGACAAAATATTTGAGTGTTTTCCAATTAAGAAGGCAAATTAGACAAGTGTTTTATTTATCCATCCATCCATCCATACACCCCCCCACATGAAACAAGAGAAATTAGAAGAGAAGACAACTATAAAGGATAGATGATTAAAGATTTGAGAAACCCAAGAGACCTGAATTTTAGCTGAGAAACATCTGATTTACAGGAACAAACTCCTCAGAATGAGGATTGGCATACTGGGTCCTCTGGAGGATGACTATAGATGGAACTAGAACCTGGAAGATTTCATGAAAGTCTCTTTAAGAAGCTGGCAACTCCCAGGTTCCCTTCCTGCTCAGGTGGAAGATTGTATGTTGGTCTCTGAAGAGGGTCAAACAATAGGCCTCTAGCTGAATAGGAGGACTCCTGGTGGAGCTAAGTGCTGATGTTCCCTGCTAAAAACAAGGTACAGAAAAGTAGGCAAATACAGAATATGAAGGACCAGTTACCACCACCTTTGATTTCTTCTCTCAAAGGAGAGATTTTTTTTTTTTAAATTCCTCTCTATCAAACTAAATTGTTCCTGGATAAAAGACTGAAGCATACTAGCATTGGAGGTTCCCTGATTGGCTCAGTCTGATCACCCTACAGTGACACTCATAATTAACAAGTCCCACTTGCTTTTCTCGAGCTGTTCATCAACTTTTTGGTGCTCAGCCAAAGGATATAAGGATATAAAACACAGAGCCCAAAACAGGTGAAGAAAGAGGAAAGCAATTTGGAGAAATCAGAGGTAATATAGAAAGAAGATAACTTTTCTGTTGTTGTCGTTACTGGGGATTGAAACCAGGGGCACTCGACCACTGAGCCACATCCTCAGCCCTATTTTGTATTTTATTTAGAGACAGAGTCTCACTAAGTTGCTTAGCACCTCGCTTTTGCTGAGACTGGCTTTGAACCCACAATCCTCTTGCTTCAGCCTCTTGAGCTGCTGGGATTACAGGTGTGTGCCACTGGGCCTGGCTGAAAGAAGATAACCTTAAAAATAAAAACAAAAACTAATATTAGAGAGATAGGGAAACTAATCCATTGATTTGAAGAAAAGAATGGCGAGTTACCAAAAAAATAAAAATAAATAAGGACATTCATGGATCAAAGTAAGTACTCCAGATGGAGTTCAAATACTCCCCACACGAAGACATGATACATGTGTGATAAATAGAAGGACTAATTACCGTGATTTGGTCACTACACACTGTATATACATGTATCGATTTATCATACTGTACCCTGGAAATATATACAATAATTATGCATCAATTAAAGATAAAAATTTTAAATCTATAAAAATATATAAATTACATAATAAAAATGGGTACAAAGTTACATAATCATAATTGGTGCAAAAGTGATTTTGAAACAAAAATATAAATGTACAATAGAATGACTGGGAAATAAGGTTGAAAAAAGCTCTCAGAAGGCAGAGCGAAGGACCAAAGGAGAGAAATTTTTTGTTTTTAATGATCATTACAGAAGTTTCAGCATCTGAGGAAGAAATAAGTATGAAAACAGAGGTGAGGAAATATTAAAGAAAGGATTCAAGACAATGTCCTACAACTGAATCAGTTTTCAGACTGAAGGCATTCACAGTGTATCCATAAGCTACGGGTGAAAATAGATGCATAGCAGGGCAGATCTTCATGAAATTTCATAGTACTGGGGTAAAAGAGACCACAACATCCATCAGAGAGAAAACCGTAAGACTGCATACCTATAAAAGTCCAAGAATGTGATCCATCTCAGTTTGTAGTAACGGCACTGGAACCTGGAAGACAGTGGAGCAATACCTTCAAGCTTCTGAGTGAAGACGATTCCTGATATGAGAATTCCATATGCACAAAAGCCACCAATTAAGTGAGAAGGCACAGTAAAGACATTTTTCAGTACCCAAATTTTCAAATAGATCATTCTCCATGCATCCCTTTACAGAGAGGTACAGAGGAATGTGTTACAAAGGAATGGAAATTAATCAAGAGAGAGGAAATTGTGGGATTCAGATAGCAGAAAGTTCACAAAAGAGAGAAGAGAAAAGAAGACCCAGGATGAATAAAGAGGTCTTGAGTGAGTAATCAGATTTGATCAGGGACAGCGGCTCTGGGAAATGGTTCTCTCTCTCTCTCTCTCACGCACATATAACTTTTAACTGGCACATTATAATTGAATATGTATATGGGTCATAGGGTGGTATTTCAGTACATGTGTATAATGTGCAATGATTAGATCAGGGTCATTGGCATGTCCATCACCTCAAATATTATTTCTTTGTGTTAGAAACATTCAAACTTTTCCCTACTAGCTATTTGAAATATACAACTACTTTTTGTCAACTGTAGTTACTCTACTATGCTATAGAACATTAGAAATTATTCTTCCTAACTTACACCAATACTCCTCAAATTATTCCATGACATAGAAAAGGAGAGAACCCTTCCAATCTCATTCTACGAAGCTAATATTACCCAGATACCCAAACCAGACAAAGACACATCTAGGAAAGAAAACTTCAGGCCAATATCCATAATGAAAATAGATGTGAAAATTATTAATAAAATATTGGCAAATTTCATACAAAAAAGTATTAAAAGTGTGCCATGATGAAGTGGGGTTCATCACAGGATGCAAGGTTGGTTCACCATATGGCAATCAATAAGCATAATTCATCATATCAATAGACTTAAGGACCAGAATCATATGATCATCTCAATAAATGAAGAAAAAGCATTTGACAAAAATACAGTACCCATTAATGTTCAAAATGCTAGGAAAACCTAGGGATAGTAGGAATATACCTCAACGTTGTAAAAGCTAAGCCCAAGGCCAACATCATTCTACATGGAGAAAAATTGAAAGCATTCCCTCTAAAAACTGGAATAAGACAGGGATACCCTCTTACCACTCCTATTCAACATAATCCTTGAAACCCTAGACAGAGCAATTAGACAAAAGAAAGAAATTAAAGGGATATGAATAGGAAAAGAGGAACTAAACTATCCCTATTTGCTGAAGACATGATTCTATTATTTAGAAGACCCCAAAAACTCCACCAGAAAGCCTCTAGAACTCATAAATGAATTCAGCAAAATAGCAGGATATAAAATTAACACCCATAAATCAGTTGTATTCCTATACATCAATGATCAATCAACTGAAAGAGAAATCAGAAAAACTACCACATTCACAATAGCCTCAAAAAATAAAAATAATTGGGAATCAATCTAACAAAAGAGGCGAAAGACCTCTACAATGAAAACTATAGAACACTGAAGAAAGAAATTGAAGAAGACCTTCGAAAATGGAAAGCTCTCCCATGTTCTTGGATAGGCAGAATTAATTTTGTCAAATGACCATACTACCCAAGTGCAATATAAATTTAATACAATTCCTATTAAAATCCCAATAACATTCTTCATAGAAAGAAAAAGCAGTCATGAAATTCATTTGGAAAAAAAAGAGACCCAGAATAACCAAAGCAATCCTTCACAAGAAAAGTGAAGCAGGAAGCATCACAATACCAGATGTTAAATTATACCATAGAGCTATAGTAACAAAAACGTCATAGTATTGGTGCGCACAAACACACACACACACACACACACACACACACAATCAACATAAAGACCAATGGAATAGAATAGAAGACACAGAGACATAGCCACATAAACACAGTTTTCTCATACTAGACAAAGTTGCCATAAACATTCAGTGGAGAAAAGACAGCCTCTTCAACAAATAGTGCTGGGAAAACCAGAAATCCATATGTAGTAGAATGAAATTGAACCCCTCTCTCTCACACTGCCCAAAACTCAACTGAAAGTGGATCAAGGACTTAGGCATTAGACCAGGGACCCTGCACCTAGTATAAGAAAAATTAGGCCCAAATCTCCATCATGTTGGCTTAGGAACTGACTTCCTTAGTAAGACTCCTAAAGCACAAGAAGTAAAATTAAGAGTCAATAAATGGGATGGTATCAAACTAAAAAGCTTACTCACAGCAAAGGAAACAATAATGAGAAGAGGGAACCTGCAGAATGGGAGAAAATCTTTGCCACCTGCACCTCAGATAGAGCATTAATCTCCAGGGTATATAAAGAACTCAAAAAACTTAACACTAATGATAATAATAACACAAAGCCACCCAATCAATAAAGGAACTGAACAGGCACTTCACAGAAGAAATACCAATGATAAAAATGTATGAAAAAAAATTTCAACATCTCTAGCAATTAGAGAAATGCAAATTAAAACTACACAAGATTTCATGTCACTCCAGTCAGAATGACAGTTGTTAAGATTATAACAACAGTAAATGTTGGTCAAGATGTAGGGAAAAAGGTACACTCATTCATTGTGAGTGGGACTGCAAGTTGGTGCAACCACTCTGAAAAGCAGCATGGAGCTTCCTCAGAAAACTTGGAATGGATCCACTATTTGACCCAGTTATCCCACTCCTCAGTTTATATCCATAGGACTTAAAATCAGCATACTACAGTAATACAGCCACATCAATGTTTATGGCAACTCAATTTACAATAAATTGGTTACAATTTATGGAACCAACTTAGGTGCCCTTCAACAGATGAATGAATCAAGAAAATGTGGTATACGTACACAATGGAATATTATTCAGTCATAAAAAAGAATGAGATTTTGTCATTTGCTTGTAAATGGATGGAACCAGAGAATATCAAGCTAAGTAAAATAAACCAGCCCCCCAAAAAACCAAAGGCCAAATGGTCTCTCTTATATGTGGATACTAACCCACACAAAGGGAAGCTGGGGAGGGGAATAATAGAAGTTCATTGGATTAGACAAAAGAAAATGAAGGGAAGGTAGGGAGGATAGGAAAAGGAAAGTCAGTAGAATGAATTGGACATACTTTCCTATGTTCATATATGAATAAATGCCCAGTGTAACTCCACATTATGTATAAGCACAAGAATAAGATCCTAATTAGAATAAGTTATACTCCATGGATGTATTATATGGCATTTACACTCTACTGTCATGTGTATCTAAAAAGAACCAATTAAGAAGAGATGTTATTCTTCCTATTCTACTACATCCTGAACCCAATAATCATCCCCTCTCCGTGTCCTCTCTCTCCTTCCTTTTCTCATCCTGGTATCTTCTCTACCTCTATGAGATCAACTGCTTGAGCTTCCACATGTTAAGTGAGAACATATGGTATTTGCATTTCTGTTACTGCCTTATTTCACTTTCAATAAAGTGAAATAAAGTCCTCAAGTTCCAGGCTGGAAAAAGTTTCATAAAGCAATTGTTTGGTAACTAGAGTACAAACTGAATGAATTGTGAAGGGTTATATACAACTGTGGGGGGCATTCAAATCCAAGCAAATGAACAAACAAAAGTAATTACCAACTCCATGGGAAACAAAAAGGACTTTGGGGCCTGGGTACTCTATGACTCGGCTGAGATCACTATATTCCTCATCATGACAATATAAATATTAAATATTTAGAATGAAAATTGTGCTACAACTACATTGGGAGACTGTGAGGACAGGAATACAAAGTGTGGGTGGGGATGTGTCAGCAAAGGAGAGGCAAATCTTCACTTTCCGTAGTGTCAGCAAAGGAGAGGCAAATCTTCACTTTCCGTAGTGGGAAGTCAACTGACGAAGTCCAAAGCCACACAAGGAAGGAGTATAAACAGGTCATCTAGAATAGGGAGGTGCATACTAACAGAATGGGTGGGAAAAAGTTCAACTATCACTTTTTTGGTACCACTTTTCTTTTCCACGAGGGTGACGAAATAGAACATGGCTGACTTTCCATCATATCCTTTAGCCTGGCCCCATGTCCTTCCCTAATCAAACTTCCCTTCCTCCCCAAGAGGAAAAGCCTATTGGGTCTTTTATAAAAATCAACTGATTTTTCTTTACCGTTGTATCATTTACATAAGCATGCCTAAACAACTTAGTTTTGGAATTTTTATGAATGTAAATTTGCTGTTCTGTTTTGTGTCCTGCTTATTTTACTGAACAATCTGTTTGTAAGAGTCAGCCCGTATCTGTAGACATTTATTTTTTACTACTCGAATAGAGTTTTCCATTATTAGAATTATTTTTTAAAAGAGGGGCATTCACAGAATAGAAATCATGTAGTAATTAATAAAAAGGACAGCAAGAGGAATGCAAACCAAATATGATTGTGAAGAAATGATATTTGAACAGGAATAAATTGGGGAAATTGGAGAGCTCTCTTCTTATAGGTGAACAATTGTTAATTCTGTTGCTTCTAGATAACAAAGTAAGGTCATACAGAAACTATGGCTAGATTCTAGTAAAATATAGAATGATTTTTTCTAACAATCCAAATGATCTAAACAGGAAACATGCTGCCTTGGAGAATCATGTGTCTGCTGCTCTGGAAGGTATCTATGCAGTGACCAAGGACAGCCCAAGGACAGCCCAAGGACAGCCCAAGGACAGCCCAAGGGCAGAAGTTAGAGAGGGGATGTGTGTCTTGGTGGAAGGGACCATGATTACTAAGGGCCCTTTCAACTTAAAATTTCTGCTCCTCTCTGACCTCTTCAGGTCTTGAAGGTGACCTTAAAGACCCGACAGCACAATGTACACAGAGAACTTATTAGCCAAAGGATTGGTGAGCAGCTGTTTTCAATTTCCATTGTTGACAGAACAAGAGGAAATGCCCTTTGGTTAGAGCAGTGGAAAAAGTCAGAGGAGAGGGAATGTGAACAATCACAGTTTGACACACTGGAATAATTGCTAGAGATTTCTAAACAATTGACACTTGTCTTTTTCGAATGATCGAATGATACAACGCCATTCAGCTTGTAGAAAATAAATTTGCAAATACCTTTTTTTTTTTTTTCTTAATATCAGGAGCCGATCCCATGGCCAGTCCTGACAAATTGGGCAGAGGTTGCAACTCACTTCCTGTGAGAAATCAGACACTGGAGAGCAGCCCATGCAGACTGATGACTTAAATAAAATGGCCCTGTTTTAGGGAGCCCTGTCTGTATTATAGACTAGGAAAGTGGAGTGCTTTTCTCCCCTTTGTTTTGCTTTCCACAAAAAAAATTAGGTGCTTTACCTAAGACCGCACCTTCAGTGAAATGCTGGACACTTTCTTCCTCACCACACTGCCTGGCTTCCACTTCAGGCTATTGACCAATTTTGTGAGAATTCACAGCATTTTGGACATATTCTATCACTGAAAGCGAACTGCCTCTCTCATGCTCCTGATACAATCCCTGACAAAATTTTAGAAATTCCCCCAGAAACGCTCTGTTCACTTTTTTGCTATGTGTAAATGTTTGTGAATATCTTTGATGAAACGGTGAGAACTCGGATTGAACATTATTGTATGTCATGCTTATGGATGTGGAGCTAAAAGGGATCTTTGACAGCATCAAGTCATAATCTTCTTTCCTGGGTGAGAAAACAAAGATTAATTCTTAGATCATTTTGTAAGGCATTTTATTTCATCAAGCAAATCAGTGAACTTCCCACTGCCACCAAATCTCAATCGTTCACTTATTCAGTGGTATACACTGAACACTACTTCACATCCTATATTGTCAAAATGATTTGGGGGACACATGATTTCTTCTTCAGAATACATGAAATTCTCAAATCCTTGAGCTATTCATTAGCATTCTATAACTCTGACACAGTGTACAGTTAATTTAGCTTTTTCTCTAAAATATATATTTATCCTCCTTATCTTTCTCTGCATGAATATTTTTTTTTTTTTTTTTTGAACCAGGGATTGAACTCAGGGACACTCGGCCACTGAGCCACATCCGCAGCCCTATTTTGTATTTTATTTAGAGACAGGGTCTCACTGAGTTGCTTAGGGCCTCGCTAAGTTGCTGAGGCTGGCTTTGAACTCATGATCCTCCTGACTCAGCCTCTCAAGTCGCTTGGATTACAGGCATGTGCCACCGCGCCCGGCTGAATGTATCTTAATGATACATGTATAATCTGATAAAAATTTCAGTCATGATGCTGAAGTTATTTTTATAGGCAGTTTTATCAGTGGTCAAAAAAACAGCCAGCAAAAGTAATATATAGTGTTTTCATAAATCTCTTATGTTTTCCATTTTAAAATATATCACTAACGATAATGATCTTGTCCATATTTATCAGACACAGATAATTCTGAGAATAATTTAATGCAAGCATGAATAGTTTATCATCATATCCAATTCAACTAATATCATTCATATATATTTCAAACCATTCAAGTCACACAGCATATGTATAAATTAAAAGCAATGTTGTTTAAAAAACACTTGATGAATAAAGTATCTTTTTACCAGAATTTTAACCATCTAAATTCCTAGTTTCAATGTGTAACATGGAAAATACAGAATATGGAATAACAGAATTAAAAATGCAAAACTTCTTTAGTTCTGGCTAAGAAAACATCTTGATGTTTATCTTTTGAGGATTGACATGTGGTTGGCAGAATTCCACAAATGCCCCCTAGGATTCTGGTCCTCTGCTTATTCAATCAAAAGCAAATCTAGATCCTGCTCTAAAGGGACTTGCAGATGGTGAAAGGTTACGAATCAGGTAACCTGAACATAGGGAGTTTCATCCTGAATGATCTGGATGGCCCAGTGTAATCCCATGAGAGTTTAAGTGACAAAGGGGACGACAGAAATCAGAGAGCTGAGCCAGGAGGGGAGCACAGAGAGATCTCAAGTGTGAAAGAGGCTCAGCCCACTGTGGTTATTGTTGCTGTTGTTGTTGGCTTGAAGGCAGAACAAGGGAGCTATAAACTGGGGAGTGCAGAAGGCATCTAGAAGTCAGGAAGGACCCCAGCTGATAGCCAGCAAGGAAACCAGGTCCCTGTGCTGCAGCTGCACCTGAGTGGGCTGGAAGCCCATTCGTCCCTAGAGCCCCTGAAATGTATAAATCACTCTGACGCCTTGCTTTCAACTTTGCAAAGGCATGGAGTGGAAAAGCCAGTGGAGCCCACGAGGTATATTTCTGACCTGCAAACTGAGCCAATACATTCCTGTCATGTTATTTAAGTTTGTGATGATTTATTCCTACTGCACTAAAAGATGAATACAAAATGCATAAACCCAACAATTCCGCTACCATGTAAGAAGATCCAACATGCCAATGGGGAGAAAAAGTTTTTAAAAAAAGGAGCTAAAAACTAAAACTATTATTTTTCGGATATCCCACGTTGCTTGTGTATATAGTCACACTGAATGACTTTTTTCGTTTGGCTTGGAGGAAACTAGTGCTGGGATTACTTAGCATCGCACTATGAAGAACAAGCCAGGTGGGCCAAAGCCTCTGTCTCAGGTGTATCTTGTCGTGGTGGAACATCACTTGTCTGGCACTAAGCCTAAGCACTCTGAGGCCTACTTTGCATGGCGTGAGGATGAATAGGTATAGATTTCCTGCACATGCACATCTCCTACGAGGGCAGATTGTTAAGGACTTAAGTTAACTCTCTATGGCTGATTTTGGTTGGTCCATCAAATATGAAATCTAGGAACATTCACGAATTTGATTGACTTGTGTGACTTGTGTGTGAAAGATATAAAGTAGTTTAGCATGTCCAAACTCTGTGACCTGGTGAAATTCACCCAACCTTACCATGCATCAGTTTCTTTGAACAATGGGGATGCTACCTACCTCAAGCACATTATGAGATGTGAGCTCATACACTTAAAGTGCCTAGACCAGCACGAGCCCATGGTAAGCGGGTACGCCAGAAAACTACTGCGATTTTTAATTTAAAAAGATGTGTGGGAATTTAAAACTGCTGGAGAGTTAGTTTTTGTTGTGAAGGGACCAGGCCATTTGGATGGGTGCCACAAAGTATTGGAAAAACAGTGAATAGGAAAATTTTAGATAACAGCTTGGAGCATTTCAAGAGGTCACTTCAGCCATATAAAGTAGCTGTCATCAGGGAAGGATTGCATTTCCACTTGGACTTTCACATGGGCAGGATTCTCTGAAATGGCTGAATGAGGTTCATCCATTTAGTGTTACTATAATGAAATATCTGAGGCAGGCTACTTTATAATGAAAAGAAGTTTATTTAGCTCACAGTTCTGGAAGTTCCAAGGCATGGCACCAGCATGAGCTTGGCTCTGGTGAGGTCCTCATGGTAGGAACTAGAGGGTTAGGTCACATTGCTAAACAGGAAGATGGAGAACAATTTAAGGGTTGGCTAATTATTACAATAACCCACTCTTAAGATGACTTGAAGGTGTCACAAGAACTACCTCATTCCTTTCTGAGTACACACCCCCAATGACCTAATGACCTTCACTAGCTCCACCCCTCAAAGGTCCTACTACCTTTCACATCACGACTCTGTGAACCAAGCCCCAACACATGAATCCTTGGGGACAAGCCAAATCCAAACCAGAGCAGGGCAGTCAGTCAGCACCACATGCAGAAAGCATGACTTCTTAGAACCTGGCAGAGAGCCCACAAATTCTGATTTCACTTAATTTTGAGCAAGCATTGTCAGTAGCACATGCTTTCCTGCTAATCTACATTAGGTGACCAAGGCTAATTTTGATTTTGACTTATTTTAGCATGATTATCCAATGACATTATTAGAGCTATGAGAGACTTCAGTGATTTTCACAGCTGAGTAATGTTATTCATCTAGGGAATTGCCATGCATCTGCATCAATGATCAAATTTACTCTTGCCTTACTGGATTCACTCAAATATAAATAAAAAACTTAAAATGCTTATATTTTTAGAAGCAAATAAAAATTTTGTGTGTGCTTTCTCTACTCCAGACATTTTTTTGGACATGTGAGTGGGCATGTTGCTTTTAATGCCATTGACAGGTCTGTCCTCTCCCTCCTCTTCCTGCTCAGAGTAACAGACCTGGGTGGCAGGTCCCTGTTGTGACCCTATTCTTCTCTTCATGTGCCCCAGATGGTGTCATTAAGTTTCTGACTTATTGGGATTCTGCGTAAGCATTTCCCCTCACATCTTAGACACCTTTAACTGATATTGTTGACAGTCCCTGCTCTTTAGGAACCGAAATTCATATTTAGCTGTTTTCAGTTGAGAATCTGTTAACAGATTGTATCAAAGTAAATTATAATTCAATTCTTCAACCTTCATTTTTATAGATTAATTGCAAAGAATAATGAAACTACAGTGGTGAACTTTATGAGGAGCTGATAGCTATTAATATTTTCAAAACACAAGTATATATGAAAAATATATATTTGAAAACAAATGTCCATAAGCTAGAACTTGTGTTGGAGATATTTCAATTTCCCTGCATCCTTGTAGTGTGAAGAGATTCACCTTTCTTTTTTCTTTCTCTTCCTCCCTCCCTCCCTTTCTTTCTTTCTTTCTGTTTGTATGTATGTGTGGTGTTGGGAATTGAACCCAACATCTTCCTCGTGCTAGGCAAATGCCCTTCCACCAAACCACATCTGTATCCCTATAATGCCAAGAGATTAAAAGAAAATTATTACAAAGTAGAGGAAATAATGTTGTCAAATTTTTGTACTGATGATCCAAATTCAAGCTTCAATGTGATTTCTGTATCAAGTGTTATCACCAAAATGCTAATTACACACTCAGGCATCCTGCTAGAAAATCCTACTCTGCACTCCAGGGGGAGAGGCTTCTCTTCATGGATACCAACTTAAGTTGACTGTCAGCATGGGGGAAAGCTCAGAGTAACATATTTTAGAAATATTAGGGGAAAAAACCCTCTCCCATAAAACTGTGTGTAAAAAGTTTAAATTTATAGACACATCTTTAAAAGACAGGTCCATCAATGACGGCTTTGATTGATTTTAGACTTTTCCTTTTTTATTTGTAAGGCTGAGAAAATTTAATCTACCACTGGAAGAACCTAGATTCCCTCTTCTCATTCTATTTCTGTGTCAGAATTCATCTTTATAAATCTTTCTCTCATATCTGGATTGCTGTGGCATAATGTGAACATCTTAATTCGTGTCGGTTTTTCATTCTATACTTTTAATAATTCAGCTAGAGTGTTGAGAAAAACAGAATTGAAAGGTAAACCTGAAAAAATACAAAATCAACTTTCTTTCTCCTCTTCTTGTCTCCTTCCCTTCCTCCCATTCTCCTTCCCCTCTCTTCCTCCTCCCTTGTTCTCCTCCAATCTCTTCCCTCTTCCATTTCTTCTCTCATTCCTTCCTTCTCCCCTTTCTTCTCTTCTACATTATTTTTTCTTCTTTAACTGCATTTCCTGATCCTGGGTATATTGATATTAAAGTTAACAAGAAAAGTGATCAACTTTTAATTATTGCTTCTCAAATCATTTGTTTTTACTTTAAAACATCTTTACCATAACAGTATGGTTTTCTTTTCGAAGTTTTCCTTTTTCTATTGCCACTAATGCAATCAAGAATGAATCCGGCTAATGTACATGTATGATTACACAAATAGTGTGAATCTACATAGTGTACAACTATCGAAATGAAAAGTTGTACCCCATTTGTGTATAATGAATCAAAATGCAGTTTGTTAAAATAAGAATTTTAAAAAAGAGAGAATGAATCACCCTAATTGGAAAAAACGCAAACTGGCTCCTAGCAAGAAGACTAGGCATTCAAGGAGATACCATTTATCTCTAATACTTAGGAAAAAGTGGTGCTTGCTGTTCCAAACCATCTCATTATCAGAACATGACTTCAGTCTGTTCACCCTCTATCAGTTACTCATAATCAGCCTTGAGCAGATGGGGTCTGGCGTCCTATCCCAGAGGCAGGCTGATTCTACTCCAGTTCATCATCAAACCCCAGCCTGAATGCAGCTGTCAAGGGTGCTGATCTTATTCCCCAAGTGCTCAAAAGTGGGAAGCAACAGACTTGGTGTTCTTAAAAGATCAGACGGGAACCATGCTGTGCTGAGTAGTGACACAGCTGAACACCTCCAGGAGATCGTGGGAGTCACTCGACTGGATCCAAGAAGCCAAAAATCTACATGCTTTCCAGGTGAAACTTTGACTTTTCTAAGGAAAAAAATGTGATGCAGGTGGGCAGATGCACGGGACAGGAGATTCCTGCTCCTGAGATAGTCTCTTTTTCCCTTTGGAGAATTCTGCCCCTGCCCTGGAGAAGCTCACATTTTACTGTGGGGTAGATGACGAACAAAGAGATGATTGCACTGAGAGTGAGATGAGAAAGCATTCCCCAATCCCCCAAGAAAAGGTGGCTGGGAGGCAGTTTTTTCTGTCTCTCCCAGGGCTGACTCTAAATGCATATGACTTAGTTGATAGTAATACTAACTAGAAGAAGCAAACCAAGATAGAATTTCAAACTATACCTGCAACTATACCCCTCACCCATGCAACTCTGTGAAGAAGCTGATGCTCTTGCGGGAGGCATGGGTGTGTGTTGCTCATGTTGCTTAATATATTCTTGCCTTTATAACACCCCATGTATAAAAATTTTTTGCTTTTCATGGCAGAAGAAGAACTGGGAGAAAGAAAATTGTTCTGGAAGCACTGTTGGGAGACAGTCTGCCAAATTATTTCCTAAGGCATAATATTCTGACGGACAGCTGGATTGATAAAATTTCCCTTCTATTACTCTATTTAGGGTCTGAATTATGCCTTTAGTTTGTTTGTTTGTTTGGTTTGTTTTTAAGCAGGAACAGTATTTAGAGCTTGGAAGTTAAAACCAAGTTAAGTAGATGTGGTCAGACAAGTTACTACACACACCTATGATGTGAGGAATATATTTGGAATCCTTGACACTACAAATTATGGTCCTAAATGCTTCTGGTAAATTGAGAACTGGTTGAAGATTGAGCTCCTCCTTAGTGGTCAGTGTGTCTCTGCCTCCCCCTTTTCCACCTCTCATTCCAGTGGTTTGCATACCCCGCTTTCCACCTATTGCTCGGACTTGGGGTTTCAGTGTGCTGCTTAGGACTGGTCCTCGACGACATCAGAACTTACGGAAAATCAGGCCAACTTTGTTGTATTCAGAAGCACAAAGTGTTGTGTGCTTATTGATTCCCATCTTGAAGAGGTCTAACTTTAAAAAAGATTTTTATTTTGCTATTTTCCTAATGAAATCTTTTTTTTTTTTTTTTTTTCTGGTACTGGGGATTGAGCCCAGGGGCACTTGGCCACTGAGCCACATCCCCAGCCCTGTTTTGTATTTTATTTAGAGACAGGGTCTCACTGAGTTGCTTAGGGCCTCGCTAAGTTGCTGAGGCTGGCTTTGAACTCGCGATCCTCCTGATGCAGCCTCTCAAATCGCTGGGATTACAGGTGTGCGCCACCGCACCTGGCCACAAAATCTTTTTGATGACAATCTTTGTCATCTTTTTGATGACAATCATCTGACTTTCCACTTATTTCCAGGTAGGAGATAATGGGCAGCATTCTAAATAGTGGAGTGTTGTATTTTCCTGGACCCAGGCATGCTAGCTTTTGAATAAAAGCAAATTAATTCTATATTTGATGTGAGCAGCATAAATTGTAGTACATTTCATTTACAGTGAAGAGGGGGAAATGAGTTTGATTCGGTCAAATGAATATCCCCAAAAATTAACTATTTCAGAGATTAAAGTCCCTAAATCCCTTGGTTTGACAAAACTTGTTGGCAAAAATTAAAATGAGCTGGAACAGAGTTATCAGAAAAGAAATGAGATCTTATAGGGTTTTGCATTTTATATTTTGAAAGCTACCTGAAATAGGTTACGTAGAATTTTATAGAACTTAGTAGAAAAGTGACAATAGCCAAGAATAACATTTTTTTCTTTTTTTTTACAAATGTCAAAACTTTCATAGATTTAAGATCATTGAGTAAGGTTTGAGAGAGGGTTCATTGCAGGTTGGAAGTGGGCCAAGGTACTTATTCTTAATCTATGGTTGCTGAACTGACATTCTTTATAGACACTAGAATTTCATGGAGTGCTTTTATATAGGAAAAGTGCTCTTTGTAGTCTTTTGATTTAATTGTTTCTTCATACTTTTTAAAGGAAAAACTTACTTTACTAAAAATGAAGAGCCTCTATAGAAAAATCACAAAATTGAATTTCCTAAAAAAGAAATTCATTAAACCATTAAACTTATGATTCTGGATATATATTCAATTGGATTGTTTAATAATAAAAAAATAGAAGCAATATTCCAAATAACCGCAAGACACAAACTAGGAAAAAATGTAGTTGCTACTGAAGTGTGAGGGATGAATACACCAACGGATAATAGCCAGAACCTATCTGAGGACAGCACTCAGACCCACAGTCTGTGGAAAACAGAGTCAAACCAGGGGCTCTGTGACATGGGCCCAGAAAGGTCAGCTTAATGACTGACAGCTGCCCTAATGCTTGCCACTGTCATACCCATTACAACTCAGGACCAATCAAAGAAAGCCAAACATGCCCCCGAGCCAACCATAGAAGGTATTCCTATAGCTGTCCTCAGCTACGCCAAGCCAGCAGCTTCCAGTGGGGGCACACTCTGAATCTTTCTCTTTTCCAAAACAAAGTGTGCATGTATGTGAGTTTTGCCAAACACAAGTGATGGAGGCTGACTCTCCTGCTGCAACGTGGCCTGAAAGAACAGCCTCGGGGTGTTCCTTTGGGGTAGTCTTCGTTTATTTCTGCAAGTGGAACACTTGCAGAACTACAGGTTCTTGAAAATAAGCTGAAAAGATTATCAGTGCTTCTGTGTGCTATTATTCCTTGAAATAGTAAAAGTTTGTTAGATTGATTATATGACAGGAGCCTATAGTCAATCAACCACCAAATATTTATTAAGGATTGAGACTTTGCTTTGTATATCCAATGGTGTGGCAGTTATTGAAATTGCCTTAGAGCCAATTGGTATTAAAGAGCGGCTGACAATCAAGTTTGTGTTGAATATTTGCTATTTACAAGACTCAGAGGTCAAACATTCTTTACATCATCTCTTGCTTTTCTCGTTTGTTAGCTCTCCAACCTTGGATAGATATCTTTGTTTTCAATTCTCAGAATACTCATCTTTAAAATGAAAATAATAGAATTGCTGTATGTATCTGTTATAATTTAGCTATAAGGTGTCCCCCAAAAGCTCATGTGTGAGGCAATGCAAGAAAGTTTAGAGGTGAAATGATTGTGTTATGAGAACCTTAACCCAATCAGTGCATTAATCTCCTGAATGAGTTTAACCGGTCAGTAACTGTAGGAAGATAAGGTGTGGCTAGAGGAAATGGGTCATTGGGGGTGTGCCTTTGGTTATATATTTTGTCCCTGGTGAGGGGAGTCTCTCTCTCTTTGCTTCCTGGTGCCATGTCCCAGTTGTTTCCTACACTAAACTCTCCCACCAAGATGTTCTGCCTCACCTCAGGCCCAGAGCAATGGAATTAGTCATCTATGGACTGAGACTACTGAAACTATGAGCCCCTAAATAAACTTTTCCTCATCCAATTGTTCTTGTCAGATGTTTTGGTCACAGCAGCAAAAAAGCTGACTAAATAACATTAAAATAATAATTCAGCTGAAATGCTTAACACTTTTCCTAATAAGAATAATTGTACACTACAAGATAACTTATTACATGCCCATGACTATTTTAAAGTGCAGAAAGTGAATAAAACTCAGGTTCCATTCTTAGGGAAATTACCTTTTTGAGACAAAAGACACACAAGAATTGTATATGGATTGGTCAAAGAAGTTTATGAACCAATAGTGAAATAAATACTGAATTGGATTACCCAGTATTTAAGTGTTCTGAGGTCTTGAGAGGGGGAATTAATGAATACTAGAATGGTATGGAAAGAAATTTAAGAAGAGAAGATGGCTGGCAAGATTGGGATAGTTGAAGCAAAAAAGACAGGGCTTCTCAACTCAGGGGATCACCCCCTAAATTCCCATAGACTCATGTGAATCTGTGAAGAGCTTGGCTCACTGGGAATGGAGAACTTATAATGGCAAACTGTGTGAATGAAGGAAGGCTATACAGATTATGGAGGGTAGTCTAAGAATCAGGCACATAAATGTATTTAAATTTAGATAAGAAAGTGAGAGTCAATGACTGCTACGAGTGGTGTTTCAGGAACTTTGATTTAGCTGTGGGCTTGATTAAGAGAAAGGTCAGGGTAACTGAAGTTGGTAAGAAAGAACTGACTTGTCAAGCTGTGTAGGGATGCCAGCCTGGTTAAGATGGTAGTGGTAGAAATGGAGAGGGGAAACTTCTGTGGAAGAATATCTAGGATTTGGCAAGCAATTGACTATATGGAATTAAATAACAGTGATAATCACTACTTATTAGTACTTGCTATGAGGGAGGTATTATCTAAAATAAATATTCTTTATAAGTAACTCTCAAAATATAGAGATTGTGTTCCTAATTCAAAGTGACTTTCTTAAAATTTGCAGGAACTTTAACTCTATGATTTAACTTACCTCATCAATTTGCTGAATTCTACTTTTTAGTAGAATACTGACTCAGAGTCATTGCTAAACAAAATACATACACTCATTTTAGCTTATGAATGTCAAATATGATTAACCTTTAATAAGTCACATAGTAGGCACTAAGAAATAGCCTGGGTACTGGCACAGCGGCACATGACTGTAATTCCAGTGGCTCGGGAGGCTGAGTTCAAAGCCAGCCTCAGCAATTTAGGCTCTAAGACTTATCGAGACCCTGTTTGTAGATAAAATATTAAAATAAAAGGACTGAGGATGTGGTTCAGTCCTTGGTTTCAATCCCCGGAAAAAAAAAAAAAAAAAAAAAAAAAAAGACCCTGTAGTCAAAGGTAAAATTAAAAGTCCATGGAAGTAGACATTGACCTCTCTTGACACCAAAGGAAAGGATTGTACTATTGGAGCTTTTCAGGGTCCACCAGTTGGTGCTTCTCCACTGACTGGTCATCAGAGCAGATCCTACTTTGAGAACTGTACTCAGGATAATATGATCATTTCTCTTCTCAGTCAGGCCAACCTTCTTAAAGTAGTGGATATGAGCCAAAATGTTTCCTCCTTATTGAGTTTTTCTGTTAAGTTCTTTCTTTGAAATAGCTTGTTCTGTTTTGTGCCAGGTGATTGGTACAATTTCAGATTGATTTATTTCACTCCATGACTTGGACAGAAAAGCAAGCATATTTTTCAAGAACCAGTCTTCTCTTCATAATAAGAAAATGCTATGGACTAAATCATACCCTTTCCAAATTAATATATTGAAGCCCTACCTCCAATATATTAGGAGGTAGAAGCCTTTGGGGGATAACCAGGTTTAGATGAAGTAATGAGGATGGGACTCTTATTATGGAATTAGTGCCTTTATAAGAAGAGATAAGAGTGTTCTTTGTCTCTCTTCCTCTCCTTCCATCTCGTCCTCTACCATCCACTCCTGCCATGTAAAAACAGCAAGAAAAAGCCAGGAAGAGGGCCCTCACCAGAACCTGACCATATTGGCACCTGTTCTCAGAAATCCAGCCTCCAAAACTGTGAAAAAATAAATTTCTGTTGTTTAAGCCACCCATTTGATGGTATTTTGTTATAGTAGCCCAAGTAATTTCTATGACTCTCACAGACATTACTCTGAACCCTTAACACATATCTGGTCCTATGCTGGATATTCTTTGTGCTCTATCTCACTTAATCCTACAATAATTCTGTGAGGCTAACTTTTAATCCTTGTATTACAGCAAGTAAACTGAGGCTCCAGTGACTTAAATTAGCTTGATCAATGGATGCTGCCAGCAAAGGATGGGGACATCTGGCTCCAAAGTCAATTCCCTTAGTTCCATAGTTCCTCTTAAAGGTAGTAGAAAAATTAGAAGTAACTCCAAAGTTCATTATGGGGATGGTGAGGCCATTGCCAGAGAGAAATAACTTAAGAAGGAGCACAAATTTGAGGCAAAAGTAGGAACAAGGGAGCTGGTGAATTTACTTTAGCATATGATGAGTTGGAGACGGTGAATAAACATTTGAATAAAAAGTTACCATAAGCTATTACTTTCATGCATCAAATTTGTATGATATATGCTAAGACAATGGCAATATTCTTTGTCAGTAACTAGCAACAGATATTATATAACCTTGTGTTAAGATCCTAGGGGAAAATGCATACCAGGGAGAGTCCTCCTCCCATCCGACAGACTTAATTTACAATCATCCACAAGGAAGATCTGCCTATTCACTCCCTCCTCTCCTTTCCTAACAGCAGCTCTTTTTACCTTTGCTTCCTTTACCTAAATTTCAGCAATTTATTACTACCCTAAACCACATGGGCTTTAAAGGTTTTATTCAAATCCAAGAATGATATAGAACTGATTAGAAAGGTTATTCTCATCTGAAAAGAACTAAGGGAGACAGAAAAGAAAGATTTGGTTTAGTACTTTGTGTAAAGAAATAAGCCGGCTGATGGAGTTCTCAGATTAAATCTCATTCAACATTATTTAAAAAAATCCACTGGGGACATAATTCATCAGTAAGGCTCAGACTAGAATGCCTTGCTATGCCAAGTGAATCCAAGGCACACTACTGCTTGGGAGAGAAGAAACTGCTGCCAAGGCTCATGCGTAACAGCACCATGTAGGGAGAGATTTATCCAGATTTGTAAAGACTTACTCTCTGCCTTCAGGATGAGCCAATCCAGATAGGGTTTGTGAAAATTCCATTTGTAAGAGGAGACTTTTGTGGGACGACATGCCTTGCTCTTTGATTTTAAAGATAAAGTCTCATGTGTGGAAAAACAAAAATTGTGAAGCCAGCTGTGGAGCTAATAGCATTAGCCAAACCACTTCACCCACCTGATTGTGGGCTTTAAGACTAAGATGTCCATTAGCTTCTATTTGGTTATAGTAGACTTATTGTGGCTTAAGTATTAAAAACAACCCTAGCTTCAAACTCCATGCTTGCCCTTTACAAGTCCTGTGACTGAGCAGTTACCCAGCCTTTAAGAGTGAAAGGATTCTTGTCTGCAAAGGGTTCTAAAGCTACTCCCCAGCCCGGGGCCTTTAGCTAGGAAAACATACATGAAGTAAGTGCAGTCCAGTGTCTGGATGATGTTAGGTCCATTTACCCCACAAGTCGTGTTGCATAGTGTTTTAGTTATTGCTCATTTATAAATACTTTATAATTTGCATTATTCTTTCTTTGATCTCTGAGTTGTTCAGGATTTTCTAAAATTTGTAGACATGTTTTCTTTTCTTGGTTTATTTTGTTATTGATGTAACCAATGTGTGTTGTGCTCTGAGAACACATTCTGCATTTTAACATCCTGTGAAATTTGTTAAGAATAGTTTTGTGGCTTAAAATGTGTATTTCAAAACTACTCTCTTGGTACTCTCAAAGAAGGTAACTTCTTTAATTGTTGGGTGTAATGTTCTCTATATACTCGCTAGATGAAGCGTATTCATTTTTCTTTCTAAATATTTTATTGTTAATTTTATTTTTTCTACTTATTACTGAGAGAAGTGTTAAATATGCCCCTAGGATGATAGATTTGTCAAATTCTTACAGTTCTGTGATGATACATTAAGTGTAGAACTGAAGTATATACAAGTTTAGAGTTGTTAATACTTTCCAATAAAATGGAGCTTTTATTATCATGACCTTTTCAATCTCTGCTCACTCCAGATCTGTTTTGTCTGATATGATAGCTACCTGGCTTCCTATCAGTGTTCATCTGATGTATTAGTTAGGATACAGGTTAAATTAGAGTAACACTGATCCCTGCCTAAGAATGGCTTAAATGAGAAAAAAGACTCTTTCTGTTGATCTCTGATGATCTAAGGGAGGGCTGGATGGGTTTGCAGGATACGTTTGTCTTCATGTACCATCTGGGGACCCAAGATTCTTGTATTTCAGTGTTTTGCTAGCTTTCAAGTGATTAACTCATGCACAAAATTGGAGATGGTGCATCCCACCTCTGAACCCCACTTTCCTCTTTTATGAAAACAAGGGAAAATAGAATGGGAGGTGCATGCATTTGTTTTAAAGACTTGACCTGGAAGGTGTCTAAGTCACTTCAGTTCACTTCCTGTTGGCCATGCCTACCTACAAGGGAAGGTGACAAATGTGATATTTAGAAAAGTGAGCTAGTACTGGGATATTAACAGAGAATTGTGTGTTCTAAAACCAACATATCTGGCTCCTGTCTCTCTTCTCTTGGATCTTATGATTTATATTTTAGAGCAGGGGTTAGCAAACTGTATCTGTGAAGAACCAGATATAAAATATTCTAAGTGTTTAAGTGTTGCTGGTCACATGTGGTTTCTGTCACACATACTTCTTTTTTCCCCTAACCATTTAAAACTATAAACCATTGTTAGCCAGAGAAACACATGAATAGGCAGGGACTATCATTGCCAATCCTCTTTCAGTCTTGCTATAAACAACATATGACTTAAAAATAATATTTTTACCTGTTTTTGTCTTTTATATAATAGTCTATTTTTATCATGATTTCTTAGATATTTAGGTCTATTTCATACAGTATACATTCTACTTTTCCATACTTACCTATTTATTTGCTTTTCTAGGTCCTTTCCTCACTTTTATTTGCTTTCTTCAGTGTTACATTTCTTTGAATTAAAAAAATCAATACCTGTTTTGAAATTATATTCTTTATGTCAACTATTTAATTACTGTTCTAGCTAGTTTTAATACACACATTTAGCAATTTCTGGGGAGAAAAATCAGTATCTTTACTCCCTACCAGATAATTCTAGCCCTGATTATCTCTCCAGTATTCTATGCTCTAAAGTTTCAATTCTAGTTTGATTGAAAACACCACATTTACTATTAGTCCTTTATGATCACTAAATGTTTGTATTTCCCACATATTTATCAGCGTCTTTGCTTTTCATACCCGGGTGCATATCAGGCCTTCCATCTTGGCATATTTTATTTTGTTTGGAAGATGTGTTTTAGAATTTTCTTAGAATCTATTACCAGCAAATTCTTTGAGGTTTTGTTTATTTGGAAATGTCTTTATTTTGCTTTTTCTCTTGAAAAAGTTCCTGCTGAATATAAAATAGTAGTTTGAGAGTTATTTATTCTCACATTGATTAAAATATTATTCCATTTCTACTTCTATTGAGAAATCAACTTTCAATAGAATAACAGTTTAATTTTAATAATATTGGTGCATGAATTATCTGTGATCTACATACTTAATATGTTTTAAGGATTCAACACAATATTGTTAACACAATGTTATACAGCAGATCTCTAGAAATTATTTGTTTTACATTATTGGAATTTTATACCTGTTGAAGAGCAACTTACCACCTCCCCATGCCCACCCCTGGCAACTACCATTCTGCTCTCTGCTTCTATGATTTGATGATTTTAGACCATTTATTTAAGTGGAATCAACTATTTATTCTTTTGTGACCTGTATAAATTATCTTTTTACTGTTTAGCTGCCTATGTTCTCTGATTGCTTTTAGTTTTTTTTTTTTCTTTTTTTCATTGCTCTTTAGTTTGGGAATTGTGTGTCTAGATGTGTACTTGGTTTCTAGACTCTAAAGATTGATGATATCTTTCAATATTTTGGGGAAATTCTTAGCCAGTCTTTCTTCAAATATTTTCTCTTTCTTGTACTTTCTCTTATTTTTTCTTGAACTATAATTATGAATGTAATAGACCTTTTCATTTTATCCTCCACAACACTTAATCTCTCTTATACTTTTATTTTTTTCTCTCTTCTTGTACTGCATCTGGATATTATCTTCTAATGTGTTTCTGTTCCATTGTTGAGTCAGCCCATGGAATGCTTTTTAATTCTAAAAGTCTTTTTAAGGGTATGATCCTTATGATGAACCGATGTATGGAGAGAAAAAGGGAAAACTTCCAATTTCTGCTCACTCACTTCCCTCTTGATAGACTCCTTATTGGCCTGTTACCCTCAGTTGACAGATGTGCTCCACAAGAATCTTTTTATTCTTGACCAATTTCCCTTCATCTTCAGGTACAAACTATAGTGCATAGGGTACATGTGGCAGTTGATTTCCTAAGATTTATGCTGTCTTCAGAGTGACGGAAGCAGAATTCTCTTCCTCCTCATTCAGGATACCATCTCAGGCAGGAGAGCCTTGGCAGTGTCTGTCCTCTTGCCTATGTCCTACGGCTGTCCTTCTGTAGACCAAAATGTTCTGCTAACTCTCCCTGGGAGTAACAGTCAAAGGCTCCTAGATCATCAGTCCACCTTCAGTTCCTTTCTGCACCAGCTGGCAAGGGTTGAATGAGTGACTTCAACTGATCTTTCCTGCCCCAAAGTCAGAGAGAGAGTCAAGAATATTTGTAACTATGGTGACAGAGCCTACAAGAAAGCCTTTGTTTGAATTTTAAGCTTTATTATACACACAATATCATTATTATATATTAAAGTACTATATATTAATATATTATTTATTGTTAAATCATTGTTAATATTTTTATATAATATTTATATTAATATTGTTATTCACTTATATTTTATGTAATATGATTATATATAATATAATACTTATATACAATAGTATATATTAACACATTATATACAGTAATATGTTATATACCAATATTTTTTATATATATATATCTATATATATGTTATTTCTGGAGTTTCTATGTGGTTGTTTTAACATCTGCTCAATGGTTATTTAAACATTATAAGAAATTGTATTAAAATTTTATTGTCAAGAGAGACTCTGTGTCTGGTTTGCCAGTTGTCCAAAAGTACCACCATCCAAAGGCCTTCAAATTAAATTCTCTATATAAGTTTGGACTGCCATGCATCACGAGAACTCATTTGTGGTTGTGAATTCTTGAGGGGATTTCCTTGCATCCACTCAAAAGGGGTAAATTTCTTGACTAGTGCATTCCGAGTGGTGGATCTCTTTATGCTCACACCAGCACTGAAGATACTGGTCGTGATAGCAGTTTTACAGGAGAGGTTTCTTTAGACTTTCCACATCAGTACATCTCTAGGTTTATCCCCTGTATATTCTTCAAAACAGAAGCTCAAGAATTCTGACTAAGCAGGAATCTTTAGAGCATAACTGGTTCTGATGCTTCCCTGCCTCTTGGGGTGCCTGATTCTACCTTGTCTTTAAGCTCTTCAAATCAGCTTATATTTCATCTAAAAATATGTTAGTTTTTTCATCAAGGGCCTCCGGTTATGCTAGAAGTTCTCAAATATTTTGGTCTTAGATCACTTTGACTTAAAATTCATTGAAGACTCCAGAGGTCTCTTGTGTATGTGAATTCTATTGGTATGTGTCCCTTAGAAGATGCATTTTGAAAACTGCACCATTAAGAGATCTTCTTATTGTGTGAACATCACAGGGTGCACTGACGTAAACCTACATGGTAGAGACTACTACACACCTTGGCTATATGATATGTACTTCTCATATATATTTCATTATTGACCAAAATATCATTATGCAGTACATGACTTTATTAATAATTACCATATTTTAAAGTAAAACTGAGAAATTTTGAGAACGTTTATTACTTTATTGAAAAAATAAACCTATCCTATGTTATCATGAATAAAATATTTATGAACAACAATAATATTCAAAGACAGAAATAATAGTAAGAAGAGTGGCATTGTTTTATGTTAATGCCTGGCAAGAGAGCATAGCTTGATTCTCTTACCTGCTTTTGCATTTTAGCCTGCTATTGCCTCACATATTTCTCAGCCTCTGGGAAACTCAAATAAGAAAAAATAAAAGGAAAAGAGCAAATAACATTTTATTATTGTTGCTAAAGCAGTTTTTGCCTTGTGACACCTTAATAGTGTCTCAGGGATCTCCAGCAGTACCTAGAACATGCTTAGGGAACTTGAAGACTCAGGAACTTGTATTTACCTTTTACACTCTGTAGGATATTCTGCTGGGCATATTTGCAGGATCCTGAGCAACTTCAAAGAATTAGGCGTTTCATGAAGGAGGGAGCTGAAGTGGGTAACAGAGAGAACCCAGAGCTCAACCGTGCTTTCTTTGCTATTTCTCTTGGGATTGACATCTCTGATCTGCTGCTCTTTTCAATTTCACCCTCTTTGATCTCAAGATCCTCAAAACTGCTTTATCAGGCCTTTTATAAAATATCAGCTTAGGACCACAGATAGTCTTTTTTTTTTTTTTAAAAAAAAAGAATAAAATTCTGGTTATCTAAGAGAAAGTCTCCAGCAGAGCCATACTAGTAAGAATGTACCTGCCTGCATTTTGTCTCCAGAATTCTGATTTGTTTATACAAAATTCAACTTCATGCTATACATAAGTGGTGAATGAATTTCTTCCTTTTGTCAGTGAAAGTCAATTTTTCTAATTAAAAATGATTCTATAATTTCCAAGGTTAAGTTCAAGTCATGGCTGTTCTGTCAAGTCACTTTATCTTTTAAATATATGGGCAAAAGGTGTCTGAAGACATCAATATATTGGATATTTATGTACAAGGAAATTTCCTGGCTGAGATTCTTATATTTAGTAGCCTTTTAAACAAACATATATGCTAGCTAAAGCACATGGTTTTCTTACAATAAGTCTTACTATTCAAAATTACAGTGTGTGATTATCTCTAAAAAACGATAAGCCTTGATTTTTATGGTTGATTAACTAGGTTATTGCAAATAACATCAGCTTTCAGTTTGGCAGGTCTCCCAGAACGCAAACTTCCCAGGCTAAGCTCAGAGTTTCTTTTTCCATAACAAAGATTTGAATCCATAAAATCCCTTGAGATTTCTTGCATCCAAAACAGACATTTCCCAGGGTTTCATATGGTTTTCTGGAAAGCTCTTGACCCAACAAGTAGTTCCATATGGAGGCATCTGAGCTAATGAAGTTTCATTTCCTGTGAATTCATCTTGCATTAGCTATTTTATTTAAGTCGTTCTTTCAATAGTCATTGGTGTCTCCTTCTCTCCCAGCCTGTGACATGTTGAGGGAAGTCAGAGTATCACCAGTGACATAACAAAATATGTTAACCATTATTATTATTATTATTATTATCATTATTATTATCATTATTATTAGCAATCAACTTAGCAGGGAATGTTTTTATACATTTTGGAGTTTAATAAGTGATGGTATATCTTTGTAAACAGGGTCTGCACAAAGTGAGTTACAATTAGATTTGGGGTACGTATGTTCTGAAAAAAGAGGTTTATAGACAATGAAAAACCCAACACAATAGTAATATTTAAAGTTTAAAGACCTATATTTAATTTAAGATTTGCTTGGGAAAACCGTTTAGTTTCTTTAATAGCAGATTATGTTGATGTTCCACTCAAGTCCTTTGGAATCCCTTTTATCATTTCTTTGCACCCATGCCCTAAACTTCTGTGTGCCTTTTCTTCTAAAGATTACCATTTATGGAAAACTCTGAAGCACTCTTCTTAGGCTCCTGAACCCAATTCGCTCCATGCCAGAGAACCCCAAATGCCTATTTGGAGTATTTGCTCCACATTAGCTTGCTCCCCATGGGCAGCTTGTTGCTAACCAATGATGGGGACATAGGGTGGGAATGGGATATAAACCCCTACCTCCTTTGCCCCCTTTCAGAGCTCTCTTGCTTGTTCAGGCTAAGGCTGGGCCTATTGTTGCACTGAGGGTACCAACTCTTACCATAAAGGTTTACTATGAAAATGAGGTGGTACGACATGTTTTGGAAATGTTGGTAAATAGTAAAATGTCTTAACACAAGATGCAATGTTTTGCCTAGCAGGTAGGGATGTCACATAGAGAACTGAAGCACTAAATTGACCAGGTAATCCTTAACTGGACCTGGCGAATTTAAATAAGTACTATGATCAGTTAGCATGCAGATCACTTTCTAGTCACTTTTCTTCTAAACCCAGAAGAAATGAAAAGAAACAGTGCTCTTTGGGTAGAAAGAGATATTTGGGTACCTAAAGAAGCTACCTGCAAGCCTATAAAAAACTTACCTTAGAGCAATGACATTAATTTTTGGCTCTCTAGATCCTGTTTCATGCTGAGAAAGCCCTGGATTTCTCAAAATGACATTGGAGGAAAACAATCATAGGCTATTGTTGGTGTAATGTGGGAAAATGGGATTCATGCAATATTGATAAAACTGTAAACTATCCCATTCACTTTTTAAAACAAGTCCTAGAAATTGAAGTTATTCATGGTCTTTGACCTAGCAATATTTCATGTCTATGTAGCTGTCGAAGAGAAGCTCATGTGAACAAAGAAGCATATTCAAAATTGCTCATGCACTATTTATTATCCAAAAACAATAAAATCAACTTTCCTATTCACTATAGAGGGATAAATTACCTGTGGCCTAAGCATACAATGAAATACTACAAAATTAATGGACTAAGTGGAATGAACAAGAAAATCATAAAACATAATGGAGGAAAAAATGCATGTATCATGAAATTTACAATGTTTTCAAAGGCTCCCCTGAAATATGGTCCTTTGATAAAAAACACTCGCAGGAATTTGTCTTTCTTTGTGCCATTGTCCCCTTCTTAAAGATGATGTTTTTAAAGTACCAAAGAAAATTCATATGATTACAAAGGAAAGCAATGATACAGCAATGCAATTCTGTCCATAGATTATGTAGGCATCTATAGATGCCATGTTCAAATTCTGCATACAGATCACATCGAATCCGTACAGTCCAGAACTCCTGCAGAAAGGAGCAGGGCAGTTGAGAGCCACGGTCTCCCTGGACAGCTGCCTTACTCTGGACTCGGCCCTGGGTCCAGCTGATGGCGCCACTCCCTGCTCCTTCTCCTCCTGACCCTTGTCCTGCACTGGACTGCCACATTGTTGATGGTCTACACTGTGTGGACAAGCTTAGGGAGAGCCTAGAAATCATGAAGATGGAAGCATTTAGTCTCCCTGGAACCTGTTCAGAGAAAATGTGGGTTTGAATCCTGAATTTGGGCCCAAACAAATGAAATAGATATCAAAATGGAATAGATAACAACATTTGAAAATGAATTAACCTTTTGCAAAACATTCTTTTTTTTTTTTCTTTTTTGCGGTGCTGGGGATTGAACCCAGGGCCTTGTGCTTATGAGGCAGGCACTCTACCAACTGAGCTATATCCCCAGCCTGCAAAAAATTCTTTAAAAATTAAAAAAAATTAGATGAGAATGTCTTATTTTAGTGTTCATTCATAGAGTTTTCTGATGCTTTATGGCTACCAAAAGTTGGGACTAGTAGGCATGACATAGGGCATGGAGCTTTCCCTATAAAAAGGATGCATAGTGTGGACTCTAGGAATAAGGAATAGGACCCAGGAGGGTCCAAAGAATGTGCTTTGTTGAAGAAATCTGTGATATGACATTGAATATTGGAGACCTGCTTTTACTTATAAATGTGTAGTAGCAAGTGCCAAGACTACTTCATGGACAGTACAACAGTTCCCATTTTCATTGTTTGGTAAATACCCAGAATATTCTTTCAATTAGGCTTTTTTTTTAACATTCATCTTCTACATCAAAATCCTTGACTGTCAGTACCTTTCCAAAAAGTGATCTTTACATTCCATTTCATTTGAACATGTGTAGATAGTACCTTCTATGTGCTATTCCTTCTGCCCTGGAACTCACATTTTACGGTCACACATGATAAAAAAAAATTTGTAACGTGGTGACTGCTTGAACAAGTATTGATAGCACACCATTAGGAACAGTATTAGGGGCAACAAATTAACCATGGGAATATGGAAGAGCCTCATTGAGAAAGTGATATTTGATATGGATATTAAAGCATGTGTAAGAATTGACAAATGAATAATGGGGTGGGATGTGTTCCAGGAATAGGGAATAGCATGTACAAAATCCAGAAAGAAAAGAACTGAGTTCAGTTTGGGTATATAGAGGTGGGTAATGAAAACGAATCTAAAATGATCATTTATAGCCAGATTTTCAGCAGAATTTTGGGTTTCAGTTTTCAGGTACTAAATGGCCAGCTGGGTTTTTTGGATAACAACTCTGACCTCCACATGTAGGAAAGAAACAGATGATGGATAAATAGATCATTCTGTGTTGGTTCTCAGTAACAGATGATGAGGTGTGGGATTAGAGCAATGGCAATAAAAAGATGGTGATCCTGGAGTAGAGAGGTATTTCTGAGAGAACTGGCAAGGTTTTGTGAGCAGCTTGATGTGGAAGTGAAAGTGAGGGAAGAGTGGAGGTGCCAACTGTCATCTGCAGTGCCTACAAGTCCTTCCAGAGTTTGCTGATTGCTGGATTCCCACCATCTATTTGCCAGGTGACTGCTGGGATGGATCCTGTTGGATTATGATATGACCTGGTGAGAGGTTATTTGATGGTTTCTGACTGGGAAAGTTTTAAGTTTTGTTTTGGTTTATACCAAGTTGGGTTTTGGTTTGCTAATGTGGGATCGCAGGACACTGGTGCTGTCTCAGTGTAATTGTCTGATTAGTTATTTCAACACAGTGAACGTACACACCAACTCTTACAGAACCACCCCCTACATGGGAACACCTTATTGTGCATTCCCTTACTTTTTAATTTTTTCCTCTCTATTACAAACATTGCCTGGTCCAGTAAAGTGGGATTCTTATTTTCCTTGCTTATTGCTGTATCCTAAGAATAAAGGCCATGCTAAGAAACTTTGTGTACTTGGGAATAACTTCAAAACATAAGGCCTATTTTTTTTTCAATGTCATATGGACATTACTTAATACACCCACCCAGAAATCATTTAATTGTTGTTTGACTTTGGTATTTGCTACAAATTCGGGGCTCAGACTCTACAAGAACTCATGTTAAAACATTTTATTGATTTGTGTCCAGTTAAGATGTAAATAATTTCTGTCTGGTAGAAAGAATAACATCAAAGGTTCCAGTTCATTTCTCTGTGGGACTTAATAGTCTGTATATACCTTAGCAATCATTTTAAAACTGCTAACATTCTCTTTTTAAAAGATCATATAAATCAACTTTCCTCAAAGTTTCTTTTGAGCCAGGTTTACTCTATTACTGCTTGTCTTAATAATGAATGAGTTGAATCAAATCTGTGACATGTTTAGACTATATTTTTGAAAGTCATGTTTTTCATTTTTTGAAAATTCCTTTTTGACAATCATTACCCTGAACATTGTTGTTGCCAAGTAAATAATTGTGGAATGAATATATGCATGGCACAAAGAATATGTCTTACGTGCATTTTTGGAGAACGTGTCTGAGAATGTCCTTAGACTTAATTCCTACTTGTGCAACTGCCAACTCAGACAATATGGTCACTTTAATTTTGGTAGCTGTTGCCAAATTACCTAATGTAGCAGTTTTGCGCCAATCCATCATCCTTATAACAGGTATTCCTTCTTCCATATTTTCATCATACTGGGTATTTGATTATCAAACAATTTTCTTTTTTTTAACCAGTCTCAGAGGTGAGACTGCTTTGATTTGCATTTTAAAGTATTGGCAAGCATCTTTTACAGTTTTATTGGCTATTTGTTAAAAACTTGCATCCAGTCTCAGATCTCTGTGGTGCTGCCTGCCTTGGAGATGAGGCTACTTTCCCAGATCTGCTTGGGATGTGCGAGGTGGGCGTTTCCATCAGCGTGCTGCTCTCTGCTCAAGTCTTTCACTGTGGTTGGCAACCTTCTTCATTTGCATTTGTGTTTTTGTGACAGAGGCTTACTTGTGTCCTCAATGGTAGTATTTACTATATTATTTCTCCTATTTCTTGTTACTTTCTGGTGTTTGAAGAGAGAAGAGGGCCTTAACGTCTTGCCCTTTTATTTTCAATATGGAAGTTGCCTTTGCATTCTGGTTGATGTGTAGGTTGTCAATCCTTGAGATACTCTAAGGCTGAAGAGAAGGAAGCAAGATGATGCAAATGTTCTTTGAGAAGCTGGATTTTTCAGCACTCCTTGTAGCATACCATCTTTGTCTTGATATCCACTTCTGGAGCCTGCTTGCAATACTTGCCTCCTTAATGACAGGTCTCAACCTGCATGAAAAATACAATCATTTGAACTGCAAATAGCCCAGTACAAAACTATGAGAGTCTGAGCACTGATCCATCTTCCCTGAAGAATAACTGCAATTTGTATCCCAATTAAACCAGTCGGAGAATGGCTGACTTAACTACTTTCCTTCGTGAAGTGGTAAAGAGATTTGTAGGTTACTGTGATAGCTTTCTGTTATTGTATCAAAGTGCATGAGATAATCGACTTATAAAGAGAAAAGGATTATTTTGGCTCACAGTTTTAGAAATTTCATTCCATGGTTGGTTAGCCCCATTGATTTTGGGTCTGTGATGAGGCAGTACTTCATGATGGGAGTATGTGCTGGAGGAAGCACATTTATTAGTCGGGAAGACAGAGAGACGTAGGAGGGAGCTGAGGTCCCAATATTCTTTTCAACGGCACACACCTGATATTAGAAGACTTCCCACCAGGCCTCACCTCTTGAAGGTTCCTCCACCTCCCAGTAGTAGTAGCATGGATTGGGAATCAAGTGGACCCTGATCCAAACCATAGCAATTGCTATTAGCTGAAGTATTCGACCTGCATTCCATGGATTAGATAGACCTTATGGCCTCACCTTAGAACCTCTCATATGTAATACCATTTCTAGCTCAACCTCCACTGGAAAAAATAAGGCACAGTGAAAGTTCTGTGTATTGCAAAGGAGCAGAGTGGACATGACAGAGTCCAGCAAGCTGGGCCTACAGTCAATTTCCAGTAGCTCCCTTATTATATGGTTGTACATGTGGAAGATTTAAAAACTACCTCTTAAATTAGTAGGGCAGAGCGCAAGTGACATAATTCAAAGATCAGCATATTTCTATATTATGAGTTGGAGATAAGAGTTGGGAAAAAATTGGAGGAGGGAAGACTTTGGACCTAGCACTCAAGTTCTCTCTCTTCATTATATCCACCTGAAAATTGGAGATTAAAATTAAGAGTTGTTTTTAAATTTGTTGGAAGACCTGGAAGATAGGTATGTGAAATTACATCAGTTTAAACATTTTAAATGAAGGAATGATGCTACTTCCCTCTTGTGCTTTCCTATATTCCCTTCATTCCACATGCTCCATGTCCCTTTTCTTACTACACAGGTTTTAACTTCTGAAACCACCACAATTTTAGCCCATTTAGATCTGTATGTTCTCTACTGCTGGGTCAACATTACAGTGGTTTTCTTGCACTCTTGATTAAACTTGTACATTCTGACTTTGCAAACTTCCTGTTTGATGTACTTTCAAAAGGTGAAAATGGATCATTAATGATTTATTTCCAGCTGAAAAAGTTGCAAACAGTATGATAATATTTTCATGAATATTTAAACATTGCTAATATAATGCAATCAGTTGCATCCTGAGGGCTTGTTAAATCTAAAGAATTCCTGTTTCAAGTACAAATAAATTCAGAATATATGTAGTTCTTAGTGAAAATTATTATATTTTTATTAAGAGGCACACATGCAGTACGATATCAGTTTGAGAGAAGGGCAGTGTTCAATATTCTTCAGGTGGAATACTCAATTCAGTCCAATGTTCTCCACAATGTCCCTGTAAAACCTAACAACAGGCTTTGAATTAACCATTCAATGCTTCAAGCTTTAAAAATAAGAAAGTGTGAACTACCCAAGTTGTTGCTGTGAACAGCAAGTTGCATCCAGAACATTGTGTGCAGACACCCAGGCTCAGTAGATAGATAACAGCTGGGAGAGGCCAGTGGGGACCCTGAGAGCTCAAGGTCATGGAGAAATGCCTTAGTGTTGCCCTGGGGAAGGAAGATGAGACTTTTCTTATTTGACTGAGACAGAGTGATTTCTTTGTAACATATAACACACACACACACACACACACAGGATTCCATATTGTGTTTGTGTTTGTGCGTGTAAAGAGGGGTTTGCTGCAAAATAGTTTAAGTGGAAAGCACTGAACCCAGGTGATATAAGCAGTTGCACATGAATCACCAAACTTTGATGACCTAGTAGAGAGTTGGTCATGCAGGTGATTTTTGCACTTGGATGTCAGGGAGCTGGGGCTGAGTGCAGGCTGCGCAGGGTCTGTGTGTAGGATCCAGAGGTCGTGCTCAAGTACAATTCTAACGATAGCAATTGGGAGTAAAGTTGGAATCTAGACTTAAGGAGATAATTCAGTGAAATTTTTAATATAAATAGATTCTGATTCGAGGTTTCAGCACTAAGGGAAAATATTTGCGATAGTCTTTTATTAACCAATTAATCCATCAATTGAGCATATACTATGTTATCTAGTGTTCTAGGTGTAGAACTCCATCAGTGAACCAAAAATATACATTTCTTGCCCTATTTTGTTTTAGTAGTAAAGTCAGCCCTTTATGTCTATAGATTCTGAACCTATAGATTCAAACAATCATGAATTGAAGATAATAGAAAAAAAATTTGCAATTTTACAGAACATGTACATACTTTTCCCCTTATCATCATTCCCTAAACAATAAGGTATAACAACTATTTATGTCATATTTATATCATATTGGTTATTGCAAGTAATCTGGAGGCGATTTAAAGCATACAGGAGGATGTGTGTAGGTTATATGCAAACACTGCATCATTTTATGTATGGAAATTGAGCAGCCTCAGATTTTAGTATCTGAGGGGCATTCTGGAAGCCATCCCCCATGAATACTGAGGGATGACTATATAGGAAAATACAATGTAATATGAAATTGTGATAAATCCTAGAGTAAAATAAAAGAGAAGAAGGGGATAGAGGAAGATGGGGCATTGCTTTGGGATAGTCCTCCCTGAGGAGATGATATTGGAGCAGAAACTCGATTATGAGAATGTGGGCTGTACAAATGCCTCAGGTCAGAACTGGCAGTCAGAAAAATCAGTGAATGTACAGAGCCTTGGGAAGATTTGACTTAATCTAAGAAGCCCAGCTTGAATTTATGCATGGCTGAATTGTTGAGAGGCAGACTGTGGGAGTAGTGGTCAGGAGTCAGAACACCAAGGAAGCGGGGACCATGGGAAGAGCTTCAGATTTCCTTATAAGGGGCATGGGAAGTCATATCTCCATGCAAATGGGATGAGTTGCATGCTGTGCAACCTGGTCATCATTTAAAATTCTGAGTTATGACATTCCAAGAAGTTAAGAGATGACTCATGACTGGAGACTATCGTGCTAAATGAAATAAGCCAGTCCCCAAAAAATCAAAGACCAAATGTTCTCTCTGATGTGTGGATGCTGACACAATAGTTGGTAGGGGGAGGGAGGAATTAAAGTACATTGGATTAGACAAAGCGGAATGAAGGGAAGGGAGACGGGACGGGAATAGGAAAGACAATAGAATGAATCAGACGTGACTTTCCCATGTTCATATGTGAATACCCGACCTGTGAAACTCCATATCATATACCACCACAAGAATGGAATCCTAATTGGGATGGGTTGCACCCCATGTATATATAAAATGTCAAAATATACCATACTGTCGTGTGTAACTAAAAAGAACAAATTTAAAAAATTACAAAATAATAGAGATGACTCATAGAGTCCAAAACCCAATAATGTGAATTTCAGGAAGAATAGTTAGAAAAATTGTATCAAATGTGGCATTATGTAATTAATAGGTTTTATGCTTCTGAGTTATCAGGAATAGGAAAAATCTCCATGGCAGGAGCACAAATATGGGACCAGTTTTGCTGAAGACAAAATATTACAAAATCTCATCAGATAAAATAGCATGGTTTTATTATTTTGATTCTTAAATATTTAGTGGTTAATTATATCACAGTCAATATCACACAGTAGGAAAAGGCAAATAGTACATTTGCCTCTCTTTTTTCCATCCTGGTGCCAGGCATTGATAGTTGATTGCTGCATCCTTCACCTTTGATCATACAGGTGTTGTCAGAGTCTTTTCTGATGATTTTGGTGATGACTCGCAGCATCTACTCATTACCTAGAGTTCAGCACCAAAGCTCTATTTAAAGCCATATTTAGTATCTGACAAAATAAATATAGACAAGGACTAAGTTTACCATTTTCAAGAAGCTGATATGCCACTGTGTCTATGAGATAAGCTGTTGAATGTCAACAGAAATCAATCAATTCAACGATTTTCTGAACTAGAAATAGATGTGAAATTATAGCTTAAAGCCTCTTTACTAATTGTTTGGTATTAGATGTAAGCAAAGCAGTTTGGTTTCCTTTGTTCCTTATGCACATAAAAAGAGAAATAGATGAAATTTGAAGATGAGAGATGAAGGCAGGAGGTTTTCTCTGGAGTCAATTCCAGCACTTCCAAAGAACCTCCAATAAAGAAGTCAGTATTCAAGTCTTCTGAATTCTCCAACTGGAATTCTTCAAGATAGTTAAAAAAATCTTGACCATATAGCCTTTAGCGAGGAAAGCGGGGTCTCTTCAAAATTAATTTTGTTGTTATTTTTTAGTGTTCTACCTTGAGCTAGGACAACGTTCATTACATAATTAATATATGCAACATATTCATTCCTTCCGAATCATGATAAGTATCTTCAGCTACATAAATGACTAATTTATTCATCTTTCCTCAAAATAGGCTTTCAGGTCATAGGATGTCATACAGCTTTAAGAAGAGGAAAATTAACTTTGAGAAAGCACTATTTAAAATGAAAGCTACTAAGCCTGAGGCAGGCACCCACTAATTAGAGATGGTAAAAATTAGCCCACCATTATCTGCCTTTACTTTTAAGTATAAAGAATCTTCATTTCCAATCAACACCATGCTGAAATTTTTAGATTAGTTTGATCCTCAAACTTGCAAATAAAATATTTCCTTAAAGTTCAGTAGTTATAGAAGCTTTAAGCTATGATTTCACAATAACTCAAAGCATCTATTTGATAAAAACAGATCTATTTGTTAAAAGTATCTATTTGAATGTGAACTTCATTGAATGCAAAAGATAAATTACACAGATGTGCTGTCTATCCTGGGGGGCCCATAGAAATCTTGTAAAACACCTCCATCCTAAGCATGTTTTTATCTCTTGTCTCATGTTCTGCTTTTGTGTAGCTCATCTGTTGACACAAAGTGACAGCTGAGGAGTTCAGCTTAAATAAAATCAATACCCTGAACTGTCATGTTCCAAATTTCTCTTTGAAGTATAAGAAAATATTCCCTTCCAGTCCAGCCCAATTCTTGTTCTAAAGGATTTTTTACACATAAAATATTAGAACTGTGACCTGTGTGAGGAATTCTCAATTCCTGTTTCATTTTTCTAATTTGTAAGTGGAAACATCAAAGTGTCAAAGCTTACTGTCTAATTATTCCCTGCTTTCCTTTTCTTTACAAAATAAAGCCAATGGTGGGTGCACATGTAGGGAGGGCAACTGACCTAAATAACCTGAGAAATATGTCTGTAAGTCTCAAGGTAAAAGAAGTCATATGTAAGTACTATACTCTCGTTGATAAAGGTGTTTCCCGTGGGGAGATAGATTAACAATTCTGATACTGCTACAGATGTGCACTGCTGGAATTGAACAATTAAACAGGTGGAAGACAAATGCTGGGAAGTGAATTTCTTTTTGTTGGAGGGGAAAGTCATGGCATATAAGAGGAGGATAGAATGATCCATAGTATAATAAAGGAGTTAGGGATATCAGTGTGAACTCATGTTTATCAAAGTATAGATACACATGGTTACTTATAGAAATATTGATCAATACGTGTACATGCACATATCAGTGCACACAAATATATATTTCCTTGCCCTGCCAACTGGAATACAATGAAACCCCCAAAGTAAGAAGCATACCTAGATCTCAAATCTTGGTTTCTAATACCATTCTGAAGTAATAGGACTCCTTGGAGCAATGACTAATTCAAGAATTTAGGCAGAAAATAAATAACCTGACCCAAGAGCCCCTTATAGCATCAGAAAATAAGAAAGTGCTAAAATGAAACAAGCCTCACATGCCCACGCATATAAAATGATAGGATATGTCAAAAAGACACCACGGTCAGTTGGAAGAGCTCCTGTTGATCAAAATGAGAATTTGAGCAACAAAATTAAGTAATACTGGATTGTAATCTATAGCAAATATCTATGAGTCCATATTGACATAAAATACTTAATAGATGGGAGACATAAGCAAATCTCCCATGAAGAATTAAAAAATAATAATATAGATAGTTTGCCTTGAGGGCTTAAGATGTGGGCTCTGCCTAGTGGTTTCCATATATTCTATTTGTTAAGTGTTGGGAAATGAACCCAGAGCCCTTGCTAGACAAGAGCTCTACCACTGAGCTCAGCCCTAGTGACTTCCTTTTAAAAGCACAGTTATGGAAAGGGGAAAGTACTACAATAATTGTGCAGTGAATGACCTGACAAACACTGCCTCAGCCACGTGTTCAAGTTCAACATCGCCAGCGATGAATCATGCTGGTGGGTTTTTACACTGGATGCAATGTGATAAAAATGGCATTTATCTCTGTGATCTTCCTCCTCAAAACGTAACCCTAGTCTAGTCAAGGGGAAAACCTCAGACAAATGATACTTGAGGGGCAGCCCACCAAATTCCTGACCAGTACTTCTTGAAACTGTGAAGGTCAATAAGAGCAAGTAACATCTGAGCAGATAGGATCCTGGAACTGAAAATGGATATTAGGTGAAAATGCAGGAAATCTGAATGAAGTGTGGCATTTAGTTAACGATAATGTAGCAATCTTGATTTATGAATTGTAACACATGTGCCATACCATAGTTACTAATAGGGGAAGCCGGGTGGGGAGTAGTGGGAGCTCTGAAACATTATTTTCGCAATATTTCTATAAATCTAAACCTTTATTGTAATAAAATATGAATAAAATTAAACTTATGAAACAAATTCAAATGTTTTATTTCACTTAGATGGATTTTTCTTCCTGTTTTTATATGCTTCATTAGTGTAATTGGTAAAGTACAAGAAATTGAAAGAGAACAGAAACCTTAATTTCCTACTGAAAGCTTTATTAGACTGCTTTTCTGTATCTTCTGCAAATAAGAACATTGTAAACGAAAGCTTAGCTCTGAAAGGAGCATTGTACATGAAAAAAAAAGACAAAACATTTTCACTAGTGTTTCCATACTACTGCTGTAAAACATATTGCACTGAATATAAATATAAAATCTTTTTATTTACTACAATCCCAAATGCATACTCTATATATTTGAGAAATAAATACATATCATGATTAGATTATCCTTCTATAGCTATGGGATTTAATCTGGCAAAGTTCATGCTTACGAATGTTAGAAATAAAATGTTCAAAATATTTAATCATGGTTTGTAAAATTGCAGACACAAATGACATTTCTGAAATTAAATGAAAAGAGAGCAGAAAAGTGCATATGTAAGGATTGTCAGAAGGTTCATTGGCTTTTGCTAGAATGTGTAACTTACACAAAATTTCTTTAAATGCACTATTGATGGTTTTATTGTCAATAAACAAGGATTCAATATTCTTTCTTTTTTTTCTATACTTACTATTTTGGAACATTTTGAAAGATCATGTTCCTCATGTCCAGAAATATAAAGACTTGCAATTTAAGGTATACTATGCAATTTGCCAAATAGATTTTGACAGTGGTACTTCATCAATATTCTACTAAGAATAAGATATGAACATCAGACCATTTTATTTATTTTCTCTAGAGCCTAGTAACCTATTGCTTTGCTTCAAGGGAAGCCCCAGTTCTTCTAAAGAATATGGTCTTTTGAAACCTTTCAGGAAAACTTCAATGCCATCCGTCTACTTTTTATTTATGTTTTAATAAAAGCCTGCTAGTCAGTTGAAGACCTGTAATGCTTAGCTAGGGCAGAGCTTAGTAAATAATGGCCCCTTTCATTTTGATCTCAGCTGAATGGATAATAATGTTTGACATCAGGCCAGCCAGGAGTGAAGGTCATGTCAAGGAGTAGCCTATCTCTGGCACTTCCATTAAAGTCACTATATCCTCTGTCACTTCAGCAGCTTGGACTTGCACTGGACCTGGGATTCGAGGTAGGATGGAATCTCCAGACCCACCCGTCCACAATGCCATTTGGTATGGCTTTGGAACCAAGTTTTCTCACTTGAAAAATAAGAGGGTGCCTCCACTTTGTCTATCAGATTTTATTTCTTTCTCAAGTTCTAATGGCCTCATAGTTCAAATCCAGGTGAAGGAATCATAAGCCATTCTTCCTTGTGATACATTGGGGAAGGAACATAATTATAACTGATTCGAGTGCAATGAGTAGGTACAATTGACAGATAAGTGTGAATCTTGTTATGTTAAATTCTTATGTAAAACCAAGATAAAAAAATGGCGAATTTAATTTTTCCTAGCTTATCAAAAACGCTGATACAAAATATTAACCCCAAGCCTTGGGTGTCTAATAAAGACCTGGAAAGTCTTATTACAAGCAATAAATGCTTGTAAGAGAGGGGTGAAGAATGAACACTTACTACTAGTGATTTCTAGTGCTAAGTCTAAAAACTTTTCAACTGTTACCTACTATTGCAATAAACACAGCAATAGCATTCTAGGAAATGGAGTTAATAATGTTTGTAATCAATTTTTGATTTTGTATCCTTTAAAGCATACAAAATAGATCTGTCTATAAATCCTATAGATTTAAAATTCTTCCTGTAAAGACAGATTTTAGCTATCACATATCTGAATCTAAATATAATTTATTATCAAGAGTGGAAATGGTACAGATTCAGATGCTATAGACAATGGGATAGTTGATGATAGCACTTTGAAGAGCTTGCGGTGCCTGTTCTACATTCACACTCTTCTTGCTTTCCTTTACTCTTTAGCCCACAGTATGTATTCCTACCCATTGATTTAGTCTTGTCTGTTTTCAATCCTTCTAGATGGACTCTTGTCCTCCATGTCTTCTATGTGCAGCTGTATTAGGTGTACATCCAGAATGAGCATTTGGCTCCAGTATATCCCCTTTCACCAGGACATGGTAAGCCATTCTTCGTATCCATAGCCTTATTTCTTACAGTCAACTCTCAGTGGGCATTTGGAGTGTGCCTATTATGCATGCTATTGGAAGCAGTGCTTTTATAAATTTATTCTGCATGTGTTCTTGATGCACCTGTGTAAGATTTTCTGTAGAATGCATTCATGCAATTATCTTAGGAAGAGAATTGTTGGGTAGAGTGTATATAGATATTTTCACTTTACTAACTAATGTTTTCCAAAGTGATTGCATGGTTTAGAACTTCTATATCAGTGTGTGAATTTCCCTGTTTACTCCTACCAGTACAAGTACTTTTAGACTATTTGATTTTTGCCAATCTGGTTGGTATGTTATATATCTCCCACTGCAGTTGTGTTAATTTCCTGTTGCTGCTGTAACAAATCACCATAAACTTAGTGGCTTAAAGCAACACAAATGTGTCATCTTAAAGTTCTGGGGAAGTCTGTGATTAGTCTTACCGGACTCAGTCAGGTGCCGGCAGAAGGAGGCTCTGAGGGGAGATATGCCCCTCACTTTCTTCAGCTTCTAGTTGCCACCCAGATGTCTAGGCTTGTGATCCTTACATTGTGTCACTCCAACCTCTGTTCCATATCTTAAATAGAGCAAATCCTCTCCAATTAAATAAGGAAAACATGGGAGCAATTCAAGGAAAACAAATGCACTCTCCCCCAAACATTCTGATATGAATAGTGCATTTAGATTACGATTCAATATTTCTAAAAACTAGAATTCATTCATGACCATTTCTTACATTATTACAAATTAGTTGAACCACTATGGAAAGCAGTATGGAAATTCTTCAAAAGACTCAGAATGGAACCACCATATGACCTCATTTATCGCACTCCTTGGTATTTCCAAAAGAACTAAAATCAGCGTGTGATAATAATACAAGGGTAACAATGTTTAGAGGAGTGCAATTCACAATAGCCAAGTTAGGGAAATAGCTGAAGTGTCCATCAGAAGATGACTGGGCAAAAACAATATGGTGTATACATTCACAAGGGAGTTTTACTCAGTGATAAAGAAGAATGAAATTACATCATTTGCTGATAAATGGATGGAACTGAAGAACATCTTGGTAAGTGAAATAAGTCAGACTCAAAAGTCAAGGTTTGAATGTTTTCTCTTAAGTGTGGAAAGAGAGGAGAGAGAGAAAGAGGAATAAAGGAGTGGGGAGCCCATGAAATTAGAAGGGAGTCTAGTAGAATAAAGAAAGTGGATCCAGAGGGAGGGAAGAAGGGAGGACTACAAGGGGAAGTACTGGGGAATGAAGTATACCAAATTATATTCTGTCCATGGACCAACGTACCACAATGAATTCTGCTTATATATATATATAATTATAACATGCTAATTAAAATTATTATCAGCAGAGTACAGTAAGCCCATCAGGGGAAGGGAGGTTAAGAGGGAAGGGGAAGGTGCTAGGCAGTGAGATTGATCATACTCTGTTACGTGCATGTACAAATATAGTATGAATTCCACTACCATGTATAATTATAATGCACCAATAAAAAAGTGAAACAAAGTAATTCTTATGTCCTCTTTAAGTTTTAAGTTAAAACTTCTTTCAGTTTTTTTTTAAATTTATTTAATTTTGATGCATTGAACACAAATGGAGTACAGCTATTGTTTCTCTGGTTGTACACAAAGTAGAGTCACACCATCTGTGCGTTCATACATGTACACAGGGCAATGATGTCTGTCACACATTCTGTTATTATTTTTACCCCCCACCCCGACTCCACCCCTCCCTTCCCTCTATGCAATCTATCCTTCCTCCATTCTTGCCTCCCTTCCACCCCACATTATGCATCATCATTCACTTATCAGAGAGATCATTCGGCCTTTGGATTTTTGGGATTGGCTAATCTCACTTAGCATAACAGTCTCCAACATCATCCATTTACCTGCAAATGCCATAATTTTATTCTTCTTTATGGCTGAGTAATATTCCATTGTATATATATATACCACAGTTTCTCTATCCACTCATCTATTGAAGGGCATCTAGGTTGGTTCCAAAATCTAGCTATTGTGAATTGAGCAGCTATGAACATTGATGTGGCTGCATCACCATAGTAATCTGATTTTAAGTCCTTTGGGTATAGGCCAAGGAGTGGGATAGCTGGGTCAAATGGTGGATCCATTCCAAGTTTTCTAAGGAATCTCCACACTGCTTTCCAGAGTGGCTGCACCAACTTGCACTCCCACCAGCAATGTATGAGTGTACCCTTTTCCCCACATCCTCGCCAACACCTGTTGTTGCCTGTATTCTTAATAAAAGACATTCTAATTGGGGTAAGATGAAATCTTAAGGTGGTTTTGATTTGCATTTCTCTTATAACAAGTGATGTTGAACATTTTTTCATGAATCTGTTGATTGCTTGCAGATCTTCCTCTGTAAAGTGTCTGTTCATTTCCTTGGCCCATTTATTGACTGGTTATTAGTATTCTTGGTGTAAAGATTTTTGAGTACTTTGTAGATTCTGGAGATTAGTGCTCTGTCTGAAGTGTGTGCAGCAAAGATTTTCTCCCACTCTGAAGGCTCTCTCTTCACATTGCTGATTGTTTCCTTTGCTGAGAAAAAGCTTTTTAGTTTGACTCTATCCCAATCATTGATTCCTGCTTTTATTTCTTGCACTTTGGGAGTTATGTTAAGAAAATCTGGTCCTAGGCCAACGTGATGAAGATTTGGACCTATTTTCTCTTCTATTAGGTGCAGAGTCTCTGGTCTGATTTCTAGGTCCTTGATCCACTTTGAGTTGAGTTTTGTACAGGGTGAGAGATATGGGTTTAGTTTCATTTTGCTGCATATGGATTTTCCAGTTTTCCCAGCACCATTTGTTGAAGAGGCTATCTTTTCTCCATTGTATGTTTGGGCTCCTTTGTCAAGTATGAGATACCTGTATTTATGTGGATTTGTCTCTGTGTCCTCTATTCTGTACCATTGATCTACCTGTCTGTTTTGGTGCTAATACCATGCTGTTTTTGTTACTATTGCTCTGTAATATCGTTGAAGGTTCAATATTGTGATACCCCCTGCTTCGCTCTTCTTGCTAAGGATTGCTTTAGCTATTCTGGGTCTCTTATTCCTCCAAATGAATTTCATGATTGCTTGCTCTATTTCTATGAGGTCCGTCATTGGGATTTTAATTGGAATTGCATTGAATTTGTGTAGCGCTTTTGGTAGTATGGCCTCTTTCAGTTTTTTGAATGTGGAGAAAACATGCGCTTGGAGTACAAAGTTACTAAGACTAGGTAATCTGAGAATTATTTTGGCTGACGCAGATGCATGCATTTTCCATTTTGTCTTTTAATTGTGCCTGAGCTCAAATTTGAATACAAGCCTTTAAAAAGCAGGTCAGCATCCCTGAGATATGAGCACAGCTTTGATTATAGTTATTTCCCTGAAAGATAAAGATGATTTATCTTCTGTTGATTACAGATCTACCTTCCTCTTAGGGCAAACTTTAAAGTAATTTCCAACTTTAGCAGTTACACTAAATGAAATCATGTTCACATTTATTCTGCCTGATAAAAATTTACTGAAGACAAAGAATTTATTTTTTTAAAAAAGATGTATGCTGCAATGGAAAGAGAATGAATGTTGTAGAATTAGGTCCTTGGTTAAAATCTGCTTTTGTTGCTTACTGAGCTACTGTAGATAAGCTATTTATTTCTGTGAAAATCAGTTTCCCCATCTGTAAAATGGGGCTAATGAAAACCACTTCCCTGAATTCTGAATTCTGAGGATTAAAAAGAAATGTTCACAAAGCTTCCAGTGCAGAGTTTGACTAACAGTGTATTCTTAGTAACCAGGTTTTATTTTTATCAACATATTTATCTTACTGTTACTAGTTTTTACTACTGCTACTGTTTTGAATATCAGTTTCCAAAATAGTATATATATGCTATGGATCATTTCCTTATTGAAGATGATTTTTATGTAACTGGACCTTTCTCAGTAAGTGATTTCTATTTACGCTTGCACACGTAGCCCCATGGGTGGGGTCTATGTCTGGGTTTGCTCTGACCTCTACACAAGGCAAACTTTACTTCTCGTTAGTTGGCTGGGGCTTCACACAGCAACAAAGTTGGGTGCTTGAACAGCAGATATTATTTTCTCACAATTCTGGAGACTGGGAGCATCAAGGGGTCAGCAGGGTCTTTCTTCTGGGTGGCCTCTGTCCAATCTTCTTAATAATTGGTTAAGACTCTAATTATAGGCATAATAGGTTAAGACTCTAATTATATAATTTTATATTAATTACCCCTTTAAGGACTTAACGCACAGTCATTCCGAGGTAATGGGTACTGGTGATTCAATATATGAATTTGAAAGGGACAAAATTCAGTCCTTAACAACTTGCAAAGACTGAAGGCACCTGAGCATTGTGAAGTCTCATGATTGGTGGCCCAAATAGGTGTGAGTCACTACAAAAGGAAGTGTGGTTCCAAGTAAAATCCTGCTGACTGCTGGGGATGAGGGATTGGAGGGAGTCTAAGGGGGTTCGGGGAAACCTTTGCCAGACCAGATATGGCAGTAGATACTAATCAGGAAGTGCTTGCTGGTCTGTCTGGGGCAATCTTGTTCAAGTGACTTCTCTATTTAAATAGTAGAGTAGAATATTGTAATTCAGTTGGATGTTCTTTTCTGTTATCAGTCAGTTTATGCTTCATAATAAGCCACCCTCAAATTAGCAGCTTAAAATAATAACCTCTTTTCCTGTGATTTGACCCAATGTTCTTTCCGGTTTGGCCTGGCATGGCTGATCTGCGTTGGGCTCTGCGGTTAGGTGGAAACTGTTTGATCTAAGATGTTTTTCATTCACTCACAGGGTTGGCAGGCTGATGAGTTGAAAACCTTGGTTCTTTTCAATGTGGTCTTTAATCCTCTAGCAGGTGAATTCATTTACATAGTAGTTAGATTTCAACAGCCACAAGGGAGCCAATATCAATGTATAGGAACTTCTCAAGTCTCAACTGGATTGCATGCACAAAATTTCATTGACCAAAGCAAAGCTTATGAGAAAATTTTAAAAATTGGTAATTATTTTGAATTTTTTTTTTTTTTATGGTACTGGAGGTGATTGAACCCATATCCTTCTACATGCTGGGTCAGTGATCTGCCACTTAGCTACAACCCAGCCCTTGATAATTATCTTAAAGAAAAATGCAATTTGTCAAAATTGATTTTGTAGAGACAGAAAGTCTAAACAGACTAATTAGAACAAACAGAATTTAAACAACTCCCTTACTCGGAAGGAGTCCATATGACTTTGCAATCTTTTAAGTAAACTATGCGATAATCCCAATATTTCTCAAATCAGAATATAGAAAAAGATAGGAACTTTCTAAATTTTTCTTATAAAGTAAGTATAATATTTTTCTTCCAACTTGAAAAAATTGAAACATAAAGGAAATCACAGACCAGTTTCACTTATTAGTATTTGTGTCAATATCTTAAGATATCAGCTACTACAATTCAATATACATTAAGAAACTGTGACCAAGTAAATTTATTACAGAAATGCAAGGGTAGATTGATGTTAGGCAATGTGTTTGTACAACCAATAATGTTATTACAGTTTTTTTCATTGTAATTAATGATGAAAAGCTGGAGAATTTTTGTTAAAGTCAGGAAAATGAGAAAGATTCTTTTATTTAATATTACATTAAAGGAAAATAATATATAATTATATCTGAAGGAATGTAATATATAAGTATAATTATATTAAAGGAATTACTCAATGCAATTAGATGAAATTAAGGAAGTTACAGGCATACAATTTGGAAAGAAAAAGATAAAAATGTTTCTACTTGCAGATAATATGATTATATATTTGAAAAACCTCAAAGAAAAAAGAAATAGTTACTTTAAACAATAAGATCATTTTGCAAGGAAATTTTTAAAAGTAGCATGCTACATAAAGCTTCATATATTCATGTCAAACAAAAAAGTTAGAAAATATAAATGAATAGAAGACTCTGTTTAAGATAGCAAAAGAGAAAAGTACCATGTCAACTTAATAAGTAATTTCAAAATTCTCTATCAGGAAAATTATAAAATACTCTGGAAAGATAAAAAATTAGAATTGAATAAGTGGAGAGACATACCACGTTTATTAATAGAAATGTTCAACATCATGATATATCAATTCTTCTTAAAAATGATTTATACATATATATATAATATAATCTGTACAAAATACCATTAGGCATTCCCTCCCTCATTTATAAGAAAATAAACAAGAATAACTGGAAAATTCTGTAGAGAAACAATAGTAGATTGAGGTGTTGTGTACTAAATATTGATATGGTATAAATTAGCCTTCATAATTGAAGTTTGGTACAATGAAACACAATAGAAAATCTAATAGATTCATGTAAAAATGACATTTAATCATACAATAAAGGCAGCATCTCAAATAAATGAGTAATAGATGGAATTTTAACATGTGATATTGGAATTCCTGAAAAGCTATACCGTAAAGAAAAGATCTATTCATCATGTTGAATTCCAGATAAATCACAAATACATCAGAGATTTCATGTAAAAAATATAATGCCATGCAAGGAGACAAAAATATAGGGAGATTTCTCTGTAACTGAGTATTAAGGAAATCTTTCCTAAGCATAATTCAAACTTCTGAAGTGATAAGAGAAAAACATTAATGACTTGATTACATTTTTTCAAAAATGACTCTTTTGTGACAATTGAGCCCTTTCCAAAATAAAACAAACAGCAATAGAAAGATAAGTAATGTCAAAAGAAAAGTAACAAACTTGGAAAAGTAGTTGTAACATATTAAGAAAACATGTATATCCTTAATATGAAAACAATTGTAGAAATAGAGAAAAGGACAATAACAATAATAATAGGAATACAATGGGCTTAAAGTATAAACACTCAATTCAGGGAAAGCAAGATGCAAATGCGTCAATGTGCAAAGCATTACTAATAATAAGGAATGCAACTTAAAACTACAATGGCTGTGCTTCCTAATCATCTTGTGAGCCACTTCCTTCTGCCACACTCTTCCCTCCATGATGTTCTGCCTCAACTGGAGCTCTGAGAAATGGAGTTGGCTCAGCTGCAGAGTGGAGAGAAAACAAAGGAAGAGAAGCAGCCTGCATCAGCCCAGCCTACTCCAAGCAGCACCCCTCACTCTTCCCCTAAGCAGAGGCCCAGAGGCTGATTTTTCTTCTGGTTCCCCTACATCCTTCCCTGGTACAAATCCTCACACCAGGGATCCTGGAAGTGGGGATAAGGACAGAAACTCATCAGATAAGTGGAGCATTTTTAACCAAGACCCCTTCAGAAGTTGGATTCTGGAGGTTTTGCCATCCAGGAGCTCAGAAGTCCTCTGGCATGGAGCTGATCCTTGCCCAGGCCATGTGAATGGCTGAAGATCCAGCAACCTTCAGGCCTCCTGAGATGGATGTCCCAGAGATAGAAGGGAAGAAACACCTGCTGTGGCCCCATAATCTCAAGTCGCGTGACTTGAATATGCTCACACTCACTGGCTTGTAGACTGCTTTCTATCCTAGGAACTCAGAATAGAGGCTTTCTTCTCCTTTACTCCCTTTTTACCTTGGCTCTGACACAGGAATGAAACGAAACAAGACAAAATGAAAACTCTTAAACTGAGGCTAGGGGTGGAGACATATCAACTCTGAGAAACATCAGTGCAATGTTTGTCCTTGTGTGGAGAATCCGTTTGTAAGTGTTTTAATGTTAGACTAAAAAAATCTCACCAGCGATGTCTGGGGGACTTCATTACCCTTTTTGTATCATTTACCCCAGATCAGGACTTTGATCATTGTTTACTCGGTAAATAATGCTTATGCGATTCTAAAACCTAGGCTCCTTTTTACCGCCACCAGCAGGAGCATTAACACATCATGATGCAGAGGTGTCTGCTGACCACTCTGGGTGACTTTGGCCTTCTTGACTCTGCTGATGCTTGCTCTAGCCTTTTTAGGTAGGGGGACCTAAGATCTATTTAAGTTCTGGGTACAGTTAACAGCCAGACTTGGCAGGGATGCCTCTTTTCTAGGTCAAAACTGATCTCCTTGCTTTTTGGTTAACCTAATTGATTGCTTTGTCCTGTAGCCAGTTCTTCATGCTTCTTGGTACCTCTTGGGCCACTGCTGTTGGAGGGATGCTTCTCAATTACATGTCACAGAACAAACACTTGTCGTGCATATTCTTGCACTTTAAAGTGAGATTAGTTTAACTCCAATTTGTTTGAAGCTTCCTAAAGGGAGAAAATTAAGTCTATTGATATGATATTCTTTTTTTTTTTTTTTTCCTTTTGTGGTGCTGGGAATTGTGACCAGGGCCTTGCACATTCCATGTTAGTACTTTACCATTAGCTATAACCCCCACCCTGGGATGTTAAACTTTTTTAAAGAAGATGGTAAGTGCATTTAAATTATACACTTGAAGTTCATGCAAAATTAGTGTCAATTATTTCAATTTCTTTGTCCAAGTCAGGGCTTAATGTTTTGGAGGGGAGGTGGAAGTATTCAAAATATGAAATATGTTTATCACCAAAATAAGCATCATATCTTTATGCAACACTTATCTTAGACACTACATTTTTATTTCTCCTCACTGTGTACATTTGTGTTGAACACAATCTCATATACTTACTGTTTTTGTTTTGGTTAGGATTTTTGTTTACATAATGCCTGCAGTCTAGAATTGTTAGAACTGCTAATTTATTTGTTTCTTCTAGTAAGGTCTTTTGTTTGTTTACTATTTTCTAAAAAAAAAATACTGCAATGGAACAGAATTTGTCATTTATCAGATTTCAGAACTACTGAAGATTAAAATAATCTGGTAGTGTGTGGAAACAGGAAATACCATACTTAACTAGTAGAATTGCAAAATTGTATAATGCCTATTAAGGAAAATCTGGCAATATATACCAAAATTATATAAGCATTTACCTTTTGACCTAATGGAGATCTTATGGAATCAACTGTGGCATAATCAGATGATAGAGCACTGTGTGTATTTTAAATATAATGAGGAATATCTCTGCATACTGATTTGGATCAACCTTCAAAATATATTTTTTTAATGAAACGGCAAGATGGAGAAATGTGTGTTCAAAGTATCAAAAGGGATCTAAGATTCCTCTTTAGGGAAATAAATATATATATATATTCACACATATGTCTATATTAAAATGAGGTAATAAGCTTAATATTGAAAGTTTAAACTTATCCAAAGTGTGAGGGAGAAGTAGAGTGGAAAAGTTAGGGACAGAAGCTAGATTTCTTTGAATGTGCCCAATTTTATAGATTTGATTCTAAAACATTGTAAATCTTTTTGCATAATTAAAAAAAGAAAATTAAATTGTAAAATACAACCTTTAAAAGTCAAAAGTAAGATGAATCAAATGAACTTAACTACATGTCTCTTTGACAGCATAGCCATATGAAATGTCTTTAACGACACAGTAATTGGAGTATACATGCCCAGTGGGATACACCTAAGATCAGATGGACTGATGTGCCTGTAAAATCATATTTTTGATAGTCGTGTTGGTTTGTTATTCTGAGACTGTGTATGGTTAGGGTGTGATGGAGCAAATGAGTTAATTAGCCTTTTGACCTTAAGAATTGGCATTTTCACAGTGTAAGATGTTCGACCAATTAGAGGAGGAAGATATTAAAATAAAATTATGTCTGTACTAGTTACGTACAGTCACTTTTCCTGTCATTACCCACTGAACAACACAGTACATAGCATTTATAGTATATTGGATATTTCAAGTAATCCAGATTTAAAGTACACAGGAGGATGCGCTTAGGTTATATGAAAATATGACACCATTAGGTCAAAGCGCTGGCAGATTCAGTTTCTGGTGAGAACTTGCTCTCCACTTCAAAGATGGAGCCTTCTGTCTGTCCTCACATGGAGAAGAGGTAAACAGGTTTTTCCACACATCTTTTATACAGGCACTAATCATATTCATTAGGGTGGTGCCCCATGATTTAATCATGTCCTAAAGGTTTCACTTCCTAATTCTATGTCATTGGATATTAGGTTGCAATATAAGAATTTGGAGAAAAACCAACACTCAAACTATAACAGAAACTAGGACTTCTTGGAGAATAGCAGAGATCAGGTCTGGGGTAGGAAATGACCCATACCCCTTGGAAAAAGGATTTAAAATCACACACACACAATGAGGTCACATAATTCTTTTTTTAATGTGGTACTAGGGATTGAACCCAGTGCCTCATGCATACTAGGCAGGCACTTTACCACTGAGCCACAACCCCAGCCCGAGGTCAGAAATTCTTTAGCCCCAGAGATATATGAGGCATGAGACTAAAGTCACCTGGGTCATTCCAACCTTCCTCAGTCTAGACTCCCTGATGCCATAAAGGTGATAAATGGCCTCGGCAAAAGCCCTTTCCTTCCTATCACAGTTCTTACCTGGAAAGTATAACATAACCAACACGTTGGCAGTCAGCACCCTGTGCTGCTCTTGTCAACTAGTGCAATTGAAAGAAGTGGTTTGCTTATAACCTCCATCATTTTGTTTTTATCTGAGTAATCCCAGACCCCTCAAATGCCTTTTGGGGGAGCACTTCTCTTAGTGACTGGAATTTGTGTCCCCTAAGAGATCATCCTCATTTGGTCTTTAGTAAACTGTTTTTGTGCTCAATGTGCATCAACTTGCCTTATAGGTTGACAGTTCAAATCAATTTGTCATATCCCAAATGAGGAAGCCATCAAGACTGCTAGTGTCATGACATACAGATTAAGGAGACAGCTTGAAAAGGCTGCCTCGGACCAAAGACAGGACAGTTCCAGAATCAATAAGCATAGTAATTTCTGTGTTGAAAATATCAACTATAAATGAAGTAGTTTTTCCTCCGAATTGCTCCTGAATGTGGCTAAGCCTAGTCTAATCACTGAGCAAACTGTCAATTTATAATTAATAAAGGATCAGAGGAACTGTTCATTGACATTCTGTGACACAATCAGCAAAATCCAGAACTTTCCAGGATTGATGGATGTCTCTGTTTCTTCAGTAATGAAAATTGCAAGAAGAAAGAGAGAGATGGAACCCATAGAGCCAGAGACTGAGCCCTATTAACCAGGTGCAATCAACATGTAGCCCTTGTCTGAATGTCAGTGGAAACAAACTAATGAAAATAAGGAAAATCGGGCAAATCAGAACACTTAATAGACTTGAGATAAAATTTTGTCCATTTTTTGCCTATGATTAAAGGAAGAATTGTTATCATTTAGAAGCACATACAAAAATAAATTAAATTTCAAATGATAGGGTGTATAGGATTACTTTAAAATAATTCAAAGGGAGTTGAAATGGATATGTTAAGTCACCAGTTGATAGTGTGGAAGGGGGTGGTGGGTACAATGGGGTTCGCTCTGCCAACATTTATATGTTTGAAATTTTCATGATAAAAAGGAAAGAATCTTAATAAAACCAATTGAAAGGAAAGATGATGTCTGTTACAAATACATTTTGCTTCTCAAGGTATTGAGTCACTACCTTTTCCTCTAATCCTTGTTTCACACAATCTGTAAAAGTTCATGACTAGTTTCCTTGATTAATTTTTAGATAGAAGAGATTTTAGGCCCAATTGCTCTAATGGTCTTCATCCCTTAACATGGAATTCCATTGAAACTTACTTTCCACAGAATATTGAATATTATTTAGTAACAGTTCTAGGCACTCACAATAGATTTTTAAGCCTGATTTCTTCCATTTTCTTATATATGAGCATGTCTTTCTAAGATCTTATAATTTTAAAATGACTTAAACAGAAACTATAAAAGCCCATCCAATAATATTTCTTTAAATTTACCAAAAGCAAACATAAAAAAACAGAAATAGCAAAATTCTATAGTTCTTATGTATATGGATCATAATTGTCTAGGTTATATTTTATTAATTGGCCTAAAAATTCAGAAGCTTAAAAAAGGTTTAATTTTTGCCCATGCTGCATGGTCTTTTGGGTCAGCTGGGGGTTATGCTCATCGTAGTCACTCAAGAGCCCTGGTTAATGGAAGCTTCACATTGACATGTGCTTCTATAACCCAGAAAGAAGGACCAGAGAAAATATGGTATCCTAAAATAAGAAATATATCTGGTCTTTGTCATCAGTTTGTGGCACAGACCTCCTAAGACCCTTGGAATTCCTTTAGTGGCAGGAATTTCTATTGTTGCTGGGCTGTAGCAAGTCCCTTCCAATCATGGGTTAATGAGATGACTTGGGGTGGGGCCCCTAGATACACTCAAGCTGAGGTTGGTCACCAGAAAGACCAAGTGATTAGAGGGTTGGCACTTTCACCCTCACAATGGACCTCTAGGAAGAGGAGGGATGGTGGTGTTGGAGGTCTCTGATGTTTCCCTCCCTAAAAACTCTGATCCCACTGGGTCTCAGGGAGAAGTTAGTCTGATATATCTGATTAGTTCATGCTTCCTTGTTCTTCTTCCAACCATGTCTTGGACCAGAAAGGAGCTGTCATTTTTTTTTTTCATTTCCCCTAAATCTTATCTTCCTTTTACTTTAAAGCACCAAGTATAGGGCTTCTATATTTTTATACATCTTAGGCAGAAAAAAATTCTCTTAAGCAATAGATACTGGGTTTTCCAGTTAAGTGGTACTCAAGCTACAGGAGAAGACCAAAGGATTGGAAAGTCCATTCCCTCAACAGTACTGGCCCTTGAACCTCTTGTCCTTTTGTAAATAATTGTAAATGTCAGATGATGAAGATTGCCTTGTTCGTTTTCCTTGTGTCCTTCTGTAATAAATGCTAATCTCTTCTAGACATGGATGTTTTGGCTGACCAATGTAAAAGGTCATGAAGAGAAAGACACCACAAAGTAAAACTCTTAAATATTTTCTAAATATTATTCCAAATACATTTATTTTCTATGTTTTACATAGGTTTCTATAAAATATAGTTTCAGAAAGTAAATAAAGGTATATGTTTATTTATATGTAGTATAAACTTGAAGAAGGTAATATATTTTTAGTATTCATTTAATCCTAACATACAACCTGTTCTGTTACTCTGTGTGTGTGTGTGTGTGTGTGTGTGTGTACATTTAAGCCATGACTCAGGTTACTCAACCAAGGGATAGTAATCAGTATTTATGATAAAATCAACCTGCCCAAATTTGCAATCTTTATTCACTATTCAAAAGTAAAACGTATTCATTTTCCCAAACACAAATCTAAGCAGTAAGAAAGAATGAACAAACATGACTTGATTATGTCGGTGCCTAATCATGGGATAAGTATAGGTTTTCTCAGAAGAGAGAATTTGAAAATGATTCAAGTAAAATGTTAGGCGACAAGCAGGAAATGAATCGGGCAAAGCAAGAGATGTTAATTGATGCAGTTGAAGCTTAGCACTACGGCCAAGGCAAATGTCAGAGTGAGAACCTGAGCACAAGCCAGAAGTTCAACTCCAAAACCAGAGATGAAAACTTAATTCATATCAAAACAAAGAGGCTTGGCTCTCTTACTTCCCTTCTTGAAACATTCCTGAGTGATCTCTTATTGTAATACCACTTTTCTAAAGCTGTTTGTAAGCTCCGTGGCATAAGAATCAAGCCAGAAATGGACCTTTATGGACTGAAAAGGATTGCTTCCCTATCATATGGGAAATTCCACATCAATCTCTACTCAATATGCTTTGAAGATACCACAGTTTCATTATTTTTCACTTATATTTCTTTTTAGAAAAATTTCTTAATTACTCTGAATCAGATGCTTCACTTACAATGAATCTAATTTTAGTTTAGTTCGCTCACTTGCAATGAATCTAATTTTGGATCCTGTGTAGTTAAATTTTCGTGTGAATTTGCATAAATTGTGGAAGTGTTCATTGCATTGTTGAAACATTCTTCTTAAGGGAAAACTATTTCCATAAAAATACAGGCTTTGTAAACAACCCAATGGTAAATGAGATTTTAACCTCAGTGTAACTCTAAACTTATAAATAGGTTGTGCCCCAAGCAATTGACAGTTAGTAATTTTAGCTTAAAAAAAGTACAGTGGTACAAAATGAAAGTTATAGATAGTGGGCAGGTTCCTAGACAGGAAACCAGAAATTCATTTATAGAATGCAAGACCTGAAAGCCATTTACAGTTAATCTAGTTTTCTCTCCTTATTATTAAAGAATAAGAATAAGGATTATACAATATAATGAGTTGATTGAGGCCACACAGCAATAGGGTATCCAGCTGGGGCTGGGGTCCAGGGTCCTTATTCCTGACATATAGGTTTTCTTTTCTTTTCTTTTCTTTTCTTTTCTTTTCTTTTCTTTTCTTTTCTTTTCTTTTCTTTTCTTCTTCTTCTTTTTTTTTTTTTTTTTGCTGTGTTCATGGTTTTTCAGTATATTCTTAACTCATGCAATAGTTAAAAATCATTTAAAAACTGAACCAAAGGGAGTTTTGTTTTTAAAATCATGAGTCTAAATTTCTTAGGACAATTTAGATTACAGTGAGATCACAGATCAGCCCTGAAATTCCGGTGGCTTAACACAATCAAAGTCTGTTTCTTGCTCTTGAGTTATGTCCAGAGCAGCTCAGCAGGGGATCCTGTTCCCTGGAGTCATTCGGAAACCCTAGAGGGGTTCAGGGCATTCTCAGGAACTTGTGGCCTTTTTGGCTATGATGGCAGTAGTCTTTTATAGAAAAAAAGTAATAATAATAAATATAGAAGATACTTAGTATAGAAAGAATAAAAACACATTTTAAAAAATTTTTCTTGAAGGCTAGTGGTAGACTAAAAGCAGATTATCTCGAAGATGTGGGGCTCATATATTCTGACTGTGAGTGAAATAGCCTCTGAAGGAGATATCTAGCACTCCCTGGGAGAATTTGAAAACCTAGCCCTGGTGCTCTTCCTGGGGTGGGGCACCATGCTACGTTTATCAGACTTTGGTAGGATCGTGATTTCAGTTATAAGAAGGGGGACATTGTGTGGATTTGTTTACATATAATATGTCTTTTAATTTAATAGCACCATTAGGCAGATAAAATTGTTATTATCATTTCAAATTTATAGATGGGAGAATACAAAGGAATTTGAGCTTAAAATATTAATTGAAGAGTGTTAGGATGAGATTCTGGGCAAAACAAAGTACTGGCTCTCATGTGTATCCAAAGCTAGAGAGGGACAGAGCTAGGCCTGGAATCAAGTTTTCTTAATTTCCATTTAAGAGTTCAACAACTCTTAACTCCTTAGTATATTGTTTCAGCTGGAGGGAAAATGTCCTGTGTGAGAAATGATTTTAGGAATGAATCTCTCATTGATTAGGGTAGATAATAACCAACTTTCCTCAATCTTATATCTATCTGGGCTTTAGTCTGGCTGAACTGAGACCAAGACACTTAATAGCACCCTCCTCCAAGACTTTGTCTCCTCTCCCCCAAATCCAACATGTTCTTAAATTTATTCAGACATGCAAGGAACTCCCATAATTGGTGAAAAAGGGAAGGGTTTTATCTGAGACTGGTAGAATATGGAGGAAATATTATGGCAACTGATCCCCATCAAATCCCATGAAATGGGTTTGAGATATCATGATTATGGTTTAATTTTTTTTTTGTGGTATTGGGGATCCAACACAGGGCCTTGCACATACTAGGTAAGAGCTATGCCAGTGAGTTCCCCACTAGCCTGATTATGGTTCCTTGAAACTAATTTTCATGAGAAACATGGTATCACTTTTGGCAGTAAGTAAAGGGTAGGAGTTACCAGAACAATTTAGGAGAGACTTTGGGGGACTCAAAAGCAATGACAAACTTGGGAAAACATGACATTCCCTGGGTTTGCACAGGATCCTGCACATTCCAGAATGTTAAGGCCTGGACATTTTAGGGTTATTCAGACATGGCCCTTTTGCATTGATGTGCAGGGATGGCAGATTTTCCAAGTGACTTCAATCCTCAGGAGTCAGAGGAAAAAGAAACAACAGGGATATGCCACCGTTTTGTGGGCCCATGGAGCCTGTTTGTGGAGCCTATTTGAACTCTAGAAGAAATAAATGTAGACTATTTCAGGGTCGGGAGGGTGGTCATGGCATCTTGCTCTTACATACGTGGATTGATGGGGCCAGTAGATAGAAGGATTGCATGCTCCTAATGGCATGTGGCCTCTTATAAAAAGATTGGCCAAATCAGACCTATTTTATCTTTAAATAACTACCCATCTAAGGAAGGGGACTATTCTCCTTAAAACAAAAATAGCTTCTGTGCTACATATAAAATGCTTGGGGTGGTTTTAGACAATGCTCTTCTCTTAGGAAATATAGAAAATCATTCCAGAGCAATTTCTATAGAAGGTGGAGGAGGTTTTTTCTTTTATGCAAATCAATCCTGGTTGGTTTGGGGAAGTCAGAAGAATTCTCAGGGGACATTCCCGTTTAATTCTTCTGAACTTGGTAGTTTTAAGATGACAGGTTTCCTTTTATACTTTGTGCCATTCAATGTGGCTGTGGAGCTGTACAGCATTCCACAGCATGGAGGTAAATATCAGGTCCTATGAATGTGTGCTCTCTTCCTGGTTAAGGACGAATAGCTGGCACATTTGCTCACTTCCTTGGTTTCTCACAGAGGCATTTCTTGTTCTCTGCTAGAAAAACAGGCAGCAGGAAGACTGCATTTCCCCTTTATGCAAACTGTTACTGCATCTGTCTTTAATTTACAAGTAGTAGTTGAATATTTCAAAGTAAACACCTACAATATAAGCCTCATAAATTATTGTACAAGGTCATTATCCCATAACTCAATAAGAATAATATATTTTCTTGTTGGGGAAATATGATTCAAAATAGTTTTGCTCCCAGAAAAGACAGAATTTTTTCCTAATGGACTTGCTACTTTTCCCTAAATTGACTTTATCATTTTTTAGCTTCCTGCCTCTCTTTCCACTTACTCTCTTTCTCGTGCACCAGTATATCTTGAAAGCAGCCATCTGCTTTCTCTTGTCAGGGATCTTCAAACTTGCATTTGCCCAGCCAAGGAATTGCAAAGTTAGGTTAGTCTACTGCTGTGATTGGAACCTAACTCAACTGACATGGTAGAAAAGATGGTAAGGAATTATCTGAATTCATGCATAGTATTTTTTTATATTATTTTAGCAGTCAAGCGCTAGTCAGTTTTCCACTGCTGTGACAAAAACACCTGAGAAGTCACCTTAAAGGAGGAAAGATTTATTTTGGCTCACGCTTCAGAGGTTTCGGTCCATCACTTGTCTTAGATGTTTGTAGGCCTGTGATGAGGCACAATATCGTGGTGAGAAGCAGGTGGTAGAGCAGAGTTTCTCACTCCCATGGCAGCCAGAAAGGAGGGGGAAAGGAGACACAGGCATAGGGGCAGAGTGTCAGGGGCAAAACACAGCACCAAGGACCCTTCCCCAATGATCTACTAGGTCTCACCTATTCAAATTTTCACCACCTCCCAGTAGGACCACCAGCTGGGACAAAGTCTTGAACACATGAGCCTTTGGGGTACATTCCAGATCCAAATTATTACAGTCTATATTATATTTACAAGCCTTGTTTTCAGATGATAAAGATAATAAATACTTTTTAGATGAAAATTGAAAAATCATGAAAACTTAAAGGAAACTGAATCAGCATCAATTCCACCAATCCTAACCAGCTCTCTGATATATGCCTCTTCAGTCTTTCTCTGTGGATGTCTCTCTCTCTCTCTCTCTCTCCCCATCTTCCTTTCTTTTTTAGTCTTCCTTATTTATTTTCTTGGTTACTTAGAGTTGAAGTTACACTGTTCCACCAGGAATCATTCTCTTTCCCTTTTCCCTGCAGAGCGGTATTAATGCATAAAGGAGAAAACAAATTTTTTTTAATTGGTGCATTATACTTGTACATAATGATGATATTTGTTGTTATATATTTGTGCATGCACACAATATGACAATATGATTTGGACAATATCCTCCAGTACTTCCTCTCTCCCTACCTCCCACTTCCACCCCTTGGTCTCCTTCCTCTACTTATTTCCCCTGGATGTTCATGAGATCCCTGACGTGCATTTTTTCTTTTTTCCTCTTTACCTTCCACATATGAGAGAAAACACATGATCCTTGATCTTTCGAGTTTGACTTATTTCACTTACCACGATGGTCTCGAGTTCCATCCATTTTCCTGCAAATGACATAACTTCATCTTTATTTATGGCTAAATGAAACTCCATTGTGTATATATACCACATTTTCTTTATCCATTCACCCATTGATGGACACTTAGACTGGTTCCATAGTTTGGCTATTGGGAATTGGGCTGCTATAAACATGGGCATGCATGCATTACTGTAGCATGATGACTTTTCTTCTTCAGGATAAATTAGTATACCTGAGTCACAGGGTGGTTCCATGCCTAGTCTTTTGAGGAGCCTCCCTAGTGATTTCCAGGCTGGTTATACTAATTTGCAATCCCGCCAACAATGTGACATTGTTCCCTTTTCTCCATATTCACTCCAGAATTTATTATTTGTATTCTTGATGACTACCATACTGACTAGTGTGAGATGAAATCTCAGTGTAATTTTGATTTACATTTCCCTAATTGCCAATGATATTGAACATTTTTTGGTGTATATTTGTTGATCATTTGTATTTCTTCTTTGGAGAAGTGTCAGTTTAACTTTTTTGTCCATTTATTCATTGGGTTCATTAATTTTTTGTGTAAATTTTTTGAGTTCTTTATCTATTCCAGTTATTAATTCTCCATCAGAGAATAGCTAGCAAAGATTTTCTCCCATTCTGAGTTTTCTGTTTACATTTCCAATTATTTCCTTTGCTGTGCAGAAGCTTTTTAATTGGATGCCATCTCTTTTATTAACTCTTAGCATTTTTTCCTGAGCTTTGGGAGTCCTGTTCAGAAAGTCCTTGCCTATGTCTATATGCTGGAATGTTGACCCCATGGAAAACCAGACTTTGATTTGGAGGACCGAGTTTTAGCCCTCCCTTTCTTGGTGTTGCTACCTGTGGCAATAAAGTCAGCACAGTCCTTGTGCTCCTGAGAACCATAACTACAAGGCAGAGTGCAATCCTGGCATCAAAAATGGGTGCTGAACAAATGTCAGATTATCATTCCCTAATACACAATTGACTAGGTAATGCGCTGCTTTAATTACTTCTGTTAGTAGTCCTCTAAATTAGGAAATATGATTAAACTATTTTATAGCTGTGGATAATTTGAATTGGAATTTTAATCATTTGTCTCCCCAGGGGCACAGGGAGGATTTGAGCACATATTTCAGGATTTCAGTCTTTGTTCTTCCCATGACATCTCTTGGCTCTATTCCTTCTATGATTACTGCTGATGACTGTCTCTAACTGAGCATAAACTATGTGCTATCACCACATGAGATGCTTTGCTCATAGTGTCTGGGTTATCTTCAGAATTAAATCTTATTGTCTGTATATTGTAGATGAGAAAAACACTGAGGCTTAGAGAGAGCAATTTATGAGCTCAGGTGCTTTGATTAGTAACTGGCCAGGAACTGGTCAGGTTGGGTGGTCTCTTGCACCTGTGCTTTTTCCATAAATCCACCTCCTGCAGTCATACACCTGAAACATAATTTTATTGCCTATAAAATGTAGATAACTCTGCCTGATGCTTTTGTATTTAGTATGATTGCTCTATCTGATTAGGGCCTCATGGAGTACAGGAGCATAATATGGTCCCAGGAATTGCTTTCTGGGTGAATGAATGGTTAGGAGATGTGAATATTCTACCCCAGGAAGAAGGAAGTCCCTGTATACCATTTTATATAGTTCAAGACAAAAAGGAAAGGGAAATGAAGTATAGGATGACATTAGTCCAACCTTCACCCTTTCCATGGCCCTGGGGCCTTGGTGGGAGTGGGGCAGCAACAGAGCAAGAGTGCTTGCTCAGGGAGCTTGCTGCTTGCTGATGTAACAGGAGTTAAAGTTGTTATTGAAGAGCTGGAAAAAAATAAAAAGAGAGGCCAAAACACCCGACTAAGTCAGCAGTAGACACACAGCCCATTAAAGGGCAATGCTCTGGCTTTGAAAATCAATGCTGAGAAAATGGACGAGTCTTCTAACCATAGATGCAGACTAAACTATTTACTGTTTATTTTTTCCTTATTTTCCATTTTTATAGAATATCAAATCATTAGTCTAGATCTGTAACTTTTCCCCACATTTTTCCTAGCAGAATGCCTCTTTAATCTAGTGTCTACTTCCCCTCTACACAATCTGTGTTCCCACAGATGTTATTTAATTATATTTGAGCCTTTGCATCTTTCTTTCCCAAATGCTTTCCTTGCCCACCTCCAAATGTTATTATCTCTAAAGACTTCCAGATGATTTGTCTATTTAATTCAGATCTTTCCTTTGCCATTTCTTTGCGAACTGCATACAAATATGAGGTAAATCCTAGAATGTGGTTTCATTTGATTTTATTACCTTTTTGTTTAAGAATTTCATATTTATGTTTCAGTGGCTGATAAGAGGCACACCAATTTCTATTGTGTCTCCTGTGAAATTGGTGGCATAAATGATAAATTCGACTTTGCCCCATCGCAGCCTTGAGACTTGGATTGAGGAAGGACCAGAACCGGTTTGTTGCATGACTCTGCCTCTGTGCACTCCAGAAGTTGGAGAAAGTGCAGGAAGCTTCAGATGTGGCAGTGATTGCACAATAGAGAATAGTCACAAAAATGGAGACTTCGAGACCAATTTGGCCTAATTCTTAGACTGGGAACACCCTGAAGACTGTTCAGGGTGAATCTTAGACACTGGTTTATTTTGTTTCAAATTTGTGTATTTTATAACTTTTCCATAATCTCTCTCCTTTCTTTTCCTGTAGGAAGAAAGAAGGTAAGAATATAGACTCTGAATAACTAAGAGTAGTATTTTTAAAAATGCTTCCCTCAAAATGAGGAATGAGAACCTTATAAAGTGGCTAGTTTTTCATGTTAAGCTTTAACCTACAAGTGGACAAAATCAGGCTGATTATGTTTTAATAAAAATCTTTCTCTGTTCTAGAGACATATGACCTACCTAAACTGAATCAGGAGGTCATACATGATTTAAACAGAACAATTTCAAGTAATGAAATAGAAAACGTCATTAAAAGCCTAACAATTAAGAAAGGCCCAGGACTGGACAGATTCTCAGCTGAGTTCTATAAGACCTTTAAAGAAGAATTAGTACAATACTCCTCAAATTATTCCAGAAAAAGAAAATAAAGGAACCCTTCCAAACTCATTCTCTGAGGATAATATCACCCTGATACCAAAACCAGAAAAAAGACACATCAAGGAAAGAAAACATCAGACCAATATCTGTGATGAATATTGATGCAAAAGTTCTCAATATAATTTTGGCAACTCGCATCCAAAAACATATTAAGAAGATAGTGCACCACAATCAAGTGGGGTTCATCCCAGGGTTGCAGGGTTGGTTCAACATACAGAAATCAATAAATGTAATTCATCATATCAATAGATTTAAAAACAAGAATCATATGATCGTCTCAATAGATGCAGAAAAATCATTTGACAAAATACAGCATCCCTTCAAGTTCAAAACACTAGAAAAACTAGGGATATAGGAACATAACTCAACATAATAAAATCCATATATGCTAAACCCAAGGCCAACATAATTCTAAACCAGGAAAAATTGAAAGCATTCCTTCTAAGAACTGAAACAAGACAAAGATGCCCTCTTTCACTACTTTTATTCAACATTGTCCTTGAAACTCTAGCCAGACAATTAGACCGAAGAAAGAAATTAAAGGTATACAAAATATACAAATAGGTAAAGAAGAACTCAAGCTATCACTATTTACTGATGATATGTTCTATATTTGGAAGATCCAAAAAATTTGACCAAAATTCTTCTAGAACTAGTAAATGAATTCAGCACAGTAGCAGGATATAAAATCAATACACACAAATCAAACTCATTCCTCTACATCAGTAATGAATCCACTGAAAGAGAAATAAAGAACACTACCCTATTCACTGTTGCCTTAAAAAGAATAAAATACTTGGGAATCAAGACAAAGAAGAGAAAGACCTCTACAATGAAGACTACAGAACACTAAAGAAAGAAATTGAAGAAGACTTAGAAGTTGGAAAGACCTACTATGCTCCTGGATAGACAGAATTAATATTGTCAAAATGACCATACAACCAAAACATTATACAGATTTAATGCACTTCCTATTAAAATCCGAATTGTGTTTTTCTTAGAACTAGAAAAAGCAATCATGAAATTCATTTGGAAAAATAAGAGATCTAGAATAGTCAAAGTAATCCTCAGCAAGAAAAGTGAAGCAGGAGGCATCACAATACCAGATCTCAAACTATACTACAGAGCTATAGTAATAAAAACAGCATGGTATTGGCACCAAAACAGACATGTAGACCAATGGCACAGAATAGAAGACACAGAGACAAACCCAAATAAATTCAGGTACCTCATACTAGACAAAGGTGCCAAAAACATTCACTAGAGAAAATATAGCTTATCCAACAGATGATGCCAGGAAAAATGGAAAGACACATGTAGCAAAATTAAATTAACCCCTTATCTTTCAACCTGCATGAAACTCAACTCATTGTGGATCAAAGACTTAGACACCAGAACAGAGACCCTGCGACTACTTGAAGAAAAGGTAGGCCGAAGTCTTCACTATGTCAGACTAGGACCTGACTTCCTCAGTAAGAGCCCTAAAGCACAAGAAGTGAAATCAAAACTCAATAAATGGGATGGACTCAAACTAGAAAGCTTCTTTTCAGCAAAAGAAACAATCAATAATGTGAAGAGAGAGTCTACAGATTGGGAGGAAATCTTTACCACAAATAAATCATTAATCTGCACCTCAGATAAATCATTAATCTCTAGGATTTATAAAGAATACAACACCAAACCCCCCAAATAACCCAATTAATAAATGGGCCAAGGAACTGAACAGACACATCCCGGAAGAAGATACACTATTGATCAACAAATATATGAAAAAATGTTCACATCTCTAACAGAGAAATACAAATCAAAATTCCTGTAAGATTTCATCTCATTCCAATCAGAATGGCAATTATCAAGAATACAAGCAACAATAAATGTTGGTGAGGATGTGGGGAGAAAGGTACAATCATATGTTGCTGGTGGGACTACAAATTGGTTCAACCATTATGGAAAGCAGTATGGAGATTCTTTAGAAAACTTGGAATGGAACCACCATTTGACCCAGTTATCCCATTCCGCAGTTTATACCAAAAGGACTTAAAATCAACCTACTAACAGTGACAGAGTCACATCATTGTTTATAGCTGCTCAACTCATAATAGCTAAACTAAGGATCCAACTTAGATGAATGGATAACCAACAGATGAATGGATAAAGAAAATTTGGACATATATATATATACACAAAGGAATATTACTTAGCTTTAAAGAAGAGTGAAATTCTGGCATTTGCTGGTAAATGGGTGAAGTTAGAGAATATCATACTAAGTGAAATAAGCAAAAACCCCAAACCAAAGGCCGAATGTTTTCTCTGATACGTGGAAGCTAATTCACAATAAGTGGGGTGGGATAGGGAAGATTAGAATTACTTTATATTAGGTAGAGGGGAATGAAGGCAGGGGAAGGAGTATGGGGAAAGGAATGACAGTAGAGTGAAACGGACATTATTACCTTATGTACATGAATGACTGCATGACCGATGTGATCCTGCAATATGTACAATGAGAAAAAAGAAAGATTAAACTCTATTTATGTATGATCTATTAAAATGTACAAATGCATTCCACTGTCATGTACAACTAATTAGAATAAATAAAGTAAAAAACATCTTTCTTTGTTGATTCATAATATGTGCTTTATTTTACAAGGCTGTAACATGACCCCTAGCTTAATGTTATATAGTTCCGGATCCTAAATATATGAAATCTTCAGTAGAAATTTTTAAAATGTCACATTTACATATTCTTTCCCTTCTAAAGGGGAGAAAATAGCTGACCAACCTTCTCTGTAGACATAAGTCTATTTGACTGTTTTTAGCAATAAACTTTTTGACTTCTCATGTGCAGGTGTGAATAAAATCTAGAAAGTAAATCTGTTTTCTATGTGTTTTGTCCTATAAAACCAAAGGGTAATTTGTTGTCACTGTTGCTAATGTTCCTTGTAGGTTTCATCCCAGAGAAAATGTTTAAGTACTGAACATTCATGTTGCGATTTTAATACATTTATTACAGATTATTGGCCAAGTGTACATATCTTTCTCTTACTATTAAGCATATCACCCAACAGTCGCACCTTCAGAGGCACTGTTCATCAAGAATGCTAACTTATCTAGTTTTCAGTTTAGAATCCTTCTAAAGCAGCCCAGAACAGATAGTCCGAAGAGTCAGATGGGAATGGTAGTTTTCATTGATGTGGTCAAAATCATGGATGAAATTCTCTAGCATTAGTATAGGAAGCTTCCTCTATTTTCATAACCCTCTCACATTGATCAACTTCTATTGTTACATGAGTAAAATCTGATGGATTTTCTCACCCTTTAAAACTTTTTTCTAGGCTATATTTAAGAGAAACCATTTTCTAATTGGAGATATAAAAATTCTTAATGTTGCAAAACATGTGATTATGGTGCTGCCGCTTGTTAAGTTCTTTATTTCTGAATCCACATGCACAAACAAGCCCTGTAAGACTCCTGAGTGGGATCTTTTAAATGTCCTGAGAAAGGTGGCTTAGGGAAAAGAGCTGCTTCTGTCTTAATCTGAGTTTTGATGCCATTCCTAAATCAGTGAATGTGAATTGTTTAATCTGTGTGCGTCTTTGTTCTTAGCTCAGGTTGGGAATAATAATAGTACCTCCCTCAACTTTATAAAGCACCCAACAATTGCTCTATGTAACCAACCTGCAGATACTCTTCCTTTCCTTCTGAAACAGCACCTCTGTAGAGTTGTGATAGAAATCCCTAGACCTCACTCAAAGGGTCAAACAATGGTGTTTGGCAGAAGCCCCCAAGTCCCACTATTGTTCTCACCATAGGGACTCAGGATCCTCTAGAGGTCAAGAATAAAACCAGGACATTGTGTAATTCTATATATAAAACTTTGAAGCCCTCTTCCTGGGTTAACAGTCTGTTGTCTTCATCAGCTGTGTGAACTTCAGTGAGTCATTGAATCTTATGCCTCTGTTTTTCATCTGGAAATGAATGTATTAGTAGGTGGTGAGGGAATTAAATGAGTTAAGACATGTAAAATGCTTATAACAGTGATTTCCAAATATAGTCACCCTTTGGTATCCACAGGGGTTTGTTTGCAGGAACCCTGCATATACCACAATCTGCAGATACTCAAGTCCCTTACATGAGAAGGAACTTGATATTTGCATATAGGATTTGCATATAACCTATGTGCATTCTCCTGTATACTTTCAATTGTCTCTAGATTTTTGTAATATCTAGCATGATGCAATTGTTATGTAAATGGTTCAACTGTATCATTTGGGGAATGATTAATATACTTTCATTATGGACATAATTTTTCCCCAAATATTTTGATCCATGTTTGACTGATCCATGGATAGAGAATCCACCAGTGTGGAAGGCCAAGTTCAATAAGTCCAGTAAATGTTAGTTGCTATTATTAATCTAAAGAATTTAAGTGTTTAAAATTCTCAATTTTTGTAGAAACAACATGGGCAAGTTTTATGTACACGTATGTTTTAAATAATGCAAATAGTTTTGGATAAATGATTTCTCTTAAGCCTCCTCCAAACTCATAAGATAGTCATTATCTTCCCTCTTTTCTAGATACAGAAACTGAAGTTCAGAAATTTTGAGTATTCCCCAGTGGCCAATAGAAAGCAAATGGTGCCATTGCAGATTGGTGCACTTTTCTGATTCCAAATCCAGTTAGTCTTATTTGTGCCCCAGATGCAACCAAAATTTTGATTGTGCATCAAAATATCAAAACTCATTACTATCAAAGAACATTTTTAAAAAGCTTATTGGGGATTTTTTACTTTGTAGTTTCTATCAATCTAGGAACAATTGTTTCTTTCCTGGAAGAAAGGAAGCAATAGGTAGCCACGCCAGAGTTGTTGGTCCAGCGTAATTGCTCTCTCTTTGTTGAGTGGCAATTAGACAACCAGTCTGAGTTACCACATATATGAAAAAGACTCAAGAGAGAAATTTCAGTATTGTGTTGGGAGATGTCTTTGTCCTTTACATTAGGTAGTCAAACTCATTGCACTAGATACCATTGCCCACAGTGCTTTTACGTTTGAGGGAAGAAGAGAGGAGGACAGATTGAGTTTGCCAGGTCACCATAGGAAGTAACAGCTTTCCAATGAGATCAATACATAACCAGCATGCCTAATTTTGAATAGGGTATTGTATTAGGTGTTTTTCTCAAAATATTTGAGGTTGGATACTTTCTAAATAAAAGAGGTTTACTAAGCTTGCAGTTCTGGAGGTTCAAGAGCATGGCACCAGCATCTGCTTGACTCTGATGAGGGCCTTGTGGTGGATAGAGGGCATCACAATGGTGGGAGCATGTGAGAGACATCACTTGGCAAGAAAGAAAGTCAGAGGGTTCAGGGAAGGGGCTTACTCTTTTACATAACAACTACTCTCACAAGGACAAATTCACTCCAGGAGACCAGCATTGATGCATTCCTAGAGCTACTCCCCCTATGACCTAATCATCCACAAGGCCCCGCCTCTTAAAGGTTCCCCCACCTTTCACCTCACCACACTGAAGACCAAGCTTCCAGCACATGGACCTTTGCAGAACAAACCACATACACACTATGCTAGGTATCAAAAGCAGTTTGGATTATTAGAGAAGGCAAAGATTTTAAGGAGACATGAAGAGGGCTAACCATAAAGTTGCTAAGTTGGTTTATATTGAAATTAAGAATTTTTCTTTATTAAAACATTAATTATAGTGTGAAAAGATAATTCATAGAATCTGAAAAATATTTAGGTTTGCAAACAGAAAGTACATTCATTGCCCTTCTTACTATAAAGAGTGATAAGAGAAAGGTAGATTACCCAATAAGAATATAAGTGAAAAAAAGTTAAATTATTTTTTACTTAACCAAAGAGAACTTTGGAAGTTCCCATATGCTTAAGAAAAGACCCCTTACTTTATTAATCATTAGGGAAATGCAAACTTTAATGTGATAGTACTTAGCACTGACCATATGGCTACTCTGCTGGTGGGAGTATAAGTCGATACAACCGCTCTGGAAAACACTTTGGTACTATCTACAAAGATGAATGTAGCATATCAATAGTATAACCTGGAATTTTCACTCCTACTAGATATTTTCTGTTCAACTAAATGTGTATATTTGATGCCCCCAAAATGTGTATGATTGTTTATAAAATACCATTTGTAATAACTTCAGATTGAAAGCATCTCATATGCCATGAATAGCAGATTGGAAATATTGTGCTATATTCTCATGATGGCATGCTGTATAGCTATATAGCAATGAGGACAAATGAACACACACAATCAAATTGACACAAACACAATGGTATAATTGAAAAAAAAACACACAAAAGGAGTACACAAGGATGTGGTTCAGTGACAAAGATTTTGACTGACATGTATGAGGTACTGGGTCCAATTCCCATCACTGCAAAATCAAAATGAAAATACACATGATAAAATCCTGTCAAGTTCAATGCAGGCAAAAATAATTCATGATCAAAGAAGTGAGTTAATTTTCACCCTTACTAGAAAGTAATGGCTACAAGGGATTTGAGTGTGTACCAGGGTGTTGGAAATACTCTTTTTTAAAATTTGATTACAAGGATAAATTCATTTTGTGAAAAATTATCAGGCTTTTCCTTTAGAATCAGTGCATGCTGCTATTGTATCTTGCACTTCAGTATTAAATTAAAAATTAATAAATAAAAGCATCTTACTTATCAAAAAACATCTCGTTCCCACTAAATAATGCATAGATTTCTTTTATTACACACCTTAGAGGAGTTTTGAAAAAAGCCACATGTAAAAAGCACATTTTTGAAAGGAGAGGAGATTTGCACCCTTGGCGGTAAGGACTTCTACAGAAGAGAAAGGGCAGTGGCCAATTTGGACAGGGCCCTAAGGCCGCTTGGATTTAAGGAAACACATTGGTTTCTCACCCCACCAAGCCAGCTGAAAGGATGGGGAAAGTTGACTCTGGCAGCCTCGACATCCCCTCAGCTCGGCTTTCAAAGGCTGCCACATGGAATGTTCTGGCAGGACTCATGGTGTTCTCCAAACAGCCGTAAAGATGTCCCAGCATCCTTCTTTTCATATCTGTGTGGCCAGAGAGACGACTTTCATGCCAGGTCCTGCAGATCTTCCCAGACCCGTCCTTGGAGTCCAACATACTTTCTGCAGTGTTACTCACGGCTCAAGAGAGAAGCCCTCGCTCTTAAGGGAAACTTGATGTGAGGCACTCAGCACAGGCACTGTTGTGACATGAAGGACATTTATTCTTTCAGCAGCTTCCTGATCCTTTGTCTTTCCTCTGCATATCCTCCTGTTAACTTAAACTAATTTAGACACCATTCTGCAAAATAATGATTAGGATCATGCCAAAGAGATTGGTGAGGGGTAGCATTTGGGACCTCACCATAACATGTTTTCCTGTGACAGGGACAGCTTAGAGCAGTTAGTTACCCATGGCCACCCATGATGTAGTAAAGGAGAGGCAAAAAAATGAGTTGATAGGGGCAGGTAGGTAGCACACCTTGGTGTGTAAAGAGCCCACTTTTAACACTTTTCATCTGTATAGGATGAAATTATTTTCAGTAATGATCTTGAAATAACGAAAAATGGTCAGAAATTACATACAGACAGTAAATATTTTATTTTATTGAATCTTCTTCTCATGCCAATAGAAATAATAATATTAAAAAATGCAACCCAAAATATCTTCAAAGAATCCAATGTAGCCAACAATTTAAAATATTACACTTTATTTTGATTCATTGTGTAACTAAAAATAAACAAATTTAAAACTTGAAGATGTTATTCAAATTCAGTAAAATGTTTAATGCATAAACTAAAATTTGCATTTACCCAATAAAAATGTTGCATTTAGCACACTGCTTCCCCATTTAAATTTTAAATATAGACTCAGTCTCTAAGTGGTTATATGACATTGCAGAATTGAAGTAGCTAGAGTTCTGTTTACCTCTTTTCATAATCACTGTGCTATCATTGTTAATGTAGAATATGTTTTTTAAATTCAAGAATATGCTATTCCCCAAGAGTTGGAAAAATAATCTGCATCTGAGGTAAACTGGAACCTTCCTGATTTTTATAAACATACTCTCAAAATGAATGTGTACTCGGAATTCGCCCCTATTTGGAGCCTGACTCTATAGATAGGAGTTTTTTGACTTAACTTCTTTATGGAATGCAATGTTTATTAAAGGATAAATAATAAAATATACTAATTTGAAGTATATGTAGATATTATTAAAACTCTACAACTCAAAACCAAAACAAAAACCAGAGCAACCTGATCAAAAAATTGGCAAAGGTTTGAATAGATATTTCTCCAAAGACATTCAAATGGCCAATAAGCACAAGAAAAAATGCTCAGCGTCACTCATTATCAATGAAATGCAAATCAAAGCCACTGAGATACCATCTGACACCCATTAGATTGGCAACTGTCAGAGAGAGGGAGGGAGGAGGAAGGGGGGGGGGGAGAAAGAGAGAGAGAGAGGAGAGAGAGAGAGAGAGAAATTGACGAAGATTTGAAGAAATTGGAACCCTGAATATTGTTGGTGGGAATGTAAAATGTTGTGGCTACTATGGAAAACAATATGATGGTTTCCCCCAAAATTGAAAATAGAATTACTATATGATCCAGAAATTCTGGGTACATATGAAAAAAAAATTAAAAGTAGGGTCTTACTGAGATAATCATATACTTCATATTCATAACAATACTATTTGAAATAATAAAAAATGTGGAAGCAACCCAAGTTCCCATTAGCTGATGAACAATGAGTGAGCAAAATAGCACACACACACACACACACACACACACACACACACACAGTAGTATTATTCAGCATAAAAAAGGAAGGAAATTCTGGCATATGCTACAACACAGGTGATTATTGGAAAAACTGGTCCTTCAGAGTCTTCAGAATGGAGCAGGTAAAAGCATAGCAATGCTTCCTTGGCTTCTGTTATCCCTTTATTTTTTTATGTATTGGTTCTTTTTAGTTATATTTGACAGCCAAATCCATTTGATATAATTTTACAAGCATGGAATATATCTTATCCTAGTTAGAGTCCTCCATTCTTATGGATGCACATGGTGGTGGGATTCACTGTGTTGTGTTCACATATGTAGTGGGAAAATTATATCAGATTCATGCCGCTGTCTTTCCCTTGCTTATTCCCTCTTCCTTCCCTCCATTGTCTAATCCACTGCACTTCTATTCTTCACTTCTTGACCCAGTTGTGCCACTCCTTGGTATAAACCCAAAGTATTTAAAATCAGCTTACTACTGTTACCCCTTTCTTATAATCTCTGAGGGGTTCAGAATATACCACCCCAAAATATGCCACGTTGGCATATGGGTTAATTTGAGCTGAAGGAAATTTAGAACCACTCCAGGCAGGGAAAGCTCTTGACCTATTCCTCAACTGCCCCAAAGAAAAGTATTTTCACTTTTGTGAAGGAAATTTACATTCATTTAAGAGATTTTAATCTTGTGCAAACTTCTTTGAATGAACTTTCACAAACTGAGATGACTACACATCATGGGGCTGTATCATGTTTATGGAACCACCATCATATATGTTGTTCCTTGTTAACCAAAATGTCATTGTGGGGTACATGGCTGCATATGTTTCTTATCATTTCATGTGTACAATACAATTATTTTTAAACAATCAAATGGAGATCAGTGTCACATTCTGGTGAGTCTGTGGTTTGTATTGCCCTGCTGGAAAGAGCTGTTCTGCCTTCCACACACAGGAGGTTGTTCAGCATTCTTCCAGGTCTCTGCCTCCTCTTTGGACAGGACCAATAGTGAGTCCAGTCAATGAAGGAATTTCATCTGGGCTTTTTCTGTGAAATTAATGAAGAAAAAATTGTGGCCCCAGAACAAGTGTCCCGACATGGCAATGTCATAAGCTAACCTCCTAACCCACCATACACTGTAAGCATTAGGAAACCTGAAGCTGTTGTGTATTGCCCTTATGGTCTTTGAACTGAACCATTCCTATGGGCCCTCAGCATCTGTAATTTCTTCCTGATTCTACTCTTTCCTGCTAGTCTCCAACATGTTCTATCTCAGGTCCCTTCTTCTCTTGACCTTTGGACCTTTGGTTCCACTATGACAATCATTGTGATTTGCCAATAGCACCTTGTCATAGCTCTTCCTAGGTAAACAGTCCCCCAAGTATGACTGAGGCTGGGATCTATCTTCTCCTGTAGAGGCTCTCTTAAGGTACAAGAATGGGAGTGAACATCTTCCTCCTCTTTTCTGAGTGGAAATAAAATAGCATTGTTGGAGAAATCTACACATTCACTACAAGGAGTATTGGATATGGTCTCATGCCAATTGTCAGTCTGTAGACTTGTTGAATTGGTCTTAGAATTTGCATTGGGTCTCTTCTTTCTCCTTGTCCTTATTCCTTCTGTGTCCCTCTTCTTCCACTTTCCATGTACCCTTTTTATTTCTTATATTTCTTATCATGTGATTTATTTGGTAGGATTATCTTTTTTGCTTCTGGACTCTCTTCATTGCAGAGAATTCTTTGACTTTGATTATACACTTGCTTGAACAACGGTTGTAAGTACCAAGTTCTTATAACTAAATTTCCATGGAAAGTGTGTTTCCTTCCAATAGGTTCTATAAAATGCTGGCTGCCTAAACCCCCTTCTCCAATTTGAATTCCTAGTTATTTAACATGTTGAATTTTCTCTGCATGATCAGACATATCTTTGAGCTGTAGGGACTTTTAAAAGCTACTTGGTGGGAAAAGTCATTTGCTACTTGGAGCATGAGCTAAAAACCAATTCCTTCTTGGGCTGGTCCATGATTTGCCTATGTCAAGGTGCTGGTGTCTCTGTGGACAGCAGCACTGCTGCATGCCACCTGAAGGTCAATATAGCGTAGGCTATTTTTTCCATGTCTGTCGTTTTTTCTTCTACTAAATTTTCTTATGTGAAACTCTGGTCCTAAGAGATGCTTGGAAAACCAAAAAAATTTAAGGAAAAATATAATTTAGGATATCTGAAAACTAAATTCTTACCTCCAGAATTTGAAATATATATACATTAATACATTAGAAATTCCAAAGAACCTAAGGTAATAAATCTTTTTGAATTTGTTCAGCCAATATCTCCTGAACTTACTTGATTATGGATTATCTTTTTTTCATGTAACATTTATTAACTTCCTGAAGAACTGAGTCACCAACAACATCCTTTGAGAAGTTCTGAGTTATGCTATTGTTATATTTATTTTACAGACACATCAACATATAGCTGCTCCCCTTTTCTTCCTCTGCTCCCTTGGGACTAGGACAAAAGTATTGGGAATTTAAGAAAGGCTAGTTAAAAGAAGAAAGAAAATTTATATTCTCTCTCACTCACACACACACATGTACTCACACATTAGTTTTGCTATGATAACCCCAATAAAAATAATAATTTTACTGATTACAGTAAGATTTATTTCAATTCCATATCAGCTGTTTCAGGTCAGGTGTTATAAATTTTTTCCAATTTCTTCTCACTCTGGAATCCAGACAAAAGGTGGAAATTCTCCAAAGATCTTCCTGCTCATCATGTTTACCACTTCAGGCCCTATTTCATCGACCAAAACATATCATGTGGCCACATCCATTTCTGATATTGATTCCTTATTTGTCTTTGTAACAAGTGATGGTAACCCCCAAATCTCATTCATGTTTCACATTGGTTACCGTGAGTTGGCAGCTGTGCTTCTTCTTCACACATCTTCTCATTTCTCTAATGCATACTGAGGAACAGCCCTCTCACAGCATCCCCATGAAAGACATACCGTTCTCATGATACAGGGGAAAAAGTAAGAGAGTTGAGAGAAAGTTTGTCTTGACCAAAGTTCATGACATAGCCAAGACCAACGATAGTGGGGAAGGAATGTGTTTGTCTTCCACAATGAGCATTGACAGTTACATGACCACAGTAAAGACGCATGTCCTCTTATGGGACAAAGAAAAGCTAGCAATTGGGAATAATTAGTTGGAACAATTTCATTTGAAGGTAGAATAATATCCAACTACAAATGTCTTAAACCAGTAAGAATTTATTCTTCTTATATAAAGGGAAGTCTGGATGTAAGTGGTTGCTATTGTTAGATGTAGTTTCTTGACAAAGCAATCAAGACTCATATTCTTTCATTTTTCTATGATACTATCTGTGTTCAGCTTTTTGTTGCTGTGATCAAAATATCTGACAAGAACAACTTAGAGTAAGAAAAGTTTGTTTTGGCTCCTAGTTTGCTTTCAGAAGTCTCAGTCCATGGTTGGATGACTCTATCGATCACTCTAGGCCCAAAGTGAGGCAGAACATTATTGTGGAATGACATCACAGAGGAAAGCAGTTTTGCTTATGGCAACCAGGAGAGAGAGAGAGAGGGGACAAGATATAGTCCCCAAGGGATGCCCTCCAGAGATTCACATCCTCCATCCTCCAGTCATGCTCTCAACTACCTAGAAATACCCAACAACCCATTCAAATTATTACTCCATTCATTGCTTAATAGTCCAACCTTGGAACCTCACTGCATTGGAACCATGTGTTTAACACCTGAGCTTTTGGGGGACATTCCAGATCTAAACCATAACACTATTCATAATGTATTAGTAATATGCACATTGCCTCTTAATCACAAGAAGGCTGCACAGATCCAAGAATCACATGCACACTGAAGAGAAGAATAGATCCAAAGGAATAGTGTAAACCCATCAATGTCCTTGGCCAAGAATTCAAACTCCTTTCTAGAAACTATCTCATCCCCAACACCAAAGATGTTTACTTTCATTTTCTTGAGTAGCACATGACTCCCTTGAGTCACAAGGAAGGTTTGAAGGAGGATGGGAAACATTTTAGTGAGAACATGCAAAGGAGAACAGGGCTTGAATGCCAATTGGTAATCAACCGATACTGCCTTCCACAGGAAATGATTAGAAAGGATGGAAGCTTAAATCTGAGCTTCTTTTGTTATTGTTTACAATAGGGAACAAAATGCAAATTTGCATCTTTTATTGGTCTCTTTGATTAGCATTTCATTTGTTATGCACATAATTTACTTGATAAGACTATTAAACACCTCAAACAATCTCATCTCACAGAATTTATTTAGGCATATTTTGCTATTAAGGAGATTATGGTTGTTTAGTACTCTACATATGTAAATCACATCTTCCCTGACAGAGCAAAATGATGCCCAGTAATGAAATCTCATTGTAAGATAGGCTTCAGGAGAGAGAGAGAGCACACAACTTTGTTATTTTTATTTGATTTGCTTATATTTGTAAATGCTTTGTAGTTCTTTCAAGAACTACATTTCTGTTTTATTAAAACAGAAATAATTGTGTTGCCTAAGGTGTTATATAGACATCAGGACTTATTTCCAAAGATAGAAACACATTTTTGTTTCTTGAGAGGGATGTGTTATAAATGTCTCTCCCCTGTTAAAATTGTGAACTGCTAACAGGAGTCTGACTGATGTGCGAGATGTTAGTGCATTTTAGAAAACCCTAACACAGAGATGATATTTCCATTACAACAACGTGGTCTGTTTCCTATGATTTGAGATGGGGAATAACTATGGGTTAGGACGACATAAAAGGTAGGAATATGTCCTCCACTTGTTTCTGGCACATCCCCTGTCTCTCAAATCACTTGTGATTATTCATTAAGAAAGGAAGGAAGGACCTTGACCGAATTCAGAGCAGGAACAATTGGGTATCTGGAAAGTCAGTCAAGGAGAGTGTTTTATTTCCAGGACTGCTATAATAAAAACCCATGGAGCATGTGGCTAAGCCAACAGAAATTTATTTCCTCAAGGTTCTGGAGGCTGAACATCCAAGATCAAGATGTCCACAGAGTTGGTTTCCTCGGCAGTCTCTCTCTTTGGTTTGCAGTGGCTGTCTTCTTGGGTCTTCACATGATCGACCCCCTGTCCATGCCTATGTTCAAATCTCCTTTTCCATAAGGACACCAGTCCTACTGGAAGACAGCCTACCCTAATGGCTTCATTTTAGGGCTACTACCTCTTTAATGGCTCCATCTCCAAGTTCAGGAGCACTCTGAGGTACTGGGGTTAAGATTTGTACATATGAATTTTGGAGGGACAAAAGTTAGCTCATAACAGAAAAGCACACCTGCGTCTGTTTTTAGGAGTTGCTCATTTCTCCACATAATGATATCTTACATCCGAAATCTTATTTTACTTCTTCTGTCACTAATATCTTGGGAATTCACTTTTTCTGTTGGTTTTCCATCCACATCTCATCTCACACAAAACACACACACACACACACACACACACACACACATACTCTCTCTCTCTCTATCCCTCTCTCTTTCTCTCTCTCTCTCCCCCTCCCTCATGTATCCCACAGGCTGACATATCTTTGGACAATAGGTACCCAGGACTGAGGCCAAAAGAGCCTCCTGTCACTGTGCCCATCAACTCAAGTTTAATGAACTAGTTCTAATAACTTAATCAGATCAACGCTAGCCTCTGAATCAGGTGATTCCTAAGAAACTTGCTTGGGATATTATTAGTTTTCAGATTGCTTACTCACATGTAGTCAAACCACATCTAATTTCATTTTCTTAATATCATAATGTTTTTGATACTTGGATAGAAAATTCCTACTTTGCTATCTTACTTCATCAACAAAAAATGTTGACATTGAGCCAACGGTGCAGAACTTTGTAATTTTTAAATAGGGTAAAATTCTGATCTATTTCACTCAGAAATAGGAAGTCTGTGTGCTTGAAGTGACCACTCAGACACATATGGAGTCCCAGCTCTTGATAGTCTTTTCTGTGCTTTGTCACCACCGCATAAAGGTTTGTGTACCTTTACTTCTTTGCTGGAGCGGAAATCATGTCACCAGGAAGCACTCCAGCTGAAGTTGAAATTCCATCTTGTTTAACAGAGGCGCCCTTGAGACACTCCAGGCTTGGTTTATTTATGTGAACAGACAGAAGGGTCTAGAAAGTAGCAATTCTAAATCCTGAGGATAAGAAATGGCTTTCACTCTACTCACATAAACTGTTGCCTCCCCTGAGGAGTGAGATCACCCAGAGAGCAATGAGAACCATTGACTGTTCTTGCACTAAGGGTAAAAGCCCACCATGTACCAGAAAATCCAACAACTCCACAATTCTGGCTCCAAACTGCAATTCTCCACTGTTAATTTTTGCACTGCAACAAGAGGCCACTGCAGCCCTTCAATCAGGTCGCTTCTTACCTAACCAGCATCATGTGGCAGCCGTGTGCAGGTGAGCATTAGGTAGAGAAGGCAGACATGAGAGCAACGGGGACAGAGACAGCTCTGTAGCTTGTTCTTCCATTGGTCTTTTATTTGTCCACTTTGATCATCGCTGGGGCTGTAGCCTAAATAGGCCATCACACTAAATGTGAGCACTGAAAATTTATGTGAACTTGAAATGTTACTTTTACAGTCAAATATACAGGGCTCTGGGGTACAGACCCGTCAAGCTGTGAAGAGCTATAACCACCCAAGGGTCTTACTAACCAGTGAGGCAAAACGGTCAGAGGCTATCCTCTGTTTTGTCTATTTCTGGTGTACTTCCAGAGTGTAGGAACCCAGGCAGGAGTCAGACACAGCTTCATGCCCAGGACTCAGTTGCTTAGAGTGTCATTTGAAGGACTGGGTTTTGAGGCTGGGGAGAGAAGATCCAGAATGGGTATATGTGGAAGTTGATCTAGAATACTTGTGACCAGGGAAAGGGGGTGGACAATCATATCCTTGCCTGAGAAAGATGGTCACCTATGGAAGGCAACAACAGAAAGATCTTCAAGTTTAAGTATTTTAAGAGTTTAAACTGACAAATTTCCAAAAGGCTTATATAATAAAGCATAGGTTTATATTTGGACATTAAAATTATTTCTGTGATTTTTGACAAAGAAGGAAAAACATTCAAAGATATAAGGAAAAAATGTCTTTTTATTTTTTTACTCTGAAACACCTATGTATTCATCGGCTACATTTTTTTCCCCTGAAACAAAATACTTCAAAAAATTGAGAAGGTCTATTTTTAAGAGATCAACATAGGGATAAAATGTTCTTAACCCTAGTTATACTAAGAAAACTATAGAAATATTTGGTATGACCTTTGTTACCTACTCTCTGCATAGTAAGCAAGTACAACTTGAAATTAAATCATAATTTTTTAAAAAGCCTGGAGGGGTGTGTTGGCATAGAATGATATTTTGCTTTCTATAACTTTGTTTAAATGCAGAGTAAGAATTTAGAAAAATTTAAATAATAGTATTAACAAAATTCTCTTTCTGAGGCTTTGAAGGGGTTTGAATTTTAATCATTCCATTAGTCTTCTAATGATGGCAGTGAGGAACTTCTACAGCACTTGATCGATCATAGTAAGAGTGAAGAGTTTTTTGCTTGTTTTGTTTTGCTTTCTGGTACTGGGTATTGAACCCAGGGACACATAACCACTGAGTTGTCCCCAACTTTCTATATTTTATTTAGAGACAGGGTCTCACTGAGTTGCTTAGGAGTGAAGAGTTTTGATACTAGTTATCAGGAAAAAGACTTAGTATATGACTGTGGACATTTGCAGGGTGGTCTTGCACTTGCTCGGATAGCAGCAAGGCAGGAGCTGCTGGCCACCTGCAGATACCACAAAATGATTTTTTTGAGCAGGTTTTTATGATGTCAAACTGTCATTCCTCTGATTGTTTTGCCACCAAAGTGCAGTCTATACCCTATAATGAGATAGCACAACATCTCTAAACATCTTTAAAGGAAGCTAAATAAATTAATAGATTTATATGTCTTCTTCTAAAAAGAAATCAGTAAAACCCTTGCATTTTATATTTTTTAAATGGCCTTCCAGAACTAGCTAGCTGTCAATTATGAGTTCATCTCTAGAAAGCCAATGTCTTCCATTAAATGTCTATAAGTGCCTGCCAAATGAAGTAGCTTTAGCTTAACTACAACTGATGCAAATCTACTTCTTCGAAAAAAACCTTTCAAAGAATTTCCAAAAATCCAAAGGCCGAATGGTCTCTCTTATAAGTGAATGATGATGCATAATGCAGGGTGGAAGGGTGGCAAGAATGGAGGAAGGATAGATAGCATAGAGGGAAGGGAGGGGTGGGGTCGGGGTGAGGGAGTAAGAATAATAACAGAATGAGACAGACATCATTGCCCTGTGTACATGTATGAATGCACAGATGGTGTGACTCTGTGTATAACCATTGAAACAATAGCTGTACTCCATTTGTGTTCAATGGATCAAAATTAAATAAATTTAAAAAAAAAGAATCTCAGTGACTTTTTATGATCACCAGCAGACTAAGTAAATAAATAAGTAAATAGCTAAATAAAATGATTACATCAAGTCAGCTAATATGAAATCTTCGCTTGCTAATGCAAGGGAATCTTAATTCAATTATTGAAGTCATTATACCTTTTATTTTTTTAAGCTTTGAGAAAGCACTTTAGAGGGTGATTAAAACCGGTTTGTGTAACTCACTCAAATTGGGTAATAAGAAATAGGAAGCTTATTTCTCTAAAGAAAGGTAGCTGGTGCCTGGAAGCACAGTTGCTTTCCAGCAGTTGGGTGTCCCGTGAATGAGACTGTGAGGACATCCAGAGAATACAGAAACGAATCAGCAGCACTCCCCATTCCCTCTCCGCAGGCCTGCATGTGCAGCTACACTCTCTATTTCCCCATTTTCAAGGACAATTTCTTCTCTCATGCTCTAAATCCCCTCCACTTACCATGTGGTCTTGCTCTATCAATCATTCACTTTCTTCTTTATTTCAGTGCTTCTCTCTGCTGCCTCTTTTCTTCACCATCTACAACAAGATTTCTTGTACCATAAACAATCCCTTTCTCAATTCTGTGCATGCCTGTCTCTCTTTCCTTCCACAGTCAAGCTCCAAGAAAGCATTCTCTGATCAGCCATTGCTTACCCAGCTCTAACTCAGTCCTCACTCCTTCATTTTGGAAAACATTGTGGGGGATTTCCTAACACTCAAGTCCAAGCAGTACTTTTTTTTTTTTCAGTTCATTTTAGTTATACATACTATTAGGGTTCATTTTGACATAATTAGGCAAGCATGGGATATAATTTGCTCTAATTCAGTCTCCAGCACTTCCTCTTTCCCTCCCCTTCTCCCTCCTACTGTTCCTTTTCCTCTATTCTACTGATCTTCTATTTATTTATAGATGGTACTTTTAAACTCTCATCCTACCCCATCACTTTGAAGCATTTTGTAGGCAACCTGCTTTTCTTTAAAAATCTTTGCATACTTGATTTGTAAGAAACCAATTATTTCTACTCCTCTCTTTCCAATTGCTCTTTCTCTGTCATTTCTAATGGCTACTTTTCCTTAAAGAATGATTCACATTCCTTAAAGAAGGATCCACATTCCCCAGGGTTCTCTCCCTGGTCTTGTTGACTTTTTGCCTTCAATACTTTCCTAGTGGATTGCATGGTGGCTTTTATGCTAATGACTTTGTGACTTTGTGCTCCCTACACATCTGCTCAGAGGATACCTCCTTCTGGGTGCTCTTCAACCACATATCCTGGATGAACTCCTCCCCTGGCCTCTCAGACTGCCGCTCTGCACATACCTCCCACCACATTTTAGGGTCAATATCCATCCAAAACAGCTTCCTCAGTGAGAAACCCAGCCAATCCTTCACCCTTAACTCACAACACCTGAAAAGCAAGCAATCAGGGTGACACAGAGAGTCAGACTTTTGCAGCTTCTGCCTGTGATCCCAGCTACTTAGGAGGCCAAGGCAGGAGAATCTCTTGAGCCCAGGAGTTTGAGACCAGCCTGGGAAACAACCAGACCCTGTCTCAACAAACAAACAGAGGTAGCCCAGTGAGAGGTGCTGAGAGATTTGGAGTGAACTTTTTCAGCGTGAGTGGGATCCAGACCAACAGAGAGATGTTGAGATGATTCGTTAGTGTCCAACCTCACAGAGAAGGCACATTACAAGGGAGCTACATTGAATAAAACTTTAGACCATTACAACTGATTCAATTTGTTTCCTAAGTCCTTCCTAAGTCCTAAGTCCATGGTCAGAGGCTTGACTGGCTCACAGTAGAATTAAGGATGCGCAATTTGACCATTCCTTGGGGCTCTCTGCTTCATAAGTATATTCATGTTCCCAGCTAAGAAGGAAATGGGAGACTTGAAAGTCTGGAAAACAGGTCATTCTTGCTTATAGTCTGACTTTTCTGTCATTTGCCAAGACTCCAGATTGTGTTGAATTGAAATTGAAAATGAAGATTTTTTAAACTATAGGAAATAATTGAGTTTGCATAATATTTGAAAATTACCAATTTCCTTGTTCCAGAACAGAGATAATGGGTAAAAGAATATGATGTTAAAAGTAAAAAAGAAAAAAAGTCTTTAAATACCCCATTTTCACAGTCATGGAAACAAGATTGAATTTGTCTTACTGATCGTGTTAATAATATGACAATATTTTTCCACATTTTTATTGGTGCATTATAATGTACATAATGGTGGGATTTGCTGTTGTGTATTCACGCAGGCACACAATATAACAACATAATCTGGCTAAGCATGACAATTATAAGAAATATGTAATTTGAAACAAATAGCTGTGATGAAATAGAGCATTTGACTACTAGAATAATATTTTATGAGAAGGTGAACTTGTTTGATTTTGTCTTTGCTATATTTTTTAGCCTGGAACATCTCCTAGGACATTCTAAATGCTGAATATGAAGTTGGTTATTGGGCTGGGGATGCAGCTCAGTGGATGAGCATTTCTCTCATATGTAGGAGATCCTAGTTTGATACTCAGTACCACAAAAGAAGTTTTCTCTGATAAGTGGATGATGATATATAATTGGGTTGGAGGTGGGGGGGGTGAGAGAAGAATGGAGGAACTTTACATAAAGGGAAATGAGAGGGAGGATGGGGTAGGGGTATGAAAAATGGTGGAATGAGACAGACATCATCACCCTATGTACATGTATGATCACATGAATGGTGTGAATCTACATCGTGCACAACCACAGAAACAAAAAATTGTACCCCATTTTTGTACAATGAATCAAAATGCAGTCTGTAAAAATTTTTAAAAAAGAAAAAACAATGTTGGTTGTTGAGTGAAGCCAAGCATGTTCATATAATTCAATTTTTAAATGCCTATCAACATGTTTGTTATATTATTTCTGACATTACTTATGAAAAGCAATAAAGAAGTTCCAGAAACAGAAACCAAAAAGTTATTTTTTAAGTTTAAAAAAAAGAATTATAATTTGTTTCCATGCCTAGTTCTACCATGGTTGTTTCAAAAATGAATAAATATATCCAAATGCTACATATATTTCAAAATTTAAATACACATGAATATTATAGGACTTCATTTTTAAAATGTAAACATTTTGACATGTTTATAATTATAATATTGAAAAAAAATGTCTTTTTTTGCTTCCAACCCTGTTGATAATTCTTCCATCATAGGACTTCAGATTAGCAAATACAAGACAGCACAATTTCACTAGGAATGTTCATCAAAAGTCAGAAGAAGATAAGTAACAAACAGAACATCTATTCATTCAATATCATCTGGAGTAACTTCATATTTCCGTAAGGGAGTGAGACAGGTATAACTAGTAAGAGTCCAAAAATCATACAGTTGGGAAAGCAATCCTATGCAGATCCACACATATTTGGCAGGGATAGAAGACTGTTAGATTGCTTTAACTTATATTTGCCTTTGGAAGACTGTTTGAAGTAAGTAGCTTTGAATTTGCTTATATCAGCATTCACTAACTGCTGTCACTATTTTTATGAACTCTTTTATTAATAGCTTCACACACCCACACTAGGGAATAATTAGAGTTCAGATTCCTAGTGGAGACAAATAACTGATTCAACTTTAAATATGTTTTGGATTACTTATAAGACCAAAATTTGAGTTCATCCATTGCAGTGTTTTTGAACAACAATTTTATTCTTGTTAAGGGTTGAATGTTTTTGATCTCCCCAATTTAGAAATTGAAACCAAAGCACCCAAAGTGCTGGTATGCTGAAGTGGGGTGATAGATCAGCAGAGTAGTGTCCTCAGGAATGTGGTTAGTGCCCTCATGGAGACTGGGGGAATCTCATCCTCTTTCAGCCATAAAGAACATGGTAAGAAGCCAGCAGAAGATGCAGGAATTAGCTCAGTGTGAATCTTTCCAGAAGTCTCCCTTTGATTTCACCCTCGACTCTGCTCTGGGTCCCTTGCACATTACTCAGAGCTTGCTGTCATCTTTCTATGGTATCATTGGTCAAATCTCATCCACTCAATGTATGTTCCTCAAATGCTCCATGTCTAACTCCATACGATGGTGAAGAAATCCTCTATCCCATCTTTATGGAGTTACATTCCAATAGGATTCAGATAACAGATTGATATATAGCACATTAGTGGTGATAATACAACACAAGCTCACAGAGGACCTTGGTAGGGAGGCACAAGGTCTCAGATGCTTCAGTCAGGAAATGTCTTCCAATAAGCTGGCATTTATATAGAGATATTATAATAGTGTGACTGGGCTCCACAAACCACTACGTACTTGGAAGGGAGTGGGTCTTGTTCATCTCTGCATCCCTGATATCTAGCAGGGTTTGAAACAGAGATTACTCACCAATTATGAGGCGAATTGGTGCATGTGAGCAAACTCCCTCCTGGGTAGCTTGGATGTGGGCAGAAGAAGAGGGTGGGCTGAGAAAGCAGAGACCCACGAGGGCTGAGTCTAGCAGTTCAGAGTGGCCTGGGTCTCAGTTCTAGAAACTATCAGCATCGGATTTTCATCAGGTAGGTAGTGACAAAGGTCAAGGATGTCCCTGGAGGTCAAGACCTGCTATTAGTAAGGGTTGGCTCATAAAGCTAAGCAGGTTGTGCACTGAAACACTCCAGAAAGGCTACCATGGACAGAATTGATGAATGATTTTGCAATCATAAGAATAAAATCATATGTATATTTTATGGTATATGATTTATATTTTTAAAGTTCTTTTTGGAGTGTGTAAAGAATATGAATGTTTATTAAATAAATATTTAAAAAGATCATATTAGACATTCTATTTTTTACACTCTTAGTAAACATGGCTGAGCATTTCTCTTGTCATGAAATACTTGCTGGCGATGTGCTTTTAATATGCATTCATAAGATTCCATCATCTGAAAAAATATATCATGATTTATTTTGCCAATTCCTAATTATTGGCCATTTGATTTTTTAAATATATATTGTATTTTTTGCTGTTCCATGTGACTCTTTGATAATATTTCTGACATTTTCATCCTGGGGTTATTCTAGTAATCAACCTTCAAAACCCAATCAGCCTTTGGAAGCAAATGTTGTCTTTGTTCCTTTAGTGAGGGCATTTCTTAACTGTATTGTCTGATTTAATTTCACGTGTATATTTGTCTAGGTTTACATTTTATTTCTTTATTAGCATAATGGAATAAACCAGTCAAGAACAGCCATGCCTGTGCTTTAGCCTATCTTTGATACTCCTAATCTGTCTCACACGTCCGTAATCTCTAGGGACTGGCAGAGAAGGTAAGGATGGTCATCAGAAAAGCTATCACTACGGAAGACTGAGGGGACACTGCAGGCCCAGGGATGGAGAAACTGGTGTACCTGGGCTATCTCCTAGGGTTTTAGTCAGCTTTTTTTTTTTTTTTAATGCTGTGACTAAAAGATCTGACCAGAACAATTGTAGAAGAGGAAAAGTTTATTTGGGGGCTCACAGTTTCAGAGACTCAGTTCACAGATAGCTGGCTCCATTCCTCCAGGCTGGAAACTGGAGGCTGGGGCTGAACATCATGGCAGAAGAGTGCAGCAGACAGAAGTGGCTCACATGATGATTAGATAGCAGAGAGAGAGAGGGGAGGAGAGAGAGAGAGAGAGAGAGAGAGAGAGAGAGAGAGAGAGAGAGACTAACTTCAGTTCTCCAAATATATACCCCAAAGGCATGCCCCCAGGGGCTCACCTCTTACAGCCACACCCCACCCATCTTAATTACCACTCAATTAAACCCTATTAGGGGATTAATTCAGGCTCTCATAACCCAATCATTTCATCTGAATGCTCTCGCATTGTTTCACACATGAGCTTTTGGGGGACACCTCACATCCAATTCATAATACCCAGGAATTAGTGGCAGTTTTGTTCCCACTCTTGGGGCTAAAAGACTTTCCCTGTTAACTGGAATGCCTTCACTGAGTCCTGTTGGAAGGTCAACAGAGTAAGGGAGGGGTTTTTACAGGCTGAAATTGTGTCCTTCTGAAATAGGTCCTGCTTTGGTTTGGGTGTGGTTTGAGTGTCCCTCAAGGATCCAGTGTAATTGGAGACTTGGTCTCCAGAGTGGTGGTACTGGAAAGTGTGGTGCCTCATGGGAGGTCCTTAGGTCACTGGGGGTGAGTGCTCAGACGGTAGGTGTGATAGAACCCTGTAATCGTTCTTGAGAGAAGATTGCCATGAAAGCCTGAGCCTGGCCTCACCCCAGTCCTAGCTACCTAGTTTGAAAGGTACTTTCTTGTCCTCCAATATGCTCCCTCCATTGCTGTCCTCTGTGAAGTAATGCAGCCAAGTGGAGCCCTTGACCATAGAGTTTGTGCTACTCCATTTGAACTCTGAACCTCTCAAACTGTGAGCCAAATAAATGTCTTCATAAGTAGTTTGTATCAGGTATTCCATTTCAGTGATGCAAAACTGACTAAAATAAACACATTTCAGGCCTAACCCCCCACTAAGTCAGAATGAAGCTATCTGGGGAGTCAGGGCATTACAGAGATAATCACATTAAAATGAGGTTGCTAGGGATGACCCTAGTGCCCATGCCTGGTGTCCTTATGAAAAGGGGAAGTTTAAACTCAGAGATGTGCACACAGGGGTCGCTGTGAGAGGGGACATGGGCAGAAAACAGCCATGCGACGACTGGCATTGAATTGTCACAGACCAAGGAAGGTCTGGAGCTATAGAAGCTGGAAGAATTAAGGAAGGACTGTTCATCTACAGACTTCAGAGCATGCGTGGTCCTGCAGATATCTTGATTTTATGAGATTTTATGAGACTTATGAGACAATAAATTTCTATTGTTCTAAGCTACTTAGTTTGTGGTAACTTATTATGGGGACCCTTAGGAATGAATGCAATATTTGTATGTTATGACAATAACAACAACTAATATTTGACTAGGGAGTTTTAGACTAGAGAATGTATTAAAGTTCAGCTGCCAGACCAATCTGATGTACTCATTTATTCATTCATTTTTTTTTCATTTAATAAATGCTTATTTAGTATCAACTAGCTCCCACATATCTCAATTTCTAATGAAATCAGAATATTTTCTGATATAGCTGATAGATATTTTCTGAATAGTTTGCTCAGCAGTATAGTGCAAATTTTAAGGATAATAATTTTTCCCTTTTGCCTGTAACTCAATTGCCAAATGAAATGTTTCTAGAAGGAAGCTACACATGATCGTATCAGCACCTTTTCTCTTACGGCCTTGTCATTCCACATGCCATCTGATGATACACGATCTTGCACTGTGTGGTGGCTCTGCCAATTTATCTTGTCTCTTTAACTCATTGATGTTTTGTTTGAGTCAACAGAGGTTGATCGGTTAAATATACTTCTACACACAGTAGGTAGGTTTTACTTCATTCCCTGTTTTACATATTTATTCAACAGAGGAAAGTAGTCCACTAATTTAACACAGTGCAATTAAGAAATGCATAACTGCTTCCAGTATGCAGAAATTACTTACTCCCTGACAAGAGTAGCCAAAGTCTCTTAGGCATCTCAACTAAGTACGGCATGGAGGTGAGGCTAGGGTACTGGTTTAACAAATTTTCCAATAAAGTTCCTTGACCTCTGGGTTCTTGTCTGTTTCAGATAGAATGAGGCTGAGGATGCGGTCCTTGTCTATGCTGGTACTTATCCAACTCCTTGTTTTGCTCTTGAACCTTTATCACTGTGTTTAGGGAGATTTGGGTTAGTGTTGTTACCATGACCATCAGGTGTCAAGACAACAAATTTCTGCAAGATGGTGAAGCCTGCTGGCTAAGACAAGGCTTGAAATCCGACCCCCAGTCCTCTTGCTTATGCTGTGTGACTTGGAAAAAGTAGATAATTCTGCCAAACCTAGATGTGTTGCCTGCAAAAACAGAAAAACAGCATAAAAATACCTGGCCCACTAAGTAATGGTGATTAAATGAGATAATGTGTTGAGGGTAAGTAGCCTAGTATTCAACCCACAGTGAGGTTCTAAAGACAAGGAAATTATTTTTCCTGAGCAGAGTCCAGCATTCTATTTCCAAGTGTCATCTAATAAGTAAAGAGGAGCATTCATTACCATTTCCTAAGTGTAGACAAAATGCTGATAAGGTTCTCCAGCCACCATTCTGTTGTGCTACAAGCAGGTCTGGAGCTGTAGAGTCACTTCATGGAGTCTAAAGGATGCAAAATTCCAGGGGCATTTTGGATTTTAATTTCTAGTTTTAATTTAGTTTAGCAAGATTCTTTGTCCATCTGTCCCCTCACCCTGCCTCTGCTTTCAGGTGGTTGGCAAATGATAAAAATACAAAATCAAGTGCTACCAGCCACTTGCCTCAGTCCCCCCATTATTTTTCTCCACCATGATTTACATTTTTATCTGATTTTTATTTCCATCAGATTCTTGTATTTTATACAAGAGGTTTTGCATATAGATACCAACTCCATTGGAATAAAACATTTTCAATAACAATCCTAAAAGCCGTGTTTACTACTTTAGCTCTGAGAAAAGGCACCAGCGATGTTTTACATTTACCTCATTTTGCTAAATTAGTTGCAGGAGTTATTTCTTTAACCCTGGAGGTTTACAGAGGCAAACTTTGTGAAAATAAGGAAAATGATCCTAAGACAGAAAAGCCTTATGTAACTTCAATAAACACCATAACTAGCTCATAAGTTTCTGAACAGAAAGGCTCTGTTAGGCAGAGTTGTTTATTATATCAAACCGCATCAGATTTTCAATGGTCTTTATAGTAGAGGAAATTAGAGCAGGTTTTCAATTCAATTCTGAACATAAAATCTACCTCAATTGTGCTAATAGAAAGCCCTAATGTTGATCTTGGCATAACTTCTAAACTTTTAAACATTAATGCTTTTCATTAGTCATAATCACCATTAAAACTTGAGCACCCTCCGTAAAAGTAGTCTTTATTTTCGGATGCCAAAACTTGAAGCAAGAGCAGCTGAAATTTCTAAAAGTAATAAAATGTCAGGCAGAAATGTAAGATGGTAGAAATATTCATTTTCATAGAACTTTAGCTGTCTAGGAGCTATGGATCATCTATTTTATATATGTATATTGCTTAATTTATAAGAATAATCTTGTAGCATTATTTAGTGTAGCTTTGAAATAGCTTCATTTATTGCTGTAACTTATAATGTTAGAGTGTTTTTGTTGAAACAAAATGATCCTGGAAATAGCTGTAAACCTGTTCTTATTTTCCTGAGATGCCTAACCTTTTCTTTCCTTCAACAAATCTCTTAAAACTCTCAGCGTAAGTGGCTGTGGGGCTTGGCAGATGGGAAATGTAACAATAGCAGTCACATAGGGCAAGTGGTCTCACTTCTTTCCCAAGTACCTTGGACTGATCAGAATAAAAAAACACTGAAGATTTCCTTTTCTAACTCTAAGCAGAGGCAAGCTGAGTGAACAATTCACTATGTGAATAATCCAACCCATAAAGCACAGAAAGGAGATATTAAAACCCAGGTTCTTTCAACTTATATCAAGATTTAATTCCAAAGGTGAATGCCTATGAGGCTATCTAGAATGCTTTCTAGTACTGGATGACTTTTATGTTACCCTTGAACAGTGGTCTCAAAGAGAAATTCCCCATGTTCGACTTTCTCTTTTTTATAGCAAAATATCCGGATTATCTTTGCTATGTAAGTTATAAAACCAGACAAATGTTTAAAATGACTTCTGGATTGCAGCCTCTTCCAAGTTCTCTGTAAAGTAGGAAAAAATGCGAAATTTCAGAGTTCCAAGTAAAATGAAAACAGGCAGACAAATATCACTACAAATTTTTAATAAGAGAAATGGAGTTAGTAACTAAAATATCAAAGTTGTCCATGGTATATGGTCAGCCTCATGAAACCTAGCGGCTTCACTTTCTGCTACGTATTCGTCTCTCCTTCCACCCAAGGACTGCTCCTGTCTCAGAGACCCTGGCAGGGTCTTGTGAAGCTGAAGTAGCCACAGCACCATCAACAATGACAAATAAAAACAGAAGAACACACCAGCCACTTATTAAGGCCACAATATTGCTCCTCATCCCCCCATCTTCACCTCTTTGAAAATCTCCCCAATCCAATGATGGAGGATAGTTTGGGAAGCAGATAGGTGGGGGTCCCCTCACTTGAGAATGGGGGTTCCTACCTCCAAAAAGCTGTGGGGAGGATGGACTCAAGACTGATTTTGACAGAAGGAATATATGAAGGGGGATGAATTTTTTTCCCATGTATTACATAGATTAGAGAAGAGACAAGCCTATGGAAAGAATGTATTCTTTTAAGATGGTTTCAGTAACCTATAAACATGAATATAATTGCAGATTTTTATAGAAATAATGGAAAAGGAGGACTTTAGGGAATTGTACTTAGGATTAGGAGGCAATAGGAATTATCTTCATCTTGACACATATTGTAGACTCTGTAAAATGGAGTGTGTGGGGATAACATGGGGAACTTTGAAAGCATGAGAGAGTGTTCTCCAAAGATGCCCAGAGTATTTTTGAAAGTGTATCAGATCTCTCAATAACACACTGGAGACATAAGTATCACAGGTAATATCCTCAAGGATTTTTTTTTCTTTCTGGCTTAAAAAACACAACACGAAAGCCTAGAAAGTTCCACATGTGCTTTGGTATGCTGTATTGTCACGGTTAAGTCACAGGAGGCTTCCTCTCCTCCTGTCCTGTCCAGCTATCTTGCTGTGTTGCTGACCGCTGCAGGATTCTAATCAGGGGGCACATTGGTTAATGAAAGTTCCAATTAGGAAACAGCAGTTATTCCAAGATTGCACAAAACAGATGCTCTGACTGGAGAGAGTGGAGGTTTTGTTTCAGAATGGCTCTTGGTGAATGTAGTTGGGCACTGGGGATTCGGGAGTGCACTAATTAGCCTCTGAGGAGACCAGGGAAATCCACACATTGGCCAGATCTCTCCAGAAAGAAAAGAAGAAAAATTATTTACCTTTTCTGTTATCCCGAAGACTCAGTGAAAAAACAAATCTCCTAGAATGTTTTATCATGGGAACCAACAGAGTATTTAGGCTATCTTTTAAATGAATATCCATCAACAGGATGAAATAAAAAATGACCTATAGTAAACAGGTCCAGGGAGCAATGAGAAGAGAATGGGTTGCATTGATTAGGATTCTTTGTGTTACCATAGACAGAAAGTTCAATATGTAACAGAGTGAGTGAAGAGAAGAATTAACTTGCTCCTGCATCTAAAATGTTCAGGAGTATATTGGCTTCGCACTCAGCTCCAGAGAAGTACATAGTGTGTTCTCACAAACTGATTTCTCACTGTCCCTATCTTCAAGATGAGAGTCATCCTCCTCCTTTAGGGAACAGGTGGCTGCAAAAACTCCAGTCAAATCTTCCAGGTTCGGTGTTCATGGAAACAGCAGCCACCTCTCACCCAGTACATTCTCTTGAGGCTTCTTGGCTGGTGGGTTCAGGTGCTCATCTTGTAACTGGTCCCTGGGGCTGAAGATGATCTAACTGACTGACTTTATCCCAGGATGACATCTTGCCCTGAGACTTGAGTGAGGTCCATCAGGAACCTTTGTTTGAAAAAGTAAAAATGAAAAGAAGCAAACAGCAAAGACCCAGTACTTAGATTAAGATAAGGCAACACAAATGGTTGATTAAAAAATCATCATTAGAACAGAATTGAGTGCAAAATTGAGGACTGCAAAAAGTTAACAGAATGACAGAATCAAAATTTGTATTGAAATTAGTTTACAAAAGAATAAATAAAATGATTCAAAATATTTACTGTGGCAAGGAGAAAAATATTTAATCTTTCAGAAGCCAGAGGGAAAGGAAAAGAAAAAAAAGGTTACAAGAAGCAGAGGGTAAAAAAAAGAAGATCTAACTTTAAATTATAGGTATTCCTGAGGAAGAATTTAGAACAAAGGGAATAGAAGTTATAATTGGGCTTAATTGAAAAAAGACCTCCCAGACATTAAGAAAAAATTATTTAGGTCAAAGTACTTATATTGGTCCAGGAAATGTTAATGACAAAGACAGTCACTTAGATATCTCTTAGCTAAAATTTTGTTACTAGAATAAAAGTTCTAGTTGTTCAGTAGAAGAAATAGACTATCTATAAAAAAATAATTCTAATTACTGACTTCCAGAAAATAATGGAGTCTATATTATCTCCAGAATTTTGAGGGGGCGATGCTATGGTCCAAAAATTTTGTAATCAGATCAATTATTATTTGTGTATGGAGACAACAGATAGGACCATAAGGAGAGATATGACATTTATCTGCAGATATTAAAACAAAATTACTATGGACATGCTCCAGCCAACTGACGGCTATATCAAAACAAAAATTACATAGCATAGGTACATGGTATGTGCTGTGGACCAAGGGTTTGTATTTTCCCCAATCCCAAATCTATATTATCAATGTGATGGTATTTGAAGGTGAAGAAGTTGAGATTGGAAAAGGTCTTGGAAGTGGATGGGATTGGTGCACCCAAAATGGAATGAAAAAATCAGGACTCTGCCATTCTCTCTCTCACCCATGTAAGGATAATGCAAGGAGGCGATCTGCAAACTAGGAACACAACCTGTCTTGTATCCTAATCTCCCATTTCTAGTCTCCAGAAATGTGAGAAGTAAATGTTTGTTTGCTTTTTCTGTCACCCAGCATACAACATTTTGTTACATTAATCTGAACAAAGTAAGAAAGTATGCAAAGGTTGATGATGAGAACCAGAAATTCTGCAGTCCAGAGTCAAGTCTAAATAGTTTTAGACATGGTTATAAGAATGAATGTCATAGTGCAAGTAATCAATGAATGTATATGTGCTTGAAAATAGATATTTAATAGCAAGGACTGTGTTTTTATACTCTGCATTATACTAGCAGGTACTCATAGTGGAGAAATAAGAGTAAAAATACATTTTTCCTATGTTGATTCAGTTTTTACCTTTATAAGCAGAGAAAAAGAAATTAAGGAATATTTTTAAAAACTCAAATGTAATAAATAGCAATATTAAAAGGAGTATATAATTTCTAAAAGAATAAGGAAGAAACAATTAAGAAATAGCTGAAAATTCGTACAGCGAAAGGCTCAAAACAGTCGAGCGTGGTGGCACACGCCTGTAATCCCAGCACTTGGGAGGCTGAGGCAGGAGGATCTCGAGTTCAAAGCCAGCCTCAGCAACTTAGCAAGGCCCTAAACAACTCAGTGAGACCCTGTCTCTAAATAAAATACAAAATAGGGCTGGGGATGTGGCTCAGTGGTCAAGTGCCCCTGGGTTCAATCCCCAGTACCAAAAAAAAAATAAAAAAAAAAGGATAAAAACAGGAATGAAGCAATGAAATGTTTAAGAATCAAAAAGAATTAAGAGCACTTAAGATGGCATATTTTTATGTCAATATATTTGTTACTTTCTTTTAATGACGGTAAAGATCCTTTTATTGTTTTACTTGACAATAATCAAGTAAATGCTGAATCCAAAGAAGGCAATTTCAAAATGGTAGGAAATTTTCATTGCATTTTTATTTGCCCTTACCCCTAGTCTCTCCTGGCCACAGTGCCGGTCTTGAAGGCACAATCCCTTACATTCCCAGAGTGGGCTTTGATCTCATTCTGCAGGGAGCGGAGCTGATCCTGATGGCAAGTTATTATCTATTCTAACATTTCCAGGGACTACTTGAAGAGGTACTGATCTCTGTTGCACCCACTTTGAAACTTGGGCTTGAACAACAGAGTACTGTTCGAAAACACTGAATGCTAAACGAACAACCTTTGGCTGGGGGCAGAAGTTGACAGCTGAAGCACACGACAGATTGTTTAAAGATGCTTAAGAAGCAAAAGCTGAGAAACTGTCTTCAGGAAATTAGGATATGTGATATCTCCCATGTATATGGAGGAATTTAGAAGACTATGTGAATGATTAGTATAACATATATGCTTATAAAATACCTAAGGATATGCTAAGATTCACCTTATGCTCAATGCAAGCCTGGCTAAGTGTTGAAGGAGCTCTTTTCCACAAAATCTGCAAAGGCTAGGAAAATGAGTTTTTTAATATTTGTTTTGATATTGCTCCTGCAATTCAAGATCATCTCTGTAAAATACTAGCTGAACTCAAGCTAAAGAACAGACCATTAAATGACCACACATAAAAAATAGTCTGTAGGGTGAGAAAAGACACTACATATATGGACTATTATAGCTTTCAGTTAAACAAACAAATGAATAAACACACAAAATAACTAGGAAACCCTGAGGAAAAGAGATCCTTTGATTTTTAGAGTTACCACACTATAATATACAAATGCCCAGTTTTCAACAACAGCAAAAGTCACAGGCATACAAAGAAATGGAAAAGCATTGACTATCTAAAGGAGCAAAATAAATTGATACAAACCATCCTTGAGGTAGTCCAGATATTAAACTTATGGAGATGAAGATTTTTAAATAACTATCTTAAATATACTTTGATTTACCTGAAATCATAAGTAAGGAGGGGGGGAGAAACCAGGAAAACAATGACAGAGCAAAATTAGAATATTACCAAAGAGATAAAGATAACACTGAAGGGAAAAGACATTCTGAAGTTGAGGGGTCCAATAACAAATGAAAAAAATTACTAGAGCTTTTCGATAATAGAATGGAGCAGGGAGAAGAAAAAAAAAGCAAAATTGAAAATAGAATAATTGAAATTATCAAATTTGAAGAGCAAAAACTAAGAAAGAATGAAGTGAAGAGAGACTAAATCACACGAGAACTAAGAAAGTAATTAGAGACAAACATAAATAAAACTACAGCATACTGAAACTTACGAAAATCATTGAAAGCAATGTTCAGAGGATGATTTACGGTTATAAACATCTACATTGGAAAACAAAAATCTAAGGTTACTAATTTTATACTTTGAAAAAGTAGAGAAAGAATAACAAACTAACCCCAGTTATCAGAAGAAAGAAAATAATATATTATTGTACAAATAAACATGAGAATAGAAAAATTCTAAAGTTTCAAGAAAACTTTTTTTTTAAAGATCAACAAAATAGGTCCTTAGCTAGACAGAAAAAAGAGTATGCAAAAAAATCACAAATGGTAGAGAGAACATCACTATGAGTTTCCATAAATGAAAAGGTTTAAAATAATTTTATGAATAATTATATGCCAACAAATTACATAACCTAGGAGAAATGGGCAAGTGCTCAGTAATGTACAAATTACTTAGCTTCAAGAGCAAATAGAAAGTATCAACAGAATTATGATGAGTAACAAGAAGGAATCAATAGTCAAAATCTTGCTGAAAAAGAGATGTCCAGCATCAGAGAGTTTAACTGGTGACTTTTACCAATGTTTAAAGCATTAGCACAAAAACTTCTCAAACTTTTCCAAACAATTAGAAGAGAAAATATTTTCTAGGCTGTTCTATGAAGCCAGTTATTAAATCAGGTAAAAACATTACAAGAAAAGAATATTATACCATCTTATGATTGTGGATTGAAAATCTTCAAGAAAATACTAGAATAATGAATCATACCAGTGTAGGTTACCAATCAACTTACAAAATTCAGTTGCAAACCAAAAAAGAAAGATTCAGAAAGGAAGTAAAAAAGAAATTACATTTATAATAGCAACCAAAGCAATGCAATACTTAGGGATAAATTTAACCAAAGAGGTGAAAGCTGTTTATACTGAAATCTAGAAATCATTAGTCAGAGAATTTACACATAAAACCTAAACAATGCAAAGATACCCAATATTCTTGGTAAAAAGACTTAATTTTGTTAAGATGTGAATATCATTCAAAGTGAACTACAGGTTAAATTCAATATCCACCAAAATTCAGACTGCCTTTTTTTTGTACAAAAGGAAAAAACTTAAGTGACTAAAAAAATACTAAAAATTATTAAAAATATACTTTATATCTCCGATTAATTCTTCATTCTGAACATGCATGTTAATTAAATCATATGAATTTTTTTTTGTTGTGTATCATTGGCTTCGTTGGGAGTGGTAATCATTAAATCTAAGGAAGGCAGAAGATAAGATAGCATACCACATTCTTGAGAATAGTCACTTAAGATATTGTTAAATGCTTTAGCTAAAAAACCTATTTGGTCATGATTTTTTTTTTTTATTACTGCAATAAGACAAGGTTGACTATAAATAGCAAATTTATTAATAGTAAATTAATAGTAAGTTACCATATTGAATCAATAACATAAAACTCATATTATGATCTTATTACATGAAGAAAAACAATTTGGTAAAATTCAACACCTATTTGATATAAAGAAAGCAAATTAGGAATACAAAGAAAATTATTCAGCTTGCTAAAGGATATCTACAAAATGTACAGTTCATATTATTATTATTAGGATACCAGGGACTGAACTCAGGGGCATTCAATCACTGAACCATATCCCCAGCCCTATTTTGTATTTTATTTAGAGAGAGGAATCTCACTGAGTTGCTTAGTGTCTTGCTGTTGCTGAAGCTGACTTTGAATTCACAATTCTCTAGGCCTCATGCCACCCACTGTGCCTAGCCAGTTCATACTAAACAAAAGGAAAGGATATTTTACATTGTATTAGAGGACTAGACAACAATAATTATAATCATTAGAAAGATGTAACACTACTTTTTTGTGTGTGTGCATGACAGTTTCTAAATCCCCAAATTCAAAGGACACTGATGAGATCCAGGTGATGCCCTCAGATGCAGTGTAATGGGTTGTATAACAGGAGAGGAACTCAGCTTAGGGAATCCAAATATTCTATAATGGGTAGTAATCCTGACTTACTTTTTCCCCCTAAGGAGACATTATCTCTAACTTCCAAAGCTGCTTGCTATATGCATACAGTCTTCAGGAAACAGTTTAGATATCTGTCAGCACTTCCATACACAAAATGTGCAACAACATGACAGGCCCATGGGAAATTCTCTCCCAATGTACAAAACAGTTAGTAACACAACCAACAAAACAAAACCAATGCGTCTACGATGATAACTGCAAAATGGTAGTAACAGTTGTAGAAAACCTAAATAAAGGAATAAATTTAAGATCTTCATGGAATTTAATATTGTTAGAATATTAATTATATCCAAATTGATCTATAGATTTAATCCAATCTCAATCATAATCAGAGCTTGATTTTTTATAGAAAAATAGCAAAGTTATTTTAAATTTTATGTAGAATTGTAAAGAATCTGGGGTACTCAAAAATAGAAAATTCATAGTTTCTGATTTGAAGACTTGTTAAAAGCTAACAATAACTGGAAGACAGAATGATATTGTCACAAGCATATTCAGTATAACAACAGAATAGAATAAATTCGAGAAATAGACTCATTTATACAACCAAGTGATTTCAACACAGGTGCTGAAGTGATTTCATTAGAAATTTGTACCACAAATGAAGGTGGAAAACTGAACAAATATATAATAAAAATTAAACTTAAATTCTATTATAGTTCTCAAAATAAAATTACACTATGACTAAGCATTTTCATTCATAGGAAGACAAATGAAAACATTCTTAGAAGAAAAATTCCATTCATGGAAGACTAGTGAAAACATGTATCTACTAAGTGACCTGTATAATAGAATAATCACACCAGCTCCTTTTAAAATGGACAACAACTGGGAAAAAAAATCCATGTCAATCAACAGAACAGTGAATAAAGAAACTGTAGAATATTCTGTAATAATTATATTGATCAGCAGTGAAAAGAAATGATATATTAATACATTCAACAGCATGATTAAATCTCACAGGCATTATGTTAAGCCAGAGAGGATATATATTTAAAAAGTATACATTTAAACAAAATTTTGTTTAGGCAAAAATAATCTGTCAAAAAAAATAGGACAGCAACTCCCTGGGACTGGCAAGGGGCCAACTGAACTTTCTAGGATGATAGAAATGTTCAGAGTCTTGTTAATGGTCTAGGTTACAAGTTCGCCTTCTGCTTCTGTCAAAACTTATAGATTGTATAGTTTGTGCACGTTACCCTTTATACATTTTCCCTTAAAATAGTTGTAAATCCATAAATCATCAAAATACAACTTTTAAATATGAAGAACTTTTTATAAAAATATTAGTGATAAGAAACAGCTCTTAAAAATTGAAAATATGATAGCCCAAACCAAAAGTAACAAAATAATTTTTGAGAGAGTGCTAAGAAAATTCTCTAAGTGCAAAAGCAGTGATTTATGAAGAAAATAGAAAATAAGAGAGATAACAAGACTTAAAATTTTTTATGACTGATCGATTCTTGTGGTCCACTGCATAGTATAGTCTTTCTAAATAATAGTTTCAGAAGAAGTAAACCAAGAAAAAAGTAATGAATTTATTAAAATAATGATACAGGAATGCTTTTCAGAGCTTTTCACTGTCACAGTATGTCATTTACAGATGTAGAGGTGATTACTAGAATAAATAGTACGAAACATTTAAATGTGCAGCTTCTTTGTTTGATTCAAACTGTTGGTGTGGGATGGGAGACTGCTGTTTTTAATATAAGCTTTTCAGGGTTACTCTGGGAGTATCTTAAATTTTTTGTATATATTAAACACAAACATATGCAAAATTTGAAGTGATCAGAATCCAAGTTGTCCATCTAAATTTGAATTCTTTTTTTTCCAAGTTTATTTTTGTTGGCTGTGTTCTTGCTGGTTAAGACCTATGTTATTGTGTGAAGTGAGATGCCATCTCATTTGTAAGACATGATAAGGATCTCAGCTCTTCAAATACTTAGAGTAGCAAAGACTAATTAAAAAGACAAATCATCAGGATTACGATCAAAATCATCTGTTGGAAATGCAACAAAGAACAGCTGTGGCTTAGCGTTCACAAAACTACCCCATGAAAGCATATTAAGAGGACTCTACAAAATGCAGATAAAAACTATTGTTTATTTCCTTTAATAGACTCTCTGGAGTTGCAAGCTACTCTAGTTTCCTAGGGCAGAAATAATAAAGTGCCACACAATGGGTGGCTCACTTCACAGATACTACTTTTCGCACAGTTCTGGGTGCTGGAAGTCCAAGACTGAGGTAACAATAGGGTTCTTTCTTCTGAGGCACCTTTCCTTGGTTTGTAAATGGTCATCTTCTCTCTGTGTCTCCATATGGTCTTCCCTGTGTGTGTCCCTATCCCAACATACTCTTCCTGTCAGGACATCATTTGTAGCAGACTAGGCCCCTTCTGTTCTCATTTTTAACTTAATTACCTCTTCTAATCCCCTATGTTCAAATACAGTCACATTCCAAGGTACTGGGAGTTAGAACTTCAACATAGGAATTTTGAGGGGGACGTAATTGTGTTCATAACATACTGGGTCCCCAGATTCCTTTACTCTCTTTATCAAATGGTTGTTCAGCAGCACCCTTTATTTTCTCCTCAGATATGTTTTTTCATTGTTTGCAATATGGATAGACTGGGAATCTTCCAAATCAGTGGGTTCTGTTTCCTTTTTGTTTACTAATTCTTTAAATTTATCTTCCTTTGCTCATATTTTACTGTAAGTAGAAACCAGGCTGTGCCTTGAACACTTCCTCACAAGTTTTACTTTCCACACAATGCTAAAATGCAGTGCCAACTTCTTTGACCACTTTGTAACAAGGATCACTTTTCCTCTAGTTTTCAATAACATGCTCCTCATTTCTATCTGAGATCTCACTAGAAGCACCATTAGCATCTGTATTTCTACTAACAGTGTCTTCAAGATTATTGAGTCTTTTAAAAAAAATGCACCTCAAAACTTTCCCAATCTTCACTATTACTAGTTCTAAGCCTGCTCCCATATATTTTTTAGAGAGCAATACACTTCCTGGTATACTTTCTGATATTTTGATCTCTATTGGTTTTCTAGGAGGGTTATTTTCTCATGTTTATGGAGGTTTTCACATGGCCATTCCTCTGTTCAAGGTCATGTCCTAAATTTCCTCTTCTCAGCAGGACATCATTCATTGTATTAGACCCCAACCATATGATCACAATTCACTTACCTCTTTAAAGGCCCCATCTCCAAATAAAGTCACATTCTGAGGTCCCAGAGTTTAGGATCGAAAATAAGAATTTGAAGGAGGTCACAGTCTAGTTCCAATTCCTGCCAAGGGACTATTGAACATTCTGACTCCATTGCATATTGATCTTAAACTTTCCAAAACTCATTTGTCATTTGTCACTTATCACACAATTTATTAATTACTTAGATGTCAACTTGATATTTTCCAATCCTTTCAAGCATTGTTTTTCAATGATATTACAATTTCTTCATTATCCTCCACTGTGTTTAGAAGAATGTTCTTAGCTCCTATCAGGGCACTGAACCTGAGAAATTTGAAATTAAAAATATTTTGATAGAACATTGATAATTTCACTTCCATGAAAGAGAATCAGAACACTCTGGATAATAAACATTTCTGTTATTTTACATATGCTTTAAATTCATTCAACAACAATCATTAAGTCTTAGTGGCAATGTTATAAGCCTGTAGGATAAGATAGTCAACCAAATGGGATCCAGACCTTGGTGGAACTTGACATTTTATTTGTTGACACATGCTAAAGAAGTAAACACAAACAAAATGACAGTTTAAGCCAAAGGAAAATATATATCTAGATTCACACATTCTCATATACAATCTGACTATTAGTTGATCAATAGGGTTAATGAACAAGGAAGAGAAGTGCAACGTAAGTTGTGATGTGATTTGTTAAGATGTGAGATGCTTTTCCTCCTTCTGAATTTTTAAAGATTAGGAAATAGTTGGGGCCTGGCTGCTCTGCAGTGTGAAACCAAGAAAGCAGACAGGCACCTTCTCTGCAAGGTGGGTAAACAAAGAAAGGCAGGGAGGACTTTACTGCCACCTAAAACTGGACATTCAAAGCAGATCAGGGACAGAAGAGCTTGGATATAATAAAATAAGGGGAAAAAAATCCCCAAAGGCACAGCTGCTGCCACAGCTGGGCCAGAGGTTCCGGCCAGAGAGGTCCTCCTGCGAGCATAGGAGAGGGATAAGGGAATTAAAGGAACCTGCATTTTTGTGAGACCTGAGATGTGTCTGAGTATGGAGTGTTTAGAGACCAAGGAAATTGCCCAACAAACATGAAGATCTCGCTGCATGATATCTGTGTGTGAGAAAGAAGCCACTGTCTCTCCTGGTGGCATGTGGAGGACAAAGGGAGGAACCATTATGCAGATGCAGCACGGGGTTCAGCAACTGAGGAAGCTGATTCCAGGCAAAACTGAGTCTGACCCGAAATCCAGGCCTGTAAACAAATGCTGCATGACATACAGTGTGCCTAAGTGACCAGAAGAAAGTCAAACATGGAGTGAGGACAACTGGTTGCAGAAGCCCATGCAGCTCTACACCTCCCCTCCAATCTGACTGCTTTGCAGGACCAGCTAGGAGAGACACATCTGGAGGACAATTGCAGAAGGGCAGAGTTTGGAGAAATTATTTGGAGACTGAACCCGAATCCAGTAAATGTGGGGTCTTCAGGTGATGTGGAGACTAAGAATTGGCTCCCCGATTACATGAGTGAAACCCAGAGGAGATTTCTGGGCTAAAATCTTCTAGCGTGGAGCAGCAAGTACTGGGTTTTGGAGGTGTGTTGAATTAAAAGCTCCAGACCAATCAGCATTCAGCAGATAGCCTGGAGCCCAACTAAGCCTAAACCCTGCCTCCAGGAACTCCACCAAAGGGATTACCTCTCTCACCCCAGCAATCCAGAGGGTGGGCATCACACTCCAGAAGACCCCACCTAAAACTGCTGAGAAGAGAAGCTGAGAATATTTTTAACTCCAATGGAAAAAATTATTTAATTTTTCATCAAGAGTATTTTTCTTTTATTTAAAATTCCTTTTCACTGTTTAATTGTGACCTTTATGGTACATGGACACTTATACAGTCTCCTATTTTTTTCTTCTCATCATTAGTATTTTTGAAGCCAGTTATTTTACATGTATTAGTTTTTTTGTGAACTAGGATGTTTAATTAGTATATTTGATTTTTCGTTTGTATTCTTTCAATTTTATTTTTAATTTTTAAAAAATTTTGCTTTATACATACATATTCCTTCCTGCTTCCCTTGATTCTCTTCTCTTCTGCTACCCGCCATCTCTATTGTTCTCTTTCACTGTTCCTTTAATCTTTTACTTCTGTCTTCTCTCCTCCATTATAAGCATCACATCCTTTATCACTTCTGTTCTTTCCCTGCCCACCATTTGAAAATGTAAACACTTTTGCAAACTTGTTTTTTAATAGACAATAATATTATGTGTTTATTTGTGATAATTAACATTGTAGATGTCATAGTAGGTACTATTTGGTTTAATGCTGTAAATTGTTTGCATTGGTTGTTGTTATTATTTGCCTCCCAGCAAAACAGTGAGCTACTGGAAATATTCAGGGACACTATAACTCCACAGGGTAGAAATTCTACTCCTCAGATCCATATCGTTAGATGGGTAGACACACAAACAACATAAAAAAGCAAGGGAACAAAAAATCCCAAACAAACCAAAATGCTCCAATAACAGAATCCAGTAGTACCACAGTGGAAGAAATGTCAGAGGAGTTTAGATGTACATAGTTAAACTGATCTGCAATGTAAAGGATGATATAAAAGAGCAAATACAGGTAGCAAAAGATCTCTTCAACAAAGAAATGAAGATTCTGAAAAAAAAAAGAAACAGAAATCCTTGAAATGAGAAAAATAATGAACCAAATTAAAAATTCAATGGAAGGCATAACTAACAGATTAGACCATTGGAAGACAGAACCTCAGGCAGGAAAGACGAAACATACAATCTTGCAAATAGAGTTGACCGGAGAGAGATGTTAAGAAACCATGAACAGAACTTCCAAGTATTATGGGATAACATGAAATGACCAAACTGAAGATTTATCAGGATAGATGAAGGCTCAGAGATGCAAACCAAAGGCGTGCACAATCTTTTCAATGAAAAAAATCAGAAAATGTTCTGAATCTAAAGAATGAAATGGAAAATGAAATACAAGAGGATTACAAGACCCTAAATGTGCAAAATTACAACAGACCCACATTGAGGCACATTATAATGAAGATACCCAGAATATAGAATAAGAGTTTTAAAGTCTGTGAGAGAAAACTATCAGATTACATATGGAGGGAAAGCAATTTGGATCTCAGCTGATTTCTCAACCCAGAGTCTCAACCCTCAAAGCTAGGAGATTCTGGAGCAATATATACCAAACTCTGAAAGAAAATGGATGTGAACCAAGAATCCTATATCTAGCAAATTTAAGGTTCAGATTTGAAGATGAAATAAAAACCTTCCATGATAAACAAAAATTAAAAGAATTCACAACGAGAAAGCCTGCACTACAGAATATTCTGAACAAAATATTCCATGAATGTGAAATGAAAATTTAAAAAAAGTGAAAGCCAGTGAAGGGAAAAACTACACTAAAGGAATAGTCAATCAAAGGAGAAACTATTTCAAATTAAAAACCAGAAATAAACCAAAATGACAGGGAACACAAATCATACCTCAGAAATTACCTTGAGCATTAATGGGCTAAACTCATCATTCAAAAGATAGACTGGGAAATTGGATTAAAAAACAAGACCCAACAATATGCTACCTCCAAGAGACCTCATAGGCAAAGACATCCACAGCCTGAAGGTGAAAGGATGGGGAAAAAGCATATCACCCACATGGATCATGTAAACCAGCAGGGGTTTCTAGTCTCATACCAGATAAAGCTGTCTTCATGCAAATGTTAATCAGAAGGGACCAAGAAGGACATTTCATACTGCTTAAGGGAATCATACATCAGCAAGACATAACAAAGTAAATATTTATGCATGAAAAAATAGAGCATCTATGTACTTCAAACAAACATTTCTCAACTTCAAGAATCATATAGACAACAGCACAATAATACTGGGTAACTTTAACACACCTCTCTCACTACTGGATAGAACTTCTAAACAAAAAAACTAAACAAAGAAACTATAGAACTAAATAATACAATCAATAATTCAGACTTAACAGATGTATATATAATATTTCATCCATCAAAAAGTGAGTACATTTTCTTCTTAGCAGCACATGGATCCTTCTCTAAAATAGAGTACATCTTATGCTAAAAAGCAACTCTTAGCAAATACAGAAGAATAGAGATAATATCCTGAGTCCTGTCAGATCATCCTATCAGATCCTATGGAATGAAATTAGAAATTAATGATAGAATAAAAAATAGAAGCTACTGTAACAACTAGAGACTAAACAAAAAGCTATTGAATAATGAATGGTAATAGTTGAAATTAGGGATGAAATAAAAAATTAGAGGTAAATAGTTAGAGGTAAATGAGAATAGTGAAACAACAGAGCAAAATCTCTGGGACACCACGAAGTGCTATGAGGAAAGTTCATTCATAAAAAGAACAGAAAGTTAACAAATAAAAGGCCTGACATTACATATCAAAGCACTAGAAAAAGAAGAACAAATCAAAGAACACCAAAAGCAGTAGATGACAGGAAGTAATTAAAAATAGAGCTGAAATCAATGAAAATGAAACAAAACAAACAATTCAAAAAATTGGCAAAACACGTTTGTTCTTTGAAAAAATAAATAAAATTGATAAACCCTTAGCAACACTAATGAAGAAAAAGAAAACTCAAATTACTGAAATTCATAATGAAAAAGGAAATATCATAATGAACACTACTGAAATACAGAAGACAATTAGCAACTATTTTGAAAATTTACACTACAATAAAATAGAAAATCTTGAGGACATCCACAAATTTCTAGAGACATATGACCTACCCAAACTAAATCAGGAGGACATACACAATTTGAAAAGGTTAATCTCAAGCAATGAAATAGAAGATGTTATCAAAAACCTACCAAGAAAAGCCCAGGACCAGACAGATTCTCAGCTATATTCTACAAGACCTTCAAAGAAGAATTAACACCAACACTTCTCAAATTATACAATGAAATAGAAAAGAAGGGAATCCTTTCAAATTCATTCTCTGAGGCTAGTATAACTCTGATACTAAAACTAAAGACACATTCAAGGAAATAATACTTCAGACCAATATCCCTGATGAACATAGGTGCAAAATTTCTCAATAAAACTCTGGCAAATCACACACAAAAACATAATACATATATATATATATATATATATATATATATATATACACACACACACACACACACACACACACATACACACACA
>JAJEJO010000736.1:291513-386593 GCA_020662805.1 Glaucomys volans | reverse complement strand
AAAATACAAACAACAACAACTGTTTGCCAGGATGTGGGGAAAAAGGTATACTCATACATTGCAGTGAGACTGCAAATTGGTGCAACCACTCTGGAAAGCAGTATAGAGATTCTCAGAAAACTTTGAATGGGACCACCATTTGAACCTGTCGTCCTGCTCCTAGGTTTATACCCAAAGACTTAAAATCAGCATATTACAGTGACACAGCCACATCAATGTTTATAGCAGGTCAATTCACAATAGCTAGATTGTGTGGAACCAACCTAGATCCCTTCTGCAGATGAATGGATCAAGAAACTCTGGTGTGTGTATGTGTGTAAACACATGCACACACAATGGAATATTACTTAGCCCTAAACAAGCATGAAATTATGGCATTTTCTGGGAAAATTGATGGAACTGGAGAATATTATGCTAAATGAAGTAAGCCAATCCCAAAGAACCAAAGGCATAATGTTTTCTCTAATATGCAGATACTAATTTACAATGGGTGGGGAGAATATAGGTAATTTGGACTAGACAGAGGGAATGAAAAGAGGGGAGAGGGTATGAGGTAGGAATCATAGTAGAATGATTACCCTATGTACATACATGATTATGTGACATGTGTAACAATATTGTCTACCAGCAGATGAATGAAGTTATACTCCATTTATGTATGTGTCATGATGCATTCTACTGTCATGTATAACTAATTTGAACAAATAAAAAAATACTTATCAGAAGAAAAAATTTAAAAAAAAGAAATACTTGGGGGAAAAGGAAGGATTGTTTTCTTATAAACAAAAAAGTAGATACAGCATTACTTCCTTTCCTCAGATCTTTCCCTCTATTATGCTTTCATGATACATTCTAAAACATTGTATTTTTTCTTTTAAACTTTCATACCCATTTAGATGTGATGGTTTCTTTTTAAGAAACTTGGTATTTTTTGTCCTTTGAAAACTTGATTACCAGGGGAAAATCATCAAAAAATTTATATTCATATTTTATTTTTGCAAAGCTAGATGAAGTAAAGCCCTTTATAATTTGAGATTTGTAAATTTCTATTTTGAATTGCTGATGAACTACACACTTATCCAAAGCCTTTTTTCCAATAATCACTAAATACAGTGGTTACCTAGCAAAAAAGAGACTCAGGGTAAACTCCATGTAGTCAACAAACTTATTGCAGAGAAGTTAGCCTAGATTTTAAAAAAGAACATAAGAGAATTTGGAACATACATTTGACCCAGGGGGACATCAAGAATCCCAGGTTATCCAGGAAATGAAATTATTGGTTGGCCCATTAAGAGACTGAAAGCATGTCATGATTCCAGATCCAAGACTCCAGAGAATTTAAATATGTTATTTAAATTTGAAATATGTTATTCATTTAAAAATGTTGAAAAGAACATGGCACCTGTCCATTTCATCTGTTCATATTTAAATAATAAAACCAGTTGTAAAAATTATAGTTAAAAATTAAGTCTTAAAGTATAAAGAGTCCAGTCCTTGATTTATACAAAATAATACCAAATGGGTATGCAAAGATTCTTAAAGTTGTGTTATTTATCTTGTTTCAATGTTGATATATTATCTAACCTGTGGGATCTTTAATCTTAGACCACATTTAAAATTGGGGAATTAAATATCTTAATATTTAATATTAAATATATGTACTTAGAAACTACATATAACAAGTCATAAAGAGAAATGAGAATTTAAAATGAAATTTAACAAAGAACAAATTCAAGGAGAATCTAAGCCTACGCTCACTTCGAGCTTTGCACACAGGAGGGGTTGGGAGGGGGTTGTATTTCCCTGTCAATGTCAATTTAGGTAGGATGGTGTCCTGCAGAGAAAGTAATTGAATGAGACCCTCCATAATTCACTTCACTTTTTCATAACCCACACAATCTTTCTTGCATTGTGCGTACATACATGCAGAAGATAAATTAGCTTAGTGTGGAGCAGTATGTCACTGTCAATAGGCTTTTTAGTTGTACGCAAGTTATATTATCATTGTACCATTAAGTGCTGGCTTAGCAAGAGAAGATGCAGAGGGGAAGGGAAACCTTCTCACTACCCCTCCTCTCCTCAGTCCTCTTTTAATTCTTCCTTGCTTTTCTTCCCCTCCCCTCCCCTCCGCGAGGGTGTGAAGCCTTTGAAAGGACTGTTATCAGGTATCACTGAATCAGACCTGTCTCCTTGGCAACACTTTTGCAGCTTTACCAAGGTCCCCGCTGCTAGTGAGTACCTTCAACCTTCAATCCTGGAAAAGGAGCTTCAAATTGTTACCATCTGGTATGCCGAACTCGTAAAATGTCAGAAGAACTGTACCTTCGTCAGTCAACAGTATTCGTGGTACAAGAAGATGCTTTATAATTCACCAGCAGTGAAATATAAAAGGAAGAAGGAGGAGAGAAAATTTGTTTCATAGCTGAAGGAAAAAAAAGCCTCCTTGATTTCCTTTTCAAACTGATGAATAATTTTATAAAGAATGTCATTTTCAACTCTGATTAGCAATGTGCTGTTGAATTCTTACCGTCGCCCTGGTATACACATTTATACTTACCTGGTTCCATGTCTAACAACCTCCCTTAGGTTCTCTGGTAGTTTGCTGTGAAGATTTAAAGTGACTTTGTTGCCACCCACTGACCCTAAACTGTGTCTCCATTTTTTTCTTGCTGCACTTCCAATTGTGCTCAAATTTCAATTTCAACCCACTTCTTCACCCCACCTCACCCCTCATGGCTCAGGACTAAATCCTGACTAATTAAAGCAAATCACAGTAGTTTCAATCTGTTTGTCAATAATCTATCTAGGAAAAGATTATATGACTCAATGCTGGTTAGTAAGAAAGGATGGGAAGCCAACTGGTGTGTTGATCAACAAGAAATGTAGAAAATGCTTCTTGACTGGGACTGAGATGGTTGGTTTGCCTGTGGTTTGAGTGTGTCCTCCAGCGGTTCTCGTGTTGGGAGCTTGGTCCCCAGTGTGCCATTGTGGAGAGGTGGCGGAAGCCTTAGGAGGTAGGGTCTAATGCAAGGTGTTGGGGTCTTCAAGAGGCATCACTACTTTCCTATGGGTGCACATTCTGACTCTCTCAGAAAGTCCCCAGAAAGGAATATTGTTGTAAGTGAGCCTCATAATTCACCTGAGTCTCTATTATTTCTTGCTCTCTGTGTGTCCCTTCCCCCTTTTGCATGTGGGTATTTCCCTTTCTGTTTCTCCACCACTTTGTGATGCAGCTAGCCACCAGCACCATGCTGTTGGTACTTTCCATCATTAGAATCACAAGGCAAATAAACCTTTATTCTTTACACATTACCCAGGATCAGGTGTTTTGTTATAGCAACATAAAACAGACTACTCCATGGGATAACTACCTTGATCATGAAGGATGCTGGTCTGAAATGAGAGATGTAAAGAATATTATTTCTGATGACACCACTGAACTAGAATGAACTAAATTTGTAGTATAGTATCTGTAATTCTTTTAAAGTAAAAGAGTTTCTTTATTGTTTATTGTACTTAGTTTATGTATCTATTTATTTTACTTTCTGTATACTAAATATGCTTAAACTTCTTTATTTCTCTTATTTTTAGCCCCCAATTTCTCAATTTACTTCTTTTGCAAACTTTGCTCAGATTTTAAAATAGTCAAATCCATTCTCACCCATCCAGGTACACTCTGGATTGAGCTATAGATCTTAGAAAGTTATTTAAAACTCAAATATTTTCTAAGGAAGTTGACTCAAAAGGCTTTTAGTATGGAGTAGTTAATCATATTTGTTTAAATTCAACTAGTTCTTAGGTGATTTTGCCTGGGAGATTTTATATAAAAGAAAGGAGAGGGAGCAGCAAGGAGACTTAGAGTCTATCAAGACTCTGTGAGACAGAAGAATAGCAAGGGTTATTGGGATCTGGGGAGCAGAAAAACAGGGAGGCAGGTATGGAAGCCAGGAATAGCACAACAACTGTGTTTTAGAAGTTGTACAAAGAAAGATGCAGAGTGAGAGAGCATCAAGTTCTTATCTCCTCTTCTGGAAGGATGAACTGTGTCTAAAATTGATAAAAGAGGAACTAAATGCGCAGTTGTCCTTTGGTATCTGTTAGGGATTGGTTCCACTATTCCCCAGGGATACCAATATCCAGGGATGCTCAATACCATTATATAAAATATCATAGTGTCAGCACATGACCCATGCACATCCTCTCTTACATCTCTAATTACTTATGCATACCTAATAGTATTTACATAGTGTAAATACTATGTGAATATGTGTTATGCCCTATTGTTTAGGGAACAGTAACAAGGAAAAGACTGCACATGGTAAGGACAGATGCATTTTTTCCCTAACATTTTTGATCTGTGGATAATTGAATCCATGGAGTGGAATCAAGGGCTGGCCTTTATAAGCTTCCTACTTCCAGAGTAAAACTTCTCTTGCTCTGTTATTTGGGGGATTGCAGATCTAATCACAGGTGACCCCTACCGTAACACATATACCTTAAAGTAAAACCTGGAAAAAATACTAAGAATACCTAGAACTCTAGAAATGTCACATTAAGGAGAAAGTCTAGCAAGGAGATGGATCTTCCCAGAATACAGCAATGAAGTCCTATACCAGCAACTTGGTTTATTCCTAAATGGGCACATATCTTGGGGAAAATGAGGATCATGATGATCGTATAAACTTATAACAACAAAAAGCTAATCATGAAGGAAATGTTTGCTTAACAGGCAAAACTTTAAAATATCTCTAATTAGAATATTCAGAAAAACTTGTGATTTGTTGTTTTTAGTAAAATAAGAACAGGATTAGGGCATTTTAAGAGTTTGAGAGACCCTTCAAAAGATATAACTGTAAAAATTAAAAAAAACAAACAAACGTTAAATGGAAGGTCTTTTGAAAGCAAAGTGACCAATTTTTTCAGGATGTAGAACAAAACCATATAAAAGACAAAGATAATTAGAAGGCAAAAATAGACTTACAAGATCAAGCCAGGAGGTGCAGCAGAAAACTGGCAGTTTTAGAAGGGAGAACATAGAAAACGAGGAGAGGGAATTATTAAGAAAATAACAGGAAACAGTATCTTAGAACTAAAAAGGACAGTGATTTTCAGAGCAAGACATTTTAACAAGCCTCCTGCTTGGACAGCGGCGAGCACAGAATGCATTTAGAAGATGCACTGCTCAGAAAGACAGGGATCCCAGAAAAAGCCTTCCAAGCAGCAGGTATGCTGGTATGCTCACTGGCATGCTGGGAAATCTCGACGGTATGATAAGGTACATTCTTTTTCGGTCAAGACGGAAAATAGGTTAATTAGAAACTACAAACAAATAAACCAAAATCCCTAAATCAAAAACAAACTCCAAATACTATCTAGAAACATCATAGGAAAGATACCTGCAAGATTAGCCTATCATCTTCCATAGTGATCCTCAAGATCATGATTAAGAAAAGAGGACACGGCTATTGCTCAAATTTTAAAAGGTAGGAAATAGGATAACTCAAACAATATCCTCATCAAACATTCTTAAGAGAATTGTGAGGCAGAGCAGATCCCATCTTTCTTTATGGGAAGGGACGATACCATATCTAGAATTGATAAATCAGTCTGAAAGAGACTTTGAATCAAATGGTGAATTGCCTACATGGAATTATTTCCTTTCTCTTAGAGAACCCATTAAAATTATAATAAAATAATAAAAATTAATCTAAGATGATAGAGAATATTGGGGGAGAGATCATCAAAAGAAAGCATCAGCTGGAATCCACATACAGAGCCCCAGTTTCCTGGAACAGAGAACATAGGTAAAGGATCTACCCTCCAAAGTCCCTGAAGGAATTTGGAGGAATTCTCCAGAAAGATTTAAGTGCATTAAGAATAAGACCTCCATATTCTGGCTTTCCTGGATCACCCCCCATGTGGGGTGGAATACTCCCTATCACCTATAGCTGGGTTGTTTTAAAGACTATTATTTTTCATTGGTTTTTAAAAATTTATTTCTTATGTATTTCTATGACACGAAAAGAATAGGTATTGCATATATACACTGTGAAGCAATAATAAGAAAACAAGCACTGGCGAAAACGAAACCAATGTAAGAGGTAAAATGAGAACTGTTAATATGATGTAGACACTGTGTGAGTTTCTTCCTTGTATCCTGTCTCCACTACTCCCACAATCCCAGATCACACATTTTTCATTTGTGTACTTTCTTAAAAATAGAACTTTACTACATGCATGTTTTTGTGGAATTGTTTATTTTTTTGGTTTTGAAGTTTATAGAAATAATATTCTTTCCCATTATGCTTCTGAATTCTGCTTTTAATCATTCAATCTTGTATTTGTATGATTTTTCTGGAAAAGCTCAGAAAGTACATAGTTTAGCCTTTGTGAGTCGTATGGTCTCTGTTGCAGCTACTCAGGCAGGACTGCTTATGTAGCAGGGAAATAGTTATAGACAATATATAAACAAAAGGGTGGGGCTGTTACTTACAAGAGCAAAAATCTTAGGGATTTGGCTTGTGGGCTTGAGTTTGAGCACACCTGCGGAAGAGCTGTATGCATGGGCAGGATGTTTGGCTTGCTGAATACAGAGTTATCCTGAGAGTGTAGGAAGGACTCAATAAATATTCTTGAATAAATGGACCCATATAAACATCCATTTATCTTAAGTAGCATAGTTCTCTGAATATTTCCTTGAGATCAATTATTAGCAGAACTGTTGGAAGAAAGAGTATATAGTCATGATGTACATTTCCTAGATTTTATCTTCTTAAAAGGGTATGCACCTTGTTTATTCACAGTAGCAGTACATAGCAGGGCCTGTTTTCTCACACCATCATGAGAATTAGTTATTACCAATTCCTTCTACCTTCAGTTCCCCAAGTGAAAAACAAAAATGAAACCCTGTTATTTTCTCTGAATTTTTGACTAGAAATAAAGTTGCTTTTGCTTTCAATTATTTTTCTGGTGCTTCATTTTCTTCTTTTTAAAATAAATCTTCACATTCGTTGTCTGTTTTCCCATTCTATTTGTTTTGTAATAATTTGTAAGGATCTTTAGCCTGCAATAGAAATTTATGCTGTGCATATATGCCAAGAAATGAAGAAGCAGCATTCAATATCTGAAATAAAAAGCTGAAGTTATTTACTCTGGGTAGTAAAGGAGAGTGAAGCAGACCTGAACAGTCTTTGAGCTGATTTATACAGGGCTGTTGGAAAGCAGGCGGGGATTCACAGACTTCCAGAGGTGAACGAAGGCTGATTCCCCTTAGAAGAAGCAGGGTTACTTGCATGATACCATGTTGATTATTTTGCATTCATAAACACATTTACTGCCAAGTCTGAAAGCCAGTCGCTGGCTGGCTGATGTCAGAAACAGGCCCCACTGATTGGTAGAATTGCAAAAGCCCCCTTTGCTGAGAAAATTTGTCTTTTGGATGGAACAGATTAAAATGGATTTTTTTTATTCTGAAGCAATATGGAGTTTATACTTTTCATAACTTTATACATAATTAGACTTTAATAAGTGTTTCTTTTTATATTTACTTATTGATTCATTGAACACAAATGGAGTACAGCTATTGTTTCTCTGGTTGTACACAAAGTAGAGTCACACTATCTATGCATTCATACATGTACAAAGGGCAATGATGTCTGTCACACATTCTGTTATTATTCTTACCCCCCCAACCTGACCACACTCCTCCCTTCCCTCTATGCTATCTATCCTTCCTCCATTCTTGCCACCCTTCCCCCCTGCATTATGCATCATCATTCACTTATCAGAGAGACCATTCGGCCTTTGGATTTGGGGGATTGGCTGATCTCACTTAGCATAAGAGTCTCCAACATCATCCATTTACCTACAAATGCCATAATTTTATTCTTCTTTATGACTGAATAATATTCCATTGTGTATATATACCACAGTTTCTTTATCCATTCATCTACTGAAGGGCATCTAGGTTGGTTCCATAATCGAGCTATTGTGAATTGAGCAGCTATGAACATTGATGTGGCTGCATCACTGTAGTAATCTGATTTTAAGTCCTTTGGGTATAGGCCAAGGAGTGGGATAGCTGGGTCAAATGGTGGATCCATTTCAAGTTAAAATGGATTCTTAAAATGGATTCTTCTGGCCACTTGCCACAATGGCTAGAGAAAACTCAATTTGTGTGTGCACATATGTGTGTGTGTGTGTGTGCGCATATATGTGTGTGTGTGTGTGTGTGTGTGTGCATGTGTGTGTGTGTGACAGGAGTTTAAAGTTTTATTTAGATAATTTATTACTGATTTACTTTTTAATTCCTTGCAGTCATATTTTTCATGAATGTTCTCTACCTCCTTGGTGGTTGGAAAGAGTCCATTTTCTTTAAAGCATTTGTAGTGTTTTGAAATATAGATTATTAAATCATTTGAACAATTAAGTCATTATCTGGAATTAAATTTCAGTATTGGTGTTAAGTAATAGTTTAATTTTTATTTCAAAATTAGTTGCCAATTTTCTAAGTCTCATTGAATAATATAATTTCTTCATTTGGAGGACAGAGTTATTAAATTATAAAATACATATGTGTGCATCATGTGTATTTGATTGCATTTCTACAGTTATATCTATAAAAGTGCAATATTTTGGTTATGATAGTTAGATAACATGAATAATTGAAAAGGTTAACCTCCATTTATTTTGTTAAAAATGTTTAGCTTATTCAATTCTTCTACATTCTTCTACCTGAAATTTAATATATTTTGGGAAATTTTTCTCCTTTCTCTCCCCAAATATTACCTGTGTTTTGATTATAAATTCATTAAAACAAATGCATTTAAATTTTGGGGGGGGGGTGAAGAAAACTGCCAACTTTTCCAAATTATGTCCCCATCTGGAAAGACTAATTTTCTCAAATTAATCAAAAATTTTATTTTTCTAACCAAAGTAATACTTTAGGAAATCTAAGCCTACGTGGCAATATTTTGAAAGCATAAAACTCTCACTGCTCTGAAAAGAGTCACAGATGCACAGACTCATTATATCCTTGCATAATATTTCTGGAAAATAACAAATTTTCAAAAATTCATCATGGACTACATGTTAAAAACTACTGGATCTTTTAAAAAGAGTTTTGTAAGGTTTTAATTGTTCTGGGGTCTGCTTATTTCATATTATTCTTTTCTGTATGTTAAGAATTTAGGTAGTAAGGTTATCACTGTTTCTAAACATTTCATCATGATACGGGGTTAGTGCCTGGCTTCTGGGGCTGCTCTACCTGGGTTTTACTCCTGTTACCTCTACTTGTTAGTTGTGTTAAAAAAAAAAAAAAAATCACCTCATTGTGTCTCTATTTCCTCATCCTTAACATGATGATGCCCAAAGTAGTACGGACCTTTCAAATACTTGTGTCATATACTAATTAACTACTATTGTTAATTTCAGGAGATGGCCAGGAATATAGCTCAGTTGTAGAGCAGTCACTTAGCATGTGGGAGGCCCTGGGTTCCATCTCCCGTACTGCAAAATAAAAAAATGCAAAATAAATAAATAAATAAATAAATAAATAAAGTTCAAGTAGTTAAGTGGTATATGTGTTCATGGTTATTAAAAATATACTGTTTTTCCAAATTATTTATTTGTAGCTGACCACTTACCCAACTCTCATTAATGTGAACAGTTTTCAAGTGTATCCTTCTAAGAATTTTCTAAGTATTATGTATCACCTAGAAATAATAACTTTGGTTTTCCTGTTTCAAAATTTATAACTTTTATTTATTCTTTTTGCTGCTTTCCACTGGGTAAAATGTGTAGGAAAATCAATGCTAGTGAATGTCTTATTCTTATGACGAACATGGCTCTAATGCTTTTCCTATTAAATGCAATTGTAGTTGATGCTTTTTGATCATAATTCGGGAATATTTTGCCATTCCCAGGAATAATGAAAAATTTTATTTTTAATGCAAACAAAAGAAAACTTGCATAAATTTCTTTTTTGGCATTTCTTGGGTAATTATAATATTGTCCACCTTAAAATACTAATTAGAAAAGTTATATTTATTGATTTATAAGTTTTGGTCCTAGAATAAAACCCAGACTAGTATGATATATTGGGATTTAATAATATCTGGACATGCAGCAGGTATAATAAACCCCAGAGTCCATAAATTCTGGTGTCATTTCCTTTTTCTTTTTCTATAAATTGGTTTGAATTCTGCCTCTGACCCCTCATCCTGCCAGGTGTCTGGTTACATGGTTGGCTGCTGGCCTCTCCTGCAGGCTTTGTGTCAAGGATCCAGAGACTAAGAAAGTGACGTAGTCATAGACAATCTTACACGATTTATAGCTAATACACTCTTTAACCACATCCTATTTATTTATTTATTTATTTTGTTTGTGTGTGTCTCTCTGTTACCTCCAAGTTTCTCAGAATATTTATATTAAGAATATATCAGAATTATTATACTTCAGAATATTTGCAATCTGAGAACATCAGGTCAATGGGCTTGTCTCTGTGGGTACAACTTGAATATATTTCTCTCTGGGGCATTGCCGGGTAGGGGGATTTATGATCCATTAATTCCACTGCCTGAGTTTTGAGCAGCCTAAAGATGACTTCCCATTTCAGTAAAAGCAGTGAGAGTTTTGCTTCATTTCCTTCCAATTGGTGCTGAAACATATTTATAATCCATCACTATAAAGGGCAAAGAGAGGGTAAAGTGAAAAACTATGTTCCATCTTTAATCAATCCAAATGTTTATATCTGACCCCACCAATATTTTATTTAGAATTTCTGCATCCATATTCAAAAGTGGAAGTCGTCTATAATTTTTTCTATGTCTTTGTCAGATTTTAATATCAAGTCCTAAATAAATTTGGAGGCTCTATATAATTTTCTGTATCCTGGAACACATTAACATCAGAATTATCTGCTGCTAGAGGTTTGATGGAAATTACCATTTGGACATGGAGAACATAGTTCTTTGACAGGCCTTAATTTCATTCATAATTATTAGTCTCCAGGTCTCAGTTTTGCTAATCTTTTTCAGATCACATTTTAGTAAAATGTGTGACTGTTGGAAGGAGGAAGCTAGTGGTCACTTGTGACCTCCAGATCTTTCTTGCCAGTCCATCATGACTTCTCCAGCCAGTTGCAAATTATCCCTTCTGACCCACTGGCTTATGTTACTATCTATAGCTAATTAAATAATTTTATGATTCCCATATATTCAGCTGAACTCGCCTCATTATTTCTTCTAATTATCCCAACCACCTCTACAAGCACAATTTGCTGGATATTTATTGTTAAAAGAAAAAGTGGGAGGGCATCATTTAGAGCTGAAGAACTACGTTCACAGCCTACTTCAGAGAGTTGGAATTGGCAGCCCTACACGAATTTCCCCTAAAACAATGCTGTAATTTAAATAAAAGTAGTGACATCGTCACCTGCAGAATGCTGCTAGATTTTTAAATAATGAAATATAGCATCATGAAAAACACACTATAAAAAGAAACAGGGTCTGAAGCTCAGAAATTGATTTCACTACTTGAGTTCTTCAATTCCTATCATTTAGTTCTCTTACTCTGGAATACTTTTGCAATATGATTGAAATCTGGAAAATTCAAACAACCAGAAAGAAAGTGGAGTCTTGCTTTTATCCAGTAAACAAATTATGAAGCTCAATTATCTCTGCAGCCATCATATTCTTTATTTTCATTGGTGGCACATTTTGCTTTATCTCATATTTAGAGGTGCTAAATCTGAGGTGTTGCTCAGTTCCAGGAGTAGAATGTAATTACATTCATTTTGTTTGGAAAACTATAAATTAGGTTAAAATGGATTATCTAAGATATTATCATATCATTGATATGCATACATATTTATTTTCAAATTGGATTATCTATGTACCACACAAAAGAATTGATAAAAATTTCTTTAAACTTCTCTCCTTACAACCAAATCAACATGAGCATTAAGAAATGTGATTATGATAAAAGACGATTTTTCGCAACATAGTAATAATATTCTATCCAACCAGTTGGGACCATGTTGCAATTAAGCAAGTGAATTTCCAAAAGTTAGCAACTCACACCACTACAGAACGAACCAAGTCAGAATAAAACAAGTCTAGTCTCCACCATTCCGAATTCTCAGTTCACATATACAGAACATTCCCAACCTTCTCTAACCTTCCAAAGGATCCCTGAAGAGAAGCTTCATCTAAAAATCGAGGTTATGCCTACATAAGTACAGACCTATAACAACAGATGTTTCTGTTATAGCATTTCCCCTAATTTCAGAAGTACATAATTCCCAACATATACATTTTAACAAATATAAAAATTAACAAATATTAGAAATAAAAAGCAATGAAATTGACCAGCTTCTTCTCTGTTGAGCAAGATGTTATGCAGCAAATTTCTCCAAAGTGTGGTCCATGGATCGTCAGGCAGGTCTCACCTGGGCTTGCACTCCAGGCCAGCGTCTGAAGCAGGCTTAGGACAGCTCTTTGGAGTAATACATTCTTCAGATTGGCTAATGAGAGTGACTCCTCCGTTATACCAATTTTTAACTTCATAAATAACACCATGTGCATCTTTTATGAGAATATTCATCATAACATTGACTTTTCTCTTAAAGATCTCTGAAGCTAGAATCATTGAATCGAAGCAAGTAAATTTTATAGGTTTTGTTGGGAGGGTAATTCAAGTAATCTCTATTCTTCCCTACTTTTACAGTATTTATTTTTCATTTCTAAGATAAGAATGTTAAAATAGATCCTATGTTAGTGACTACCAAGTTCTCTTTACATTTCTGAGTATCCTTGCATATATGTCATTACTAAGTCATTTGATGCATATAGGTCCATAAATTTAATTCCTTGATAGTTTGAGCCTTTTCCTGCTAAAAATATTTTTTTTCAGTAACGTTCATGTCCTTTTTGTAGGATGCAGTTGTCAAATATGTACTTCTTGTACTTTCTTTAAGATGTACCTATTATAAGTACTATGTAATTGCCTTTAAAACTAACGCAGGCCACTGGGCAGAGGCTCCTGGGGAGGTCTGGCCTGGAGCGGCAGGAGTCGCTGGCTCCAGCGGGGAGTTTGGATCCTTTGGCGCCATTTTGCAGCTTTCCTGGCAGAGGGCGACCATCTGCAGCTGCCTGAGTCCTCAGAGCTGAGCTCTGGTCTTCCCCGCCACTGCGAGATGTCTCCTGAGGAGGTCTGGCCTGGAGCGGAGGGAATTGCTGACTCCGGCGGGGTTTGGGCCCTTCTGCGCTATTTTACAGCTTCCCTGGCAGAGAGAGACCACCTGCCACCGACTAAGCCCCCAGTGAGGAGCTCAGGCCTGCCTGGGCTCTCAAGCCCAGTGTCTCCATCACTGAGCACAGTTTTGTGCCCCCACCCCAACTTGGTCTAGTGCCCAGGTCCACACCCTGGCCCAGGGTCTAGCACCTTGCTATATCTGATTGTCTATCAACACCAGGCTGCCTCTGCCCAGAAGCATTGATCGTTCCCAACCTGGAGGAAGTGGGCCAGCAGTTTTCTTGGGTCACCGCTTGATCAAGCACCTCTCAAACATCAGGTGAGTTACTGGAAATCTGCAGGGACACTTTAAGTCTTCACAGGGAAATTGAAATCCCTCTGATTTGCACTATTAGAGGGGAAGATACAAGAGCAACATGAGAAAACACGGGAAGAAAGAGTCCCAAACAAACCTAGATGATACATCAAGAGAACCCAAAGACAGCATGGTAGAAGGAATGACAGAAAGGGAGTTGAGAATGTTCATAATTAAAATGATCCGAGAAGAGAATGATGTGACGAGGGAGCAGATTCAGGCTATGAATGATCAGCTAATAGAGCAATTGCAGGAAGCAAAAAATCATTTCAATAAAAAAAACTAACGCAGTTGTTCCCATAAATTGTAATTAATGTTATTTAGTCTTATTTTTTTATTTTCCTTTATGGTTACCATGAATTCTTTCTTATTATTTTCTATTTTTATTTGTTCTTACTTTTGCTAGATTGATAAAGTTCTTTTTGTAATTTGTTCTTTTTAGGTATACATGACAGTAGAGTGCATTTTGACATATTTTATATATAAATGTTATGTATATATATTTCATATATATATATACATATATATATATATATATGGTGTTTAACTTATTCTAATTAGGATCCCATTCTTGTGGTTGTACGTGATGTGGAGTTTCACTGGTCATATACTCATATATGAATATAGAAAGGTTATGTCTGATTTACTGTCTTTCCTAGGAAATTGGATAAAATTCTTTTTAAAATTTATTTTCCCATTCTGATCATTTTATGTATTTTGCCAGTGCTTGCCTTATAATAATGATCATGTTTAAAATTACATTTCTTTATTAATACACCAATATTAACCAATGATTTGCCTCTTTCTCACCCAACCAAGGAAAAAGGTCAAGTTTTTTTTTCTTACTTTAAATCTATTATTATCAAAATCCTTTATGCAATGTATGTTTAACAGCCCCTGATAATGTTGTTATTCACTTATTACCTCTGCTGCTAACTAGCTCTTTTCTCCCCAATCTTGAAAGCTGACAGACAGCCTCAAGTTATTTCAACAAAACCAGTACATGGATGTCCCTAATGTGGACACACACTCACACACACAAATACTGTACACACACGCACACATGCACACATGAAAGATAAGAGAGAGAACCTGAGTTAAGGAAATGGTACTGAATTTGAAGCATTTCCTACACCATTCTCCCAACTCCAGGTATGTTAGCATTTTATATTTCATGCATTTGCATAATAGCACATAGTATTATGTAACTTCCTGATACATTCAGTATATGCTAGTACATGTTATATACTTTGATTATATTATACTTAATATTTATCATTAAATAATAGCCATTTATAATATGTAAGTATTTTTATATATGTGTATATATTACATGTGAGTGTGTGTGAATTTGTATTGAGAAAGATTGTGTGTGTGTGTGAGTGTGTGTGAGAGAGAGAGAGCAATCTAGAAATGCAGGAGTATTAATGTCTCTGATGTTAGTTAATTTTCAAATAAGTGGGTAAAAAGGTGATCAAATGGTCCTTGGTGAGCTCTTCTGGGATGTATTCCATGTGCTTCTCAGGGGAGTCCCCAGAGTTGAGGTCCTCCTGTTGGGTATAGATGTTACTTTAACAGTGTACTTTTTTTTAACATTTAAACTTGGTAAGCTTTAAACTTTATTGTAGATTTATTTCACTCTGATTCTTTTTTTATAATAATAAATTTCTTTTTGAAAAAAATTTTACAGACTTCATTTTGATTTATTATATCCCACTCCTTGGTTTATACCCAAAGGACTTCAAATTAGCATATTACAGTAACACAGCCACATCAATGTTTATAGCAGCTCAGTTCACAGTAGCTAGACTATGGAACCAACCTAGATGCCCTTTAACAGATGAATGGATAAAGAAACTGGGATATATATACACAACGGAAGACTATTCAGCCATAAAGAAGAATAATATTTTGGCCTTGCAGATAATTGGGTGGAATTGGAGATTATCATGCTAAGTGAAATAAGCCAATCCCACAAAAACAAAGGTCGAATGTTTTCCCTGATAAGTGGATAATGATATAGAATCAGGTTGGGAGGGTGGGGGTGAGAGAAGAATGGAGGAACTTTAGATTATGAAGGAGGGAAATGAATGGGGGAGGGGAAGGGGGTATGAAAAATGGTGGAATGAGACAGACATCATTACCCTATGAACATGTATGATTAACATGAATGGTTTGAATGTACAACCATAGAAACAAAAATTTGTACCCCATTTGTGAGCAGTGTACTTTTTATTGACCTTTTTACTTTCTGTTTCTACAGTAGACCACAGGTATGAGACAGCTGGATCACTTCCATTCTCTCTCTTCCCCCATTCCTGCTTCTCGGGATTGCAGCCCCAACAAAATCCTTTCACCCAAGTTTCCTTTTAGGCTATCTTTTGGAGGAACCTAAGTTAAGATATTGGCCTTAATTTCAACATGAAAGAGTAAAGTCCATTACTGTAATTAGTGTGTTGAAGTTGTTTATTTTATAATAGGCAGCAAGGCCAAAGGCCAACCAGACTGTTTTGATATGTAGGAATCTGAGGTGACAGCTTGTAGGTCACCATGCTCCCAAGGGCAAAATAGGTAGCTAATTAGGAAACTTCTTAACTTATATTTACAACCATAAAAATAAAAATACCAGAGCAAAGACTGTATCAGTGGTTATACTGGAAAACTGCAATCTTTCACTCATTTTCTAGATCTGAACTGTTCTCAGACACAGGTCCCATGGGTCAAAGGGGCGACTGGCCCTCTATGAAGGAAACTGAAATGCTTCTACTGGCATTTAACAAAAATATTTTCACCTGCAAAGGACCCGCTAGTCACTTGCAGGTATAACAGCATATTAGGGAAAGGAGATCACTTCATCTCCTTAGGGAAAGAAGAATATAGTGATCCTCATCATATTCTCAATTCACTTCTACTCTCCCTGAACAAGTTATATGGATCCTGGTGAATGATGATGGGCTACAAAAACTAAATACCAAATCCTGATGGAGTTTGGTTGCTTTGCAGATAACTTCTTATTGAAATAGGTGAGCACATCCTCTGGGGCCTGGTATGAAGCCACAGAATTGGAATTCGTATTCTTCTTAATGCCTAAGGATAGAAATGACCCAAAGTAATTTGCATTTGCATGGGAAGGACAGAGTCTATGTTCACTCTTATTCCAAGGCTATGTTAGTTCTGCTTTTTGGTCACAATATCGACTGCAGGGACTTTGATCTTTCAAACACCATAGCATATCACTGCTGTCCTGGTCCTTAGATAATGTCTGGTTTATGAATTGTACATTACACTACCTTAGACTGAGGGACCCACCTACAGCAGTGAAGGTGTGACAGAGGGCACATGGCCATGGGACCCACTCTTACTACCATATACTATATGAAGGCACTTATACAGTCTCAGCTAACAGCCAGTTTAGGATAACAAACCTACAGAGGAAGCTCTGTTCCCCAAAACAGTCTATAGATAGTGACTGTTGAACAGAATTGTGTGGTCCCCTAGAGCTGTATCCCTAATAAATAAACTATATGGATCTGGAACAAATAGCGGACATGGAATTAACCTTCTTCTCATGACGCTTAATAGTTCACATATCTGATATCTATTCTCTTAGTAAATTTCCAAAGTACATTATGATTGACTATAACCACCATGATGCACACTGGATTTCCATATCTTATGGAAGATTTTACAAGTGCCATTTCCACAATTTTAGGGTTGGGTGAATCAAAGGTCTTAGATTCTAAGAGGTAGAGTAAAAGGTCAATTAATTTGAAGCTACAATTGCAACTTGGGTCACTCTGGAATTTTTATGTTGGAAGGCCAACAGCCAAGGGAGTGCCCGGCAGGGAGAGATGAGCATGTCAGTAGTAGCTTCTGATGCTGTTCTAAGAGCAGGGCAGGAGGCACCCATCTGGAATCAGAGCTCCAGTGTCATTTCTGGTGCTCCGAGGCTCAGTGACAAGACTCAACAGGCACCTGTAGCAACCACCCAAAGTAACCAAGGTACTCAGTCCCTCAGAGTTAGAAGGTCATCAAATGGGGCAAGCGCCCTACAGCAGCTGAAGAGTTGGGAGAAGCTGTGCAAAAACCAGAAAGGAGTGAGGAGTGGAGGAAGGAGATAATAAAGCCAAATAAATATTGGCCTTGGAATTATATGGTGAGGACATTTGCTTGTCCTACTACTCATTGTGTGTTTGTTAGGGAGTGTGCGGGCCAGCACTTTAAAGAGTCAGGGACAGAGTTTATCATGGACCCTGTAAGGGGGGAATAAAGCAAGTGCTTTCTGTGTCCACCATTGTTCGGCTGTGGCTGCTTCTGGCTTTGACAGCAGCTGAGGCGAAGTGTCTGCATGCAGGCACTGCCCACCCCCACCTCAATTACCCTCTATCTCTTTGCTTTTCTGCCTTAGGACCTTTGTATGTTTTCTTCTTCTTCTTCTTTTTGATAGGAAACAGAAGCGCTTTTCAGCCCACATACAGGCACAGCTGAGAAACACAGGGAGATAAACTCACAGGCAGTCTGCAGGCAGCAGGGGATGGCAGCGGGGGGTTTTCTCCCTTCAGCAAAGAAAAAACTGAGAGGCATACTCATAGCTGCAGCCTTCATCACGGACTCCACGAATTCCTCTCCCATCTCTGCCTTTTTTCTCCTGATCCTTTAGTTTTCTTTTCTTTCCAGATTTATTAGATTCAATGGACAACAAAATTTTATATATTCAAGGTGTACAATGTGATGCTTGCCTATACTTGTACATTGTGAAATCAATGGCACAATCAAGCTGATTCATACATCATCATTTCACAGTTGCCTTTCCTGTGTGTGTGTGTGTATGTGTGTGTGTGTGTGTGTGTGTAAGAATATCTGATATCTATTCTCTTAGTAAATTTCAAGTACATTATGATTGACTGTAACTGCCATGATGCACACTGGATTTCCATATCTTATTCATCTTACAGTTACAAATTTGTGACCCTTGACCAACATGACCTCATTTTCTCTACTCTCTATCCTTTGGTAACCACCATTCTACTCTCTGATTTTTATGAGTTTAACTTTTTTGGATCCAATGTATAAGTGAATTCATATAATAATTATCCTTCCTTACGTCACTTTGTGTAATGTCCCCCAGGTTCATTGATGTTGTCACAATTGGCAAGACTTCCTTCTTTTTGAAAGGTTGAGTAATTTTCCACTGTTAACACCATTATAAATTCAAATGCCTTATTTTCTTCATCCATTTGTCTGTCCATTTGTCTGGGTGTTTCTAGGTTTTTCTCCTACACTACTCACAGCCAAGCTCTTTTCTGTTTGGGGAGACCTTAAGAAGAATATTGGGATTAATCTTTCTCGATAAAATTATCAACCTTTGCCCTTTGGCATTACACTATTTACTCTTGACCATTTCTCATGGAAAGCATGAGAATCTCAAACCATAATTCCAAATAAATGAATCGAATTCAAGAATTTATTCAATGGTATCTTTTTTGTTTGTTTGTTTTGCAAACTTACAAGAAAAAATTTTGTGGAATGGAAAAACTCAGGACCACTGGATGGCAGGGCAATGCAAGATGAATGAATCAGTTGCTCTCATCATGAATCCGTTGTGATGTTACAAAAGACCAAGAACCTGGATCTATATCTCATGGTTGCCATCTTTGTTTGACTTCTGTGTTGTCTCTGTGTCTTCTTTGCCCCAGTCTTTTCCTCAGTCTGTATTTTTTCTTTTCTGTGTTCCTTCTCTGTTTCTCTTACTTGTGTTTGACTAAAACATTTCTCTTGACATTAAGTAGCTCTCACTTTGAACCTTCTCATTCTCAGCCTATTAATAATTGTATCATCTGGGCTTTTAAAAAATAATGATTTTCCTCTTCCTATAGGTTTCATTGAAGTATCAATCTCTTCCTTTATAGGTTAGTACAGTAATTTTTCAGGCAAAATCTAATTTGAGGGCATTTGAGATAGTAGAATTCAGGCAGATTTCCCAGTCCTGTTTTCAACTTCTCAATGTCATGTTAGTGAAGATCTAGACTTAGAAATTTTTTACAAATTGGAATATTTTTTAAAAAGAGATGAATATTTTTCAAGCTCCATTATCTCAATGTTGAGAGAGAATTTTGAGCATAGGATTATGTAACATAAGAAACTGAAAGCAAATCATTTTCATGGAAAGGTACTATAATTATTACTTTCATGTAATATCAAGAACATAGTTCTGCCATAGTCACTGACATGCTCTTGCCTAAAGGATTAAGAAGTAATTTAGACAATGTTTATGAACAGCTATAATCGCAAATCCTACAGGAAAAAATACAGCATATGTTCTGTGGCTTTTTAAAATAGTTCTTCAATTAAGATTATATGAGAAAAACCTTTAAAGGGGCACATACTTAAAAAAAGCTTTGTGGAAAAAGAATGATTTTAGAGGGGGATAAGGAAGGAGATTGATGTTAAATCTGTGTCCATAAGCTAAATGCTTTTTCCAGAAAGAAGAAAAGAAAAAGTACCTAGAAGTGGAGTGAGGTCAAAATGCAGGATGAGCACTGTGGGAATGTATATTCACTTTCGCCCTCCTCTTCCCCCTTTTTCTTTATTTCTATAAGTTTTCCACAGCATCATTCATTGTGAAACAATAACATTTACAATGAACTGACAGTTTATTTTATGCATGCTAAGCAGTTACACGTAGCTGGGCAGTGTGAGAAATGAAGCTGTTTGGCTTCAAATGTACAATGTAAAGCTTCATGTCCATTATGAACTGGGTTTGTAGTTTCTTAATTCTGGTCAAAGTCTGCCACCTCCAAACCATTTTCCTAGTTGATCAGCCAAAACTGATCTGTTAAGTGGGTTCACAGCATTCCACAAAGCACCGAAAATAAATTGGAACTGATTTGGTAGGAAATGTCACTTTTTCCAAAACCTGCTATAGTTAATAAGGATATAGTGAAGATATTTCCTCCTATTCAAGTATTTTAGGGCCCAGTACTTGGGAATGGAGGGGCATTTATGGACACATGGCTATTTCTTGGATATTTTTGCTTTTGCCTTAATTGCTTTCTTTTATTCTTTCTTTCTTTTTTTTTTTTTCACAAAATCCAGAATTCACAGTTTAATAGTAAAGTAGGATTTTTCCAATGATCAGATTTGTTTAAAGTGAGGACAGTGTTTATAAGGTAAAAAATAAACTTTAAAGAAACAAACATATAAAGTCGCAAACATTTGTCTCAATTATTTGCTATCTGATCCATGATCCGTGTTTAATGCTAAGTCAAATCTGAATTCTCTCCTACTGGCGGTTCGGTTGAATGCTCCCTCCTGTTATCTGCAGAACTACGGAGCCCTTATTTACTAGCAGTCTCTTTTTCACCAGGGCTGTATTCTGGATTACATAACTGGTCTGAGTGAACTGTCAAGGCTCAGTGTTCACAGCAAAATGAGGACCCAGACGGAGCCTGGGCTTCTCATCCTCACGTGCTTTTCTTTACTCTCTCCTGGTGCAACTTATCAGTCTGTTGACTTAAGTTGGATCATTTTGTTGAACCACATATATTTATTTAAAATGAACTTTGGACTCAAATAATGCCCATGTTGTCAAAGTGAGTGCTATTTCCTTTCCAAATGTAAAGAAAGTTGGTTTTGCTGACTTTGTAGTTTGAAAGAAGCCAGACACCCAACACAACAGAACACCAAAAGCTTTTTGCTTTCTCTGTTAGAGCATTGCCAACTCTGGAATAATATTTCTTTGCATAAATCTTTGGCTACACTCTTTGGACATGATCTATGACCACATTCTTATTCTCTTTCCCTCAGCAGTACATTTTCTCAGAATGCAGACCTCTTATTAGTGTCAGTGGTTCAACATTGCTCCTGTGCTTTCTTTCTGAAAGAATTCTGTGTTCAGAGCAAGCTTGTGCTGAGGAGATAGGAATAGTAATGATATCCCCCCCTCGAAAGTTTTATAGCTATTGACCCAACCTTCATTTTAAAAACAATTTTTGATTTTAATTATTTTTGTTACTAATCTATACTTCTGCCCCTTATTTGGAGGACAAAAATCTTTGAAAAGTCACTGAGACATACTGTGGAATTTTCCAGTGCCTATAGTAGCCATTTTTAGCACACACAAGAGATTTATTGTGGTTACTTTATCTCAAGAAATTTGACATGATTCTAAAATGTTTGTCTAGAAAGTGATACTGTAGAATAATCTATTGTTTCTTATGTGTTGATTGTAATGGCAATAGGAGTTATACTATCCTCTTTATTTTTGTTCAGTTGTTTAATAGTAGATGGAATTTTGTTTCCTGGTAAGAGATTATTTGAGGATGCAATAACTATATTTAAAATTTTAGTAGTGGTTGAAGATTCTAAAAATAATATATTCAGTTAAAAATAATAGCTGGGTGCGGTGGTGCACGCCTGTAATCCCAATGGCTCAGGAGGCTGAGGAAGGAGGATCGTGAGTTCAAAGCCAGCCCCAGCAAGGGTAAGGTGCTAAGCAGCTCAGTGAGACCTGTCTCTAAATAAAATACAAAATAGGGCTGGGGATGTGGTTAAGTGGCTCAGTGCCCCTGTGTTCAATCCCTGGTTCCAAAATAAATAAATAAATAAATAAATAAATAAATAAATAAAATAATAATAATAACAAAAAGCCTAAAAAGGGAACAAATCTCTTATGTAGCCCAAAGCTTTAATGTTTGGGAACTCTAGCAGATATTTAGGCAAAGTTAACTCTGAAATACATTAACAAACATGAAAAACTACAAATAGATGGCATCTTTGCCTGAAAGTATGTTGTATCTATTTATTTCACCACAGTGTTTTGTTATAAAGTCTTGCAAAAATGTATCCTCTGAGGCAGTGTAAATGCTTCTCATTTGTGGCTGGAATTTGATTAGTGAAATTACCAAGAAGCATGTGTGGTCATTATTTCTCTACGGATGAACAATATCTTGGTAATGAGAGGTCTGCGCTTTAGGAATGTGCAAACTTTTTATTTTTATTTTTTTGGTACCAGTAATTGAACCCAGTGGTGCTTAACCACTGAGCTACATCCCCAGCCCTTTTTATTTTTTATATTGAGTCAGGATCTCCCTAAGTTGCTCAGGCCCTTTCTAAGTTGCTGAGGCTGGCTTTGAACTAGAGATCCTCCTGCCTCAGGCACGGGAGTCGCTGGGACTATAAGCATGTGCCACTGCACGGGTGTAGGAATGTGTTAATTGCTTGATAAATATTCTTCTAAGAAAACGTTTGGTAGAAATGACTCCTGATGTAGGGGATAGTGAATTTCTTATATTTCTCAGTGAGTGATTTTATTGCTGTTACATAAACTCATAAGAATTGTATACATCTATAATCCCAGCAGTTTGGGAGGCTGAGGCAGGAAGATTACAAGTTCAAGGCAACTCAGTGAAATCCTGTCTCAAAACAAAATATGAAAAGAGCTGGAGATGTAGCTCAGTGACAAAGCACTTTGGGTTCAACCCCAAATAGCAGCTCCCATCTGCCATAAAAACAGAATATATCATAGCAGTATGAAAATTAATGAAACACTTGACAGTTCATCTTTCTGTTTTATCCAATAAATTGTATGCTTGTGGGAAATAGATCTATAGTATACATAATTAATTGCATGTCTAAAGAATGAGCCAAGTTTCCTTTTCTTGTTTCAGCATCATGAGGGAGATTCCTGTCTGTCTTGTGTGGTTATTATTTGTCTCCCAGCTCTACTAGGAAAGGAGGTTGATAATGCTGGTCCAGAGTTTGGTATATGTAAGGTGAGTTTTCCTCTGATTAGCCTGAGGTGGTAAAGTACAGAGCATCAGGGAATAGCAAATTCTGTTTCACATCTTGGGTGTATGGAGAAGAACCAACTTTAAACATAAATGGGTCAGTTTAATGAAGGCATTGGGTGACCTAAGCAGAAGCGTTGGCAGTAGTAGGGCCCATTCTTTCCAAGGGCCCATGAGAGTAACTGATCAAAGGCATTGCTTGTAACCATTGAATAAGCAGCATGTTCAAAGGGCAGCTAAAATCCCTAGACAGTGAACAAGATTGCTTCTGGGTAAAATTCAATTTTGTCTGCATTTTCTTAACAATGTGATCCTGGTGCATGTATTTTAAATGGACAATAGACCTTGAAGACAATGACATGAAATTTCTTTAAGTATTTGAGTGACATGTATATAGAGAAAATGTTTTTGTCCTTAATGCATACAAACCCTTCCTGCATAACCCCTGTTTGGCTGGCAGATCCAAGATCAAGGTGGATATAACCGTAACTGTGGCAAAGGAAGTGTGATAGATCATTACTCCTATCCAGTCTACTTCATGCAAATTGGACTTTCTTGATTTAATTAAGTAACACTTTTCACACATTTATTACCAAAGGCCACATGGAAATAAACTAGAGAACACGTGGGTTGTTATAGTGCACAAAGGATTCTATGACTAATTTACTACTTTGTTGGGACTTCCTATGATCTTTGCCAGCCTTTTAGCCAAAGGATTAATTCAGAAGCTCCTGTCAGCTCTTATAAAAGTTGATAGATCTTTGATATTAGCCTGCTTTCCCAGAGGAATGCCTGAGGAAATCCTTGCTAGAATCACTTATTAAGATACAGTGCAATGAAATTGATTTTTCAAGCATGTTTCTTATATAGAGAGACTACCTTAGTCAATATTTTTTATTTTAGACAAAATTTTAAAGTATTTTTGCTTCATCTAGCTCAGAGTCTACTGGAGAATTCTCTGATCTCTGGCCAGCTTGAAATGATATTGCATATAGTTTATTATGTTTAATCACACAATTGAAGACTGGCCAGAGAGAGTCAAGATTTCAAGTGCTAAGCAGGATTGTAAGTTCTGGCATTTTGTAATCCAATCTAACAAAATCAATGGATGAAATACCATTAGAATAAACACATAGAAACTGCAAAACAGAGTGGCAATGAACTTATTATTTTGTTTAAGATCCTCAAAAGGCACAAGTTTAAAAAAAGAAAATTTAATCAAATGGCTAATAAGTGCTATAGCATAAGTGCAAATTTTCTGCAATTGTTTTTTAAAAACAATTTCCATATTTTGTCTATAGCAATGTTATTTTTCTAGATTAAAATGAAATTTAAAACATTTAGGGATCACTCTAGGCAACACTTAAATGATTAGGAACCAAAACAATTAAAAAAGTAAAATTGATAAAAACTTATTGATGATTTTTCTAATGTCAGATCAAAAATATATTATTTGCTGAAATTTGCAAAATTTCTTTTTATTAAAACACTATTATCTTTGTTGGTCATGATTTTGCTCTATATTGACATTTAAAATACGTTTAGTGTTTTTTGTTTATATAATAAAGAAAGTGAACTGTGTGCCTCAGTTTACTCATCTGTGAAATAGGGACTGTAATCATTCATCCATTACCATTCTTAGGAGCTCACGAGTTAGTATTTTTAAGGTGCACAGAATAAGTCTCTATGTGTCTGTTAAACAAATCAATATATAAATAATTACACGTTTCTATGAAGAGGAACCTCCTTTCCTTTGTCAGTCTTTCTTTCCTGTATGCTCCCCTCTTCCCTCCTTCCCTATCGTCCTACTTCGCTTCCCTCTTTCTTTTTCATTTTTTTCCTTTTTCCAATATATCAGAAGGACACAATAGAACTTGTGCTGAGGTCATTTTTTATTTGTTTTAATTAACAGAGGGCCAGGTGTGGTGGTGCAAGGTGGTGTAATCCAAGCGACTCTGGAGGCTGAGTCAGGAGGATCGAGAGTTCAAAGCCAGCCTCAGCAATTTAGCGAGGCCCTAAGCAACTCAGTGAGACCCTGTCTCTAAATAAAATACAAAATAGGGCTGGGATGTGGCTCAGTGGCCGAGTGTCCCTGAGTTCAATCCCTGGTTCAAAAAAAAAAAAAAAAAATCACTTAACAGAGATTTTTAATGGTTTTATTCTCACGGCATCTTTTTTATTCTCCTTTTGTAGTATTTATAACACAGGGCGTATTGGTTTACACAGAAAACAAATGTATAGAAATCTGGACTGAAAAGCCCAAGATGCAATAATTAAATTATAATTAAATCATGATCTTGAAGATGAATTCAGGAGGAAGGGAACAGTTTGGCATTTACTGAATTCTTGATGCTCTGAAGTCAGGGCCTGTTTTTCAGAGCTTGTTTGAAGGTGAGAGTGCCCAAGCTTCTTAGTGAAGGTGGTAGACCAACAGGACTGGAGGACTTTCCTTTAGGGACCTAAAGGTGATGATGAAAGATCAGATGCCTCATTGAAAGCACCTTCAAGTCACCTCGTTTTAATGTTGAGTGTGTGCCCCTTAGGATCACATCAACATCAGTGTGAATTAGATCCCCAGGTTTAAATATCAAGATGAAAGATAATAAAAAGGAACATGTATTCATCTAGAAATCAACAGTATATGTAAAGGATATGTATTCAAAACTCGCTATAAAAGATGCATATTAGGTACATTATGTCCAATGTAAATACAAAAGGATACATTGGAAAGGGGGTAACTGAGTTTCAAAGGATTTTCTTGATCACGAAAATTCAATTATCATTCACATGAAACATTTTAGGAAAGATGCCAAAGAATATAGCTTGGGAACATCTAATATTTATTTTAATTTAGATTATCTCAGTGCAATACCTTTCTTTCCCAGGACCAGGCTATTTACAGAGAAAATACAGAATTTCCTACCAATCTGAGGAACAAAAACTTAGACATAAATGATTGCAAGTACAACTAATGATTTAATGAATATCGTGCCTGACATAAAATGTCTAACATTAATATTGATATGGACATACTACATTATATCAGGTCATATTATTTTTTGTTCTCTTTATGAATCATTCTTGGTTGGATAATCTTTATGTAAATACAAATCCCAATTTATGGTAAGTAACCTTGAGCATATCCCCTTAAAGCCCAGAGAATTCTTGTGGCAGACAGGCAGATGCCACACTGCTAATCTGAAGGCGAGGGGTTCTTTCCCTCTGACCTCCAGCGCTGGCCTTGGACTCCTCAACAATGTTCCAGGCAGCCATCGGGGATGATGTACTAAGATGAAATCTGTTTCTTATACCACTGAAAATTCATTTTGCAACAATGAAACACTGTAGGTCCTCAGCTGGGTTAAAGAAGAGACTATTCAATGATTCTTATTAAAGCTTGGTAAGCACAATACCTTATTCAGGATCATAGCAATAGATGTAGGGACCACTGCAATGGGGCTTTGCAGTGAAGGAGAGAGATTGGGTTCAACTCCAAATATATCATGGTCAAATGGGAATTTATAGCCAAGGAACAGAGTAGGGATCAGTGGGTGGAATATTACTAAGAGGTAACATGAAACAGAGTAAAGGGGATTCTGGATAAAACAAGAGTGTTGCTGAGGACAAGCCAGGGTGAACAGACATCACCTGGGGGTGGTAGAGGACAAGGAGTCTGATCAGCAATCAAGGGTAATCAGATATTGCAGGTGGAGGGTTTTTTCAAAACTGATTTAACAGGGTCTTTGCTAAAATCGGATTTAACAAGGAAGTGCCCAGATCCTAAGTTCAAAAGTCTGATGAAATTTTGGTCAAGTGAACAATCTTGGTTAGCATCTGCAACTGGGCAGGAGCAACCAGAGTCCCATCTCAAGTCTTTGAATTAGAAGAATATTATCTATTCATGAGGAAAAAGGAGCAAAAGGACTGAAAGATCTGCCATTCCTATCTTACCATCTTGTGATCCTCTGTGATCCTTGCTCATTGTATTTCTTAAGTCAATTATTGGAAGAGTTTTCTTCAGGTCAATGTACAGAAGTTAATTATGGTCAGTAGCCCCCATTAATTTTAGTCTGAAAATAAATGATCTAATTAACATAGCTGAGCAAATACCATGGTGAAGACCAGGCTGCTCCCAGTGGTGTCTGCCATGTTCTGTTTTGAGATTGTGCTATTCTGGCAAATTCCTTTGTCGGTGGGGATAGAGGGCATAGGAAAGGGTTCCCATTATATCCCCAAAGGACACATTGCAATAGAGTCTTCCAAATCCAATGCAAGCTCAGTTCAGCCCTTGAGGGAATCCATCAGCTTGTAAGCTCCAGGAATTCTGAAGAGAAAAACATGCTTGCCTGTCCCCTGTACCTGACATAGGTAACCATAGGCTTTCCTGTTTGAATAAGCCTTCATACTTTACTCCATCTCCCTTAATTCTTTTGAAAATACACTTCTTTTCTTTTCACTTGCTTCTTTGACATTTGATTCTTTATATTTGAATCACTCTTTCATTATCTCTGAGATGGCATTTGCCCCTCTAGATCACCCCTCCACTTCCGCATTACAGTAACGCACCCAAGGAGCCTTTCAATCATGTTGACATCCCTGCATTAAAAAAGGCCCTCTCATAATTCTCATGTAGTAATTGTATACAAAGGTGAAAAAAAATGGGGAAAAATCAATTAAGGGAGAAACAAAATGAAATTTGTTCTTGTTGAGAGTAAGGACATACTTTCTTACAGAAAGTATGACAAAGCTAAAATTCAGCAACTGGGGAATGATGCATTTGAAGAAATCATTTAAAGAATAAAAGATGAGCAGCAACAAAAAAAATCTTTGATCCACGACCAGCTCTTCCAGAGGGAAAAAGAGGAAGTGTTCACATGGGCTGGTTGAAGGACCTTGAAAGTATGCTTGCTGTAAAACACCGCTCTAGCTGGTTTGGCTTGCCAGTAGTTCTTGCTGAATTTAAGGAAATATGTTCAAATTGCATGACTGGGAGCTTGAGGGTACTGGGCAGTCTCTCAGGTCTCCCTGAAGCAGGTAAGAGGTTAAATAGTGAACTCAGAACACCCATTTCACTTCTGTTAGATTTCTGTTAACAGTCATGGAATATCTAATATAATCAACTTACAAGGAAGAAAGGCTTATTTTAACTCAGTTTTACAGACTGCAGCCCATGGCTGGTTGAGGAAGGGACTGGGGTCCCAATATTCCTTTTAAGGGTATGACCCCAGTACCTAAATTCCTTCTACTAGGTTCCAACTCCTAAAATTTCTACCACCTCCCAATAGCACCATAAGCAAGTGACCAAGGCTTCAACCCATGGTCTTCAGAGGATATTTAATATCCAAAAGAGAATACTATGTTAACCACAGAAATTCAAAATCCAATGCTTTTTATCACTGGGATTTCTCTAGGTTTTTATTTGGAAAAGTGTTTTGTTGATCAAATAAAAAAAAAAATAGAATGCTCCCTGTTTAATGCATTATTCAAATAGAGAAAAAGTGGATTTTGCTAACATCAACTCTATCCCTATGTTAGGGGAACAGGTGTGTGTGTAAAATCAACAAGCATAAAGCGAAGCCTTAGAGACTCAAGTGAGATAGCTTTGGATGAGAATAGGGATGGGGGATGGATGGTCTGAGAGTTGGGGCCTGGAGAAGCAGAGAGAGGCTGGTGGGTTTGACAGTGGGGTACACATGAGGATGGAGGTGGAGGGGCTCAAGGCAAACCTGACCTGTTCCCAAGAAGGCTCTGAGACTCCTTTCCCACAACTGATTTTGAAAAGTGCCCAACAAATAGCTTTATAAATTAGGATGTATGGTACAACATTCTAAAATGTGCTTCAGGGAACAGGCTCCTGGCTGGCCAGTGTTCCCACTGAAGAGAGGACAGGCTGAATTATATCGCCTCAGGGGCCGTACAAGCCATTCACTGGGCAGAACCAAACAGTCCCTGACAGAGGCTCAGCTTCAATCCCTGCTCCAGCTAAAGAGCAATTTTACTTTGCCTTGGGAAAGCGCTGGTCATATCAAATGGGAATTTCAAAAAGACTTTGAAGACAACTAGGGAACTGCCTTATTTGCTCTCTCTGTGTTGTCATTAGACAAGGAAGCATTTTCATTTACTATTAGCAAATGGTAAAATAAACAGCTCTCATGATTATCTCATCTGTTCCGATTCCTATTACTGAATGTGTATTTTTGTTTAAAAGATATTTTTTTAGATGTCAATGGACTTTTATTTTATTTATTTATATGTGGTGCTGAGAATTGAAACCAGTATCTCACACATGCTAGGCAAGCGCTCTACCCCTGAGCTCCAATCCCAGCCCTCAATGTTCTTTTTAAATTATGTAGTAGCAGAACTTGAAGAAATTTTAAAGTTTGTTATCTTTATGATCCACACATGTTGCTTACTCTTTTTTAACATAAAATAAATTTGATTTTTTTCTTTTTAAAATTTTTCTTCCCTATCTCCCTAAATAGTTGTAGGCATTTATTAATTTCATTTATTCATTTCTCAAATGTTTGTTAATAACTAAAATATGTCAAATACTATGCTAGAGGATGGACATCCAAGGAGAATGTATGTTTTCAGGTCAAAATATGAATATCTATTTAGATAGAAAATTCAGTAATGGGGTAGTCACATGAAAGTTTCAAATCTTTTATAGATACAGTAAAAAGGAAACACATTATACCATTTAGTATTTTTATATTCTTTTCATTATAAAGATTTGTAAATACACATAAGTACAATTAATACTTTAATCAATCTAACACCTAGCTTCAACAGTGACCAACACTTATCTATTCTTCTTTCATCTCTGATCCTCATCCTAACACTTTTCCCTGTATCTTCCAATCTATCGCTTCAAAGCAAATTCTAGAATCATACCATTTCTTTTGTATATAATATTTAAGCATATCTCCAAGTGAAAAGTTTTCTTTAACATTACCAGAAAGCCATTATTATACTTTAAAATTAATATTTTAAAGCAAATTCCAGAAATTATATCATTCATCCATGGATACTTCTGTTTGTATTGCTAAGAAATAGGATTTGTAAAAACTTAGCAATACCATCTTTACTCTTTTAAAAAATAACAGTAATTTTTAAATGTCATTTGTGATGGATCAGTGGGTTGATTTTCCCAATATCTTGTAAAAGTCTTCAGTAGATCTTCAAATTCTGAAGATCCACAATATATTTGGATAGGCCATTTAGATTTATGCCAATCTCTCTAACTCCTGCTTTGTTGCTATTTGTTGCTGTTATTGTTGAAAGATCATCACTACTTTTCTTCTTAAACAAAAATTGAAGGAGGCAGTCGTCTGAACTGAGCTAGGCCCCAATAAACCAAACCAAACCAAAATGGAGTCACTTAAGCTAAATGCCACAAATCAACATAATCAACTGAAACTGTAAGGATTTGAGAGATCCCAAAGCAGACCAGTTTTTCCTAAAAACAAATTACAGCCTACCTGAGTCAGGTTAATAAGGAAGTCCCCCTCTGCCTTCACACTTAACAAAAAAGAAACCTGAGTAATCTGACATTAACCAATCAGTTTTATTTATTCTTTTCAATTATTCTGTTTTCCTCTTCCCAGTTTACAAACCCACTTTCTGCCACGGCTCATAGAGAGCTCTTATTCTATTTTGAAGAATGGAGGCTTTTCTGATTCATAAATCTTGAATAAAATCATTAGATTTATAACTTAATTTGTTGTTATCTTGCCTTCTGGCGCTTGTATTCTCCTGGTGCAACTTAACATGTTCCTTTGTCCTCTGCATCTCATGTGTCATTGGATTCAGAGGCTTGGCCTGTTTTAATTTGAGGGCAAAGCTACATCTTAGGTAGTTCTAAATGTTAAGGGGATTTCTCTTTTTGATTGAGGATGGCTGGCTTAAGCCATTCATTTATAAATTTCTCATTATCTTCTTGCTCGGTGGTGTTAGCAGTCATTGATTATTTTTATCTAGGCCCATCATTTCATTTATTTTGCTAATGCTGTAAAACGGCAGGATTCTGATTGTATTACTCTACTCTTTTATTAGCTATGATTTCTCAACCAAAAAATGTTATCTTGGTTATCCTGAAATATATTTTTTACAGGAGAGGTAGGATATATTATTGATAGCTTACCTTTACTTATTGGTTTTAGAATGCTTAGCCAAGCAGCCACCAGTGATAACCAACACATTTTTTCCTTTTCATTACACATCTATATTTTTAAAAATTCATTTGATGATTCAATGAATCACAGCCATTATTCTTGGTACTCGTATCATCCCATCTTTGGCAATCCGGAGCCCATTCAATTCCACTTCTCTTCTTGTGTTGACTTGAATCCTGTAGCCATTGACTGCTTCCTTGTATCCTGATATGGCAAGAGGTTCCCACATCATTTGGTGCACTTCCTGATGCAAACATGGAATCAGGCATTTTTTTTTTTTTGGCTTCTTTTTATGGAAAATGGTTCTTAGAGTCCAACACTTGGACTACAGTTGACATAGTTGCAGAACTGGCCAATACTAGACTATTGATGGAAATAAATATGGTTATTAAAAGGAAAATACTTCATATGCACATAATGATATTTTCAATATGTATTTAAGGTTATGGATTTATTATTTGACCTATTTGATTCCATAAGTACATTTCTTTTCTCTAGAGCTCAAATTTTTCTTTCCTAATGACATTATGTAATTACTTATTTGCTTTGTAAATTAAATAACATTGTACACTATGGAAATTGTTTATTGTAATTTTGAAGTAATTCCAATATCATTACAAACAATGTGATGCTGATGTTTTTTATAATTTATTTTCAGATCTTTTTATCTTTAAGCTATAGTCCAACAGGGATATAACACAAGTTTCTGTATTAAACTCACTGGAAATAATTCTATGTATATGTTAATTACCTATTTGATACAGAGTTAACTGTGTCTTTTTAATTTTTAGTTTTAAAAATTATTTTATAAGTTTCATTTAATTTCATACTAAAATATGAGCAAAACTTCTATTCTTCCCCTTCCCCATCCCAGATGAAGGGGAATGAAAGGAGGAGAGGGGGCATAGGGATAGGAAAGACAGTGGAATGAATCAGACACCACTTTTCTATGGACAAATGTGAATACTCTACAGCGAATCTCAGCATGGTGCACATGCACGAGACTGGGATCCTAATTAGAATAAGATATATCCTATGTTTGTATAAATATATCAAAATTGATTCTACTTCATGTATAACTAGAAAGAAGAAATTAAAAAAAAAGAGCAAAACTTTTATGAAGTCCCAAAGTAAAACTTAAAAGAAGTTTCACTGCAAGAAGTCTTACATTCAATACTGACCTCCTGTCTCATCCTTCATTCCCCCAAGGAAACCGTTTTTATTGGGTTTTTGTTTATCCTTTATTTGGTAAAATATAAACCAATTTGTACATGAATATCAATATTTCCCTGGTTCTTAATTAAATTGTGACCTATTATACACAGTGGCAATGGCAGTTTTTCTAGAATTTCCTAGAATTGCCACCAATTAGAAAACCTTATGTTGTTTTCATACTTTGAAAGACATATGTGTTCACTTTATCTTAAATACTTTGACAGTATTTAAAATACTATTATTCTAATAGGAGTAAGATGAAATATTAGAATTGTTTTAATTTGCATTTCTCTAATTACTAGAGATGTTGAACACTTTTTCATGTATTGATTGATCTCCTGCTCATCCTCTTCTGTAAAATGTCTGTCCAGATCCTTGGCCCATTTATTGATTGGGTTCTTTGTATTTCTGGTGTAAAGTTTTGTAAGTTCTTTATAAATTTTGGAGATTAGTGCTCTATCTGAAGTGCGTGTGGTATTTCATCTTACTCTGATTAGAATGGCTTTTGTCAAAAACACAAACAATAATAGATGTTGGTGTGGCTGTGGGGAAAAAGGCACACTTTTACATTGCTGGTGGAGTTGCAAATTGGTACAGCCACTCTGGAAAACACTGTGGAGATTTCTCAGAAAACTTGGAATGGACCCCCCTTTTGACCCAGTTATCCCACTCCTTGGTTTATACCCAGAGGACTTAAAATTAGCACACAACAGTAACACAGCCACATCAATGTTTATAGCAGTTCAATTCACAATAGCTAGACTGTGGAACCAACCTAGATGCCCTTCAACAGATGAATGGATAAAGAAGATGTGGTATATATATATACAATGGAATACTACTCAGCCATAAAGAAGAATATTATTATGACATTTGCAGATAAATGAATGGAATTGGAGATTATTATGCTAAGTGAAATAAGCCAATCCCAAAGAAACAGGGATTGAATGTTTTCCCTGATAAGCAGATGATGATATAGAATCTGGTTGGGGGAAGGGTGAGAGAGGAATGGAGGATCATTAGATTATGTAGAGAGAAATAAGAGGGGGAGGGGGTGGGGGTATAAAAAATGTTGGAATGAGACGACATCATTACCCTATGTACATGTGTGATTAACAAGAATGATATGAATGTACATCATGCACAACCATAGAAATGAAAATTTGTACCCCATATGTGTACAATGAATCAAAATTGTCTGTAAAAATAAAAATAATAATAATAAAAAATAATGTTATTATTGCTATGCTTGATGTTAATAATGTCCTTCTATTTGTTTTAAGCTTCTGAATTTTCTGGCCCCATCTTATATAGTAATAATTCACACGTTATCCAAACATGCTTTGTTGTTTTCAAAACATTTACACTGAAGGAAGATGTGAAGAGGAGACCTGTGAAAAGTAATCCTCTTTATAGAAGTTTAAAGGTCTAGATTCAAGAGAAATGATGCATTTTTATGCATTGCAGAGTAATGCATTCTAAGACATGGGTTTTTTTCCCCCTGCATTGATGTATTTCTATGACTTTAAGCTAAAGACTTAGGAAGATAGGTACTTGATTGTGGGAAGCCATCCTTATCTAGCAGAATCAGACGAGGTTGAGCCATGGGACACTGAGGCCTGACTCCCAGGAACTGGCAGCCATGGAGGACTGTCCCAGATCACTGGGGAGTATGTCGCCCTGTGTGGGAGTGGTTCCCGGTCTGGTTATATGATAGCTTTCCTGAGCAAATTGGCTCCCCTAACTCCATCCCATCCTCTTCATCACAGAAGCCCCTCCTGGTCCAGACCCCTTCATCTGTGTGTCTATAAATAACAGAGACTTGGGCTACTCCATGTTGTTCCAGGCCAGATCTGCTATGGCCTGATCTGTCACGCCCCCTCTCGTTTAAAAAGAGTATTGGCTCTTGTGTGTTTATTAATTAGATAAGTTTATGGGTAATTGATTGATTCACAGCCAACATCGTCCTCCAACAGTTAACCTTTTCCTTACCACATGGGACGTGGCAGAAATCCCTACACTTGATTGTAATCAAATGTTAAAACAGTTTGGAAAGAAAATTCTTAATAGTGAGTGGCAAAGTGGTAGGGTATTTATATCTGGAATTGCAAATCTCAGAATTGGCCAGGAGCTAGAAATGAAAATTTATCAACAACTGACAAAAATAGTTTTGACCTATTATATCCTCTTGAAATTTGATGAAGGTGGATGTGCAATTGTGAACTGTAACTGGAAATCACACAAAAATCATACTTCTCATATGTAGATTGCTTTGCTTTGAGCTGATTAGGTGCTAATCCAATTTAGAAAGTTTATAGTTTCCCGATGTAACACAGATAACACAAAACACATGTCACCTGAGAAGAGCTATCTTGGTTTAGAGGTTGCACTGCATCACCTCCCCTTCCTATGACTATTTAGGAAACTTTATAAAAAAGGATCCAATCACAGAAACATGTGATACTTGTCAGTTTTGCGCCATGAACTTTGGTCAGATTTGTAAAGTAATAGCAGATTGTTCTTCTGTTTGGAAAAAACATCCACCAAAAGGCCAAATGGAGAAAGAACAAAGTAAGTCACAGAGAAACCAAGAGGTGAGATGAGTCTACTAAATACAAAGAGTTCGACTTAATCATGATCATTTTAAAACTAGACTAGAACCACATCCTTAAATGATGTATTTTATGTTTTCATGATTTCATAGTAAGTATTAACTTTTATTTAGGTGATTCAGATTGTGAATGTAGATGACCCCCGATGACTGTTTAGAAGATGAAAGCAAGAAGAAAAGAAAGAAAGATTGGGAAAGTGCTTAAAGAGGCCCCTCTTCCTACACTTGCAAAACTTATTTTTCTATTTGATATGATCTAGACCAGAAGCAGGTTCGGGGGCTTCCCAAGTACAACCTGGCTTTTTGTTGACTGATGTGGTCACCATGATAGGAAACCCAAATGAACATTTTAAATATTCTGCTTGTGCTTTTTGCTACTAGTTCTCAGAGATGGGAAAACATTCAAATAGAGTTCTCTTAGCCACCATCCCCCTTAGTTCCCGTAGATCACTGGGGTGGCATTGTTCCCTGTTGACTTCTGAGGCAAATCTCATTCTCTCAAGAACATTTTTTGACGGTCACCCCTCTTGCATTTCAGTCAGGTCCCTTTAGCCATTATATTGATCTGAAGTTCTCGAAGTTCTTGTCCATAGACTGCGCTCAGCCCTAGTTTTTGAAGCTATTGTATTCTTTCCCCAGGTGTTACATTTTATTACTCACAGACATTTGGGCTGAAAAGGGAGGAGAACTAAATACCTGGGCTATTGATAACTCTTAGAACTGACTTGATAAGAGAATTTAAAGGGGGGAGGAGAGAATTTATTAAAAAGAAGGTCATAATAAAGTACATATTTAAGGAGAGAAAAGATTTGGAAAAATCGACTTGTAAAATTGGTACCACTCAAGTTGGAGATGCTTACATTCAGTTTCATGATCAACATCATTGACCATCTCTGTTTTTATCCTGGACAAAAAACAATGAAAGGTCTCCTGTTTGTTTAGGAATCTGTGCTGGTTGCTGGCAATTTGTGTCATCTGTTTTAGTCAGGGTTCCGTAGAGGAACAGAACCAACAGGACATATATACATATATATATTTATATATTTATTTATTTATAAAAAGAGGATTTATTAGTTCAACTCACACAGCCAGAAGATGGATAGTCCCAAAATGGCCATCCGCAGGCTGGAGAGCTGGAAGAACCAAGAGCTGTGCAGTTCAAGAAGCTGAAGCCTCAGAACAACAGGGGCCAATGATGTAGACCCAGCCTGACCAAAGGCCTAGAAACTCTCTGGAGAGTCACTGGACAGAGTGAAGGAACTGGAGTCTGATGCCGTCAGGTGAGCACAGCAGGAATCAAGAACTTGTTCAAGAAGAATCAGGCTTGCATCTGCTCTGCTTCCTTGTTCTTCCAACTTTTGTTCCATCCTAGCCTCCACCCTATTGGATGGTGCTGCCCACACTTAGGGTGGGTCTCTGCTTTAGTTCACTGTCCCACCCGCCAATCATTCCTAGACACACCCTCACTGACACACTCAGATGCCTCTTAAACTTAGGCATCTCTTAACCTAATCAAGCTGACAATTCAGATTAACCATTACATCATCCTTTAAAAAGGTAGTTTCAGCAGCTATAATTATAACGATGACACTCACATTGATTAGGGTTGCGGAATATTAACGAGTGAGTTTGCAGAAATAGATTCATCATTGAATGAAAAGGACAGAATACAGGTTGATAAAGTGTTCACTAACATGTTTAATAGAAAGTGTTTTTATTTCTGAGTATTATGAAAAATCTAGTAGAATCCTAATTCTCAAATTGGAACTAGCTGTTTGTTAATTATTTCTGCAAGAGTTGGTTAAAAGCAGAGAATCATTCTACCATCAATAACGTTTTAATATAAGGAATACAAATCGCTATAGACAAGACATTGAGATTCCTTCTTGTTTACTTCCATAAGTCACATCTGTGATGTGCTCATGGTCCACCAGGCAATGCACAGAGTACCCTGAGCGCAGATCTTGGGTGGGATGAGGAGCTGTTTGGTAGAATCCCTTGCCATTTAGACCTCATCATCCAGTTGGATATCTAGTGTGTAGATATTAGAACGTGAATTATTCTACAGAATAATTGAGAGCAATGGATATCAAATGACCACACATTATAAAGAAAAGAACCAGATCCCATACCCATAAGCAAAATGTGTTTGGGGGATGAGACTCCCTAGGCACACACAATATTGTGAAGAGCTTTGCTACCATTCATTTTGAATATAGGAAAGAAGACATCTTTACTTGAAGGATGATGGGGAAAGAGCTGATGAAAGGATGATTTCCTAGGAAAGAGCTGGTGGAATGCTCTTTGTCCTGTGCTCCAGAGGGTTGCTGGATCTCTGAGTCCAGGAATGTGTTTTGAGTTGTTGAAATTAGCTGAGCTACTGCCAAGGGCTAGGAAGAAAGGTGAGAAAGCACCCATGAGTTCTGAGAGTTTAGGAGATACAGGAAATGGCAAGTGCCTCTTGCCTGAAGAGTTTGTGGGCAAGAAGCTTCTGACATCATCCTGATGGTAGGAAAGGTGGAGAGGACTATGGGAGGATAAGGGTGCCTGAGCGACCCCGTGAGTCAAGGGGACTCTGAATGTAGACAGACAAATCATCTTGATGGCCTCCAACACTGGCGAGAGACCCAGGCATAAAAAAGGTACTTAGAGTATGGATCATTAGAGACAGATAGATGCTCAGAGAAGAAAGTAGCAAGCCAAAGGTAGAGCTCATGCCAGAAGCTATGCATTTGCAAGTTCACTTGGAAAGATTTCTAGAGAACTCAGAGCAGGGCTGAACAGTTAAACATACAAGCACATGAAGGTACTGTTAGACTTGAGAGTTCGACAGCTTCCCTAGAGTAAATCCTTTCTGTTCTGACCTCTTCTTCCTCTTACCACTCCAATCCTGAAAAGCCAGATGCAGCAGGGAGCATACAGAAGGAGGAATAGAAGGAATCAAGGTGAAAATGAAGGAAAATATTAATATACTTTCTTTTCTCTACCCCAGGTCTTTGAGCTGAGGGAGGCCAGAGGTAGGGGAAGGGAAAAACCTTAAATTGGAAGACTTTGAAGTTGTGACTTTTTTTTGATGGAACAAAAGTACTTGATATTGTTAATATTTGAAGGGGACTGGAACATCCGTCAGATCCATCTGAGATAGTGCCAAGATGGGAACAGAAGATTCAACATAGCACAGTTGGAAGGGGGTGAGAGGCAGAAAGATTTTGATTTGTAGCCTGCAAAACAGTATATGGAAATTATTTGGTGATTGGCCATAACCTAGTATCTAGGAAAAATGATAATGGAGTACTAACATAAATATTTTTTATCATTAGCTATCCTGTTGAACTTGGACCACCTAAGTGGTCCAAGAAGATTAATGTAACTTAATCCATCAGAAGATTAATGTAACTTAATATTTTCTCATTAGTTTTGTACCCTGTTGGGACTAAAGTCAAAATACTAAATGTAGAATTATAATAGCTTCCAAGTTCCCTGACTGTTATGCTTCCTGAATGTGACTGGTGTTTTTATTGACCCATACCTTGGCTTTTCTAAAACACTCAATGCCCTTTGATTTTTGGCCTTGGTCTAAGCAAACATTTGAAATTTATTTAGCACTATGGGAAAAGAGTATCTTGAGATATATCTATTGACAACGAAGGCAGAGTTTCTAAGAATCCACAAGCTCTTTTGTTCACCTCTGTTGCTCCTGAGTCTCATGGTCGGATGACTTAACCCTGGATAAGTACAAGGTAATAGGTAGTTAATGGGCATCTTGATTGAAGTGCAATGAAATGATCATTTTCACCATGAAGAAAATGTTCATTATTCATTTCAGGTTACTAGAGGGTCAAGAGTCTGAAAGGAAGAGAGCATGTCTTCTCATCACAGAACCAGAGATATTCTGGATGCATTTCTTAATTCTGTAAAATGTTTTAATGTACCTCAGTAAGAAAAAGATGTTATTTGAAAAGTGCAAACTTAAGACTCTTCAACTTTAAATTTATTCTCAGAACCTACAATATGAAGTTGACTTTTCTCAAATGCAACCAAATATTTATTGCAACCTTTATTTTGACCTTTGTTTACATTTTTGGATAGTGTCCAACCTTTGCCCAGTGACACACAGGTCCCACATTCCTCCCAGATCACAGGAGGAGCAGGTCCTTTGTTGCACATCCAGGTAGGATACGGGCCCTCTGTTTCAGTCCACCACTGCTCTGCTCACTCATCCTGTCAACAATGGAAGACTCTCCCTCGGGCTGGTGACTTTTTATTGCGGGGGAAGGAAATGAAGGAGAGAGAGAATAAGAAGAAACAAGCCCACAACTGAAAGGATTTAGATAAGTAACAGAAACACTTACCAGTTGCTGAATATGTTGTTGAGAAAGCTCTAGGTCTCTAGACCTGAGGCAGGGAAGGAGAGACACCTTCTATTGGAAGACTGAAACTCTGCTTTTTTAAGCTGGAGACCTTTGACATTAGGAGTTGCAAAAATGCCTTTCTGTCATTGGAGTTCACCTTGCAGCATTCACCCTTTGCTGGTGATATGGCCGGAGCGCTCTGTTGTCATCTCTAGTTGGCAGTCCTTGGGGAACCACAAGCTCTGTCGGTTGCCTGAACTGTCACTCTGTTTTTACCAGTATGTATTTGAGTTGAAAAATAAAGTCCAACAAGAGTGGCCTATCTGGAGGCCCAGGAGAGATACCTTCTATCATGAGAATAAACCCAAATGAAGAGTTTTCCCTTTACCACACACTAGGGCCAGTGTCTCCATTAACAAAGAAGTCTTTGTGACAGGAATCATACATCTGGTTCTATGAAGTGCTTCAGTTTGCTTGGTTGAGTTGCTGTGGAGTTAATCCCAAGATCAGGAGAAAAGATGCTGACCTCTTTTTACAAGGATTAACTCCTCAGACGTTATTATGGATGAACAAATGCTGATCCATTTCCATGCATGAAAGCCAGTCTGGGAATGGTTGATGCCAGAAGACCTCCACTGAGTCTTGGCCAAGGAACAGCAATGGTGGTTGTCTTTCAGTGAGCAATGGCACAATTATAAGAACTCTTTCCCCAGACTGGGAGTCCTGGGAGCTGGTTTCAAATGTCCATCAGGAATCTGTTGACAGGTTAGCACTTTCAGAGCCTGGCTATGCCTAGATATCAACCAAAGTGTTTTTGATCCATGTCTTGGAGGCAGGCATTTTGGGAAGTTGTTATTTTCCTCCCTGTGCTGATCCTGTACCTAGTGAAGCATCTTGGAAGGAGAAGTCAGGTCAGCACTGCTGTCTGCGTGTGTTCAAGGTGTACCCCACCCTGATTTGCCCAGTATGAGATGCTGATTCTTTATAGTTTTATGAGCAGATTACTCCGGGACAGGCAGCTTGCTGACTCCACCATGTTCAGAGTTAGTTTCTTTGCTATCAGGTGGTGGTTCTGGGTCTCATTATTTGGATTTGAAACCCAGTTTTTGTACTTGCTTGCTGTGCAATATTTGATAGAATATTTCATTTCCTCCATCTGAAAAATGAGAATAATGATAGATCCTAAATCAAAGGGGTGACAGAAACGTCAATGAAATCACATACTAGATGCCCTTCAACAGATGAATGGATAAAGAAGATGTGGTATATATATATACACAATGGAATACTACTCAGCCTTAAAGAAGAATAATATTATGGCATTTTCAGATAAATGGATAGAACTGGAGATTATCATGCTAAGTGAAATAAGCCAATCCCAAAGAAACAGGGGTCGAATGATTTCCCTGATAAGTGGATGATGATAAAGAATCTGGTTGCAAGGGGCAGGGTTGAGAAAGGAATGGAGGATCTTTATATTATGTAAAGGGAAATGAAGGGGGGTATGAAAAATGCTGGAATGAGACAGACATCATTACCTACGTACATGTGTGGTTAATAAGAATGATATGAATGTACATCATGCACAACCATAGAAATGAAAATTTGTACCCCATATGTGTACAATGAATCAAAATGGAGTTGTAAAAAAATTAAAAAAAAGAAATAATATATATGTATATATAATAAAAAAGGAAATCACATACACAGCACTTTGCATAGTGTCTGGTTGTTAATGAATAGTAATATGTAATAAAAAATATAATAATCATCTTACAAATGGGAACATGAATAAATAAATATTTACTATTATCTAATGACGAAACCATTGGATCTCTATCATGTCTTGCCATCATAAGAATACCTCTCAGGGTATCCAAATAATGTGAACAGATAGAGCAGATATATTCTAAGACTGAAATTTTGCATCTTTTTTCAGGACAGATATGAATTGACACTATTCAACTACATTCAAACTTTCACCCCTCTCTCACAGCAAGCTTTAGAGCTTGCAAAGTTGGCTTCTGCCAGAGACACACAAATTCAGTCCCTTTACCTAATCACAGAAAAGAAATCTTTGATAGCTTGAGGACAAAGGGGGTGCCCCTGAGGACAGGGGCTACAGGAGATGGCAGAAGCATGACGCTTCTTGTGAAGGATGAATGACAGAAAAGAGCTCTTTGTTCAGCAGAGTGCCAAGGCTGTGGAGCAGCTTCTGGACTGCTCGGAATGGGATGTGGTGACTGTCAGGTCTGAGGACTCCCAATGGAGCTTTTGACTTCATTGACAGATGCAGTTACCTTCCTTATAGAATTTAGAAAAGGAAAAGAAATAATGTCTGTTATGTTGTATAACTGCTTATATGTTCTGTTTATCAAAATTATTTTTGTCAATTTCTTTGTTCTATGTTTATGCACAATCTTTGAAGATTTTTAACATGCAGAAGGTATAGTGAAAGGAAAGCAAAGGAGAGAGAGAGAGACAGAGAGAGAGAGAGAGAGAGAGAGAGAGAGAGAGAGAGGAGGTGTGGTCATGGTAAGTGAGTACATATTTAGAAAATGTGTTCTCAGACTTCAAGATCCTTTAAGGCAGAACTTAGTACGTAGAAGGCCAGAAACAGCTGCCAAATATTACATTATGGTGCTTACTTTCAGGAGAAACTTACATGCATATGCAATATTAAGTGAACATGTTCATTTTTCCCTGGGACTTACCTTTTTGAAATATTGCTGGATGCCATATTCCTGCCTCACTGCCCTCTTGGGTCCAGAGGGTTGAGCACGCCAGCTGTAGTTGGAATGGAGCTGGAGTTGGAGTTGGCCCATGAACAGAAGAACACAGATTGGCTTGGCAGGAACTGGAGGGACCTAGCTCTTTCCCTGTTTTATGTCATTGGTTTCCCACATGGCAGAACATCATCCCTGCCCACAAATGAGTGGCCTTTTTTCCTCAAACTCCTGTCTCAAGGCACTTCTCACCTCATTTAGTATGATTTGACCATTAAAAAAAAATGATTGGCCTATCAAAATTACATGAAAAACTTTATACTTAAGGTGAGATATAGGCAAGCCTAGGCAGATGCTGTTGATTCCCTTACCATTTTTACTTTTTCATCTGTAAAAGAAGGCATTTCCAAGCTTTCCTTTACAATAAGAAAAAGAAAGAGACAAATGGTGTATGTTGGTCTTCTGCACATTAAAAAGCTTCCTTATTTATCTAACTATCATTCAACATCAGAAAATGCACCATCTAGAAATGACAGTGACTATTGCTTATATCTGTTCCTCAAGCATGCTCAAGTCATGGACTCTTATGGAGATGGTTGCAACACATTTTAGTCAAGACTTCTGGAGGAGACACTTTCTAGCTGTGACCTTGAAAAATAACAGGCAATTTATTCAAAGTACTTTGTTACCTATGCTGCTCTTTTTTAATTTCCTGAATTATTTATCAGTAGGATGCAAATATTGCATTTATGTAAAACTAATGACAATTTAAGGGGGCTGAGCTTAAGTTGTTCGGTATGTCATGACACAGATTCATAGTTTCATGGGATACAATACAATTTCAGAGTGAACCTGGCTTCAGTCATCCTTCCAAAGTCAGGAGCACCCACGTTTCATGGGTTTTAGTAACACGTGTCAATCTTCCTGTCCTTCCATGTTCCTGTGACTTTGCTTTGGCCAACTACTAGATTTTCCCATCTGGCAATAATTTTTCTGTATTCTGTGCTGCTCTTTGTGCACATTTATTACACACAAATATGTATAGAAATATAGTATGCTAATGAGATAAAAATATTGATTTACTGTAATTTCCAGACAATCTTATTGGGAAAGCATGTTCTGATAACTAGAGAATTTATTTCTTTTATGACTACACCTGTTCACCATTCTTCATGTATTGTCATGTTTGACTTGAATTGCCAACTTGACCCTTTGTCATGGTTGACTTGAATTGCCAACTTGATTGAATTAAGAGACTTCTGAGTCTCAAATATTAAGAGACTTATGAGTATGTCAATGAAAGTATGTCTAGGAATAATTGGCATGTTGGGTAGCAAATTGAGGTGGAGACCCTCTTTAATTGTGGGCAGCACCATCCAGCAGGTTGGAAGCTCAGGTGGAACAAAAGTTGGAAGAATAGGAAGCAGTAGCCAATGCAAGCTCAATTATTTTTGTGTGGGTTCTTGCTTGATGCTGTGATTGCTGGAGGATTTCAGACTCTTGATTCTTCACTTGTCCAAAGTGGAATCTCTCAGCGATTCTTCAGGGAGTTTCCAGAAGACTTAGCACTGTTGATTCCTCTTGTTGAGGCTTTAGCATCTTGGACTGCACAGCTACTGGTTCCTCCAGCTCTCCAGCCTGCATCGTGGACTATCCAGCTTCTGCTTGTGTGAGTCAATCTAATCATTCTCCTTTTTATAATCATACCTCCTATTGATTTTGTTCCTCTAGAGAACCCTGACTAATACAGAAATTGGTACCAGGAGTGGGGTCGTTGCTTTGACTAACCTGACTTGGTTCAGAAGCTGTTGGAGTTTATTGGAATTTGTTGGAGGAATTTTGAGATGTGTAGCAGTGCAAGCTGGAAATGCTTTAGATTGCTGTAAGTGGAGTTTAGTAGCTGGTTCTGGTGGGAGCTCAGAAGACCAGAATGCCAAAAGAACTGTGGACAGTGAGGACAGGGCTCAAGAGGGGTTAGAGAAAAAGGAAGACATTATTGATAATTGGACTAGAGGCCATTTGTGTTATGTTCTGGCTGAGAAGTTGTCTGCATTTTGCCCATGTCCTGAGACTTTCTGTGAGGTTGATTTTAAAAAGTAATAGACTGCTTTCCAGAGTGGCTGCACCAACTTGCACTCCCACCAGCAATGTATGAGTGTGCTCTTTTCCCCACATCCTCACCAACACCTGTTGTTGCCTTTATTCTTAATAAGAGACATTCTAATTGGGGTAAGATGAAATCTTAAGGTGGTTTTGATTTGCATTTCTCTTATAACAAGGGATGTTGAACATTTTTTCATGAATCTGTTGATTGCTTGTAGATCTTCCTCTGTAAAGTGTCTGTTCATTTCCTTGGCCCATTTATTGATTGGGTTATTAGTGTTCTTGGTGTAAAGATTTTTTAGTGCTTTGTAGATTCTGGAGATTAGTGCTCTGTCTGAAGTGTGTGTAGCAAAGATTTTCTCCCACTCAAGGCTCTCTCTTCACATTGCTGATTGTTTCCTTTGCTGAGATAAAGCTTTTTAGTTTGACTCTATCCCAATCATTGATTCCTGCTTTTATTTCTTGCGCTTTGGGAGTCATGTTAAGGAAATCTGGTCCTAGGCCAATGTGATGAAGATTTGGACCTATTTTCTCTTCTATTAGGTGCAGAGTCTCTGGTCTAATTCCTAGGTCCTTGATCCACTTTGAGTTGAGTTTTGTACAGGGTGGGAGATATGGGTTTAGTTTCATTTTGCTGCATTTGGATTTCCAGTTTTCCCAGCACCATTTGTTGAAGAGGCTGTCTTTTCTCCATTGCATGTTTTTGCCTCCTTTGTCAAGTATGAGATACCTGTATTTATTTGGGTTTGTCTCTGTGTCCTCCATTCTGTACCATTGATCTACTTGTCTATTTTGGTACCAATACCATGCTGTTTTTGTTACTATTGCTCTGTAGTATAGTTGAAGGTCTGGTATTGTGAAACCCCCTGCTTCGCTCTTCTTGCTAAGGATTGCTTTAGCAATTCTGGGTCTCTTATTCCTCCAAATGAATTTCATGATTGCTTGCTCTATTTCTATGAGGTCTTTCATTGGGATTTTAATTGGAATTGCATTGAATTTGTATAGTGCTTTTGGAAGTTTGGCCATTTTGACAATATTAATTCTGCCTATCCAAGAACATGGGAGATCTTTCCATCTTCTCAGGTTCTCTTTATCTTCTTTCTTTAGTGTTCTGAAGTTCTCATTGTAGAGGTCTTTCACCTCTTTTGTTAGATTGATTCCCAAGTATTTTTTTTTTTTTGAGGTTATTGGGAATGGGGTAGTTTTCCTAATTTCTCTCTCAGAGGATGCATCACTTACGAATAAAAATGCATTAGATTTATGAGCATTAATTTTATATCCTGCTACTTTACTGAATTCATTTATGAGTTCCAGAAGTTTTCTGGTGGAATTCTTAGGGTCTTCTAAATAGAGAATCATATCATCAGCAAATAGGGATGGTTTGAGCTCTTCTTTTCCTATTCGTATTCCTCTAATTTCTTTGGTCTGTCTAATTGCTCTGGCTAGAGATTCAAGGACAATGAATGGATCCACCATTTGACCCAGCTATCCCACTCCTTGGCCTATACCCAAAGGACTTAAAATCAGATTACTACAGTGATGCAGCCACATCAATGTTCATAGCTGCTCAATTCACAATAACTAGATTGTGGAACCAACCTAGATGCCCTTCAATAGATGAATGGATAAAGAAACTGTGGTATATGTACACAATGGAGTATTATTCAGCCATAAAGAAGAATAAAATTATGGCATTTGTAGGTAAATGAATGATGTTGGAGATGGTTATGCTAAGTGAGATCAGCCAATCCCCAAAATCCAAAGGCCGAATGGTCTCTCTGATAAGTGAATGATGATGAATTATGGGGGGGGGAAGGGTGGCTAGAATGGAGGAAGGATGGATAGCATGGAGGGAAGGGAGGGGTGGGGTCGGGGTGGGGAGGTAAGAATAATAACAGAATGTGTGACAGACATCATTGCCCTGTGTACATGTATGAATGCACAGATGGTGTGATTCTACTTTGTGTACAACCAGAGAAACAATAGCTGTACTCCATTTGTGTTCAAAGAATCAATAAGTAAACAAAAAATAAATAAATAAAAAGTAATAGACTTTTTAACCTGGCAGAAGATATTTCTAGGCAGCATAGCATTCAGAAAGTGGCATGGGTATTGCTCATGGCTTTTGACAAGTTTATTGTGAAATTCATGAACAGAAAGTAGAGCAGAAAGATTTGAAAAACTTGGCCTTGAAAGATGGGAATAAAACTGGGGCTAAGGAAGTTGTAATTGTTAAAGACATTACTGCCACTATAGAAATGCTAAAGACTGCCCAGAGACAATAAGAAAGATGGATTGAGGGCATCTGAGGAATTGGCAAGATTATATGCATATCAGATTCAAGATGAAAAAGTAAAAATTCTCCTGAGAAGAGATCGGTGGGGCACACTTGCACAAGGGGGCCTAAGAAGTTTTTTTCAACATAGCTACTCAGGAACGATCCCTGGAGGCTTGGTTACTGCTCTAGATGGTGGCAGACCTTGGCAACAACCACACAGGGCTAGTTCTGCAGGAATGCAGGAAGCTGGAGTTAGGGGGTCATGGAGGCTTCCACCGAGATTTCAAAGGAAGATCTGGGAGGGGAGGCAAGTTCAGCCCTGAGAGTCCCTGTGGGAACCACTCAAGAGGGTGACGCATAGAGATTTGAGGAGGAAGCCAAAGCTGCAGTGGAAACCCCTGAGATTAAGAAATGCCAGTAACGTGGGGCATCGTTGGGCATCGTCCTAGGAAAGCTGCAGGAAATGAGCAGAGACAAACCAACAGGAAGGCCACTTGGGCTACAACCAACAAGGCCACAGGGGCAGAGCTACACAAGTCCTTTGGACAGAACATCACCATGCCACGTGCTTTAGATGCCATACAGGGAGCTACAGGACTTTTTTGCCCAGCTGTACTTCAGTCTTGCTTTGTTCCTATCCCTTCTTTCTATGCCCCTATTTTTGTGAATGGAAATGTTTCTTCTATATCCTTAGATGTTGGATACTTGTAAATAGCTTTTGATTTTTACAGGAGCTCATAATGCGAGCTTGTTCTGAGTCTCAGAGGAGACTTTGGACTTGAACTTTTGGACAGTCTTGGAACTGTTGAGACTACGGCAACTCTTGGAAATGGGTAAAATATATCTTACACTGTGAGATGGTCATGAGCTTTTGGGGGCCAGCGGCAGAATATTATGGTTTGGATGTGCGGTATCCCCCAAAAACCTCATGTGTGAGACAATGCATGAAGTTTTAGTGGAGAAATGATTGGATTATGAGAGACTTCACCCAATCAATGAATTGATCACCTGATGAGATTAGTTCAGTGATAATTGGAGGCATTTAAGGTGTGGCTATAGGAGTTGGGGCATTGGGGGTGTAGCTTTGGGATATATATTTGTTTTTGGCAAGAGGAGATCTCTTTCTCTGCTGTCTAATCATCATGTGAGCTGTTTCCCTCTGCCACACTTTTCCTCCATGATGTTCTGCTGAGAGGAATAGAGCCAACTGTCTACAGACTGAGACCTCTGAAACTGTGAGCCCCCAGATAAACTTTTCCTCCTCTATGATTACTCTGGTCAGATCTTTTAGTTGCAGCAGTGAAAAAGCTAATTAAAAGACCCTTTAAAATGATTTCCATTTTTAAGTAGATGTATAGATACACAGATAATGAGGTCACATAGTTCCAGTACCAAAAAAGAAAACAAGAACATAATAAATATAACATATCCTTCCCATCCTTGTTTTCCATCTATCTAATTTTCTTCCTCCATTCTGTGAATTTTCTCTTCATCTCTTCAGAGGTATTTTATGCATTTCAGTCAATTTCAATATTTCTTCCTTTCTCCTCCCTCATGTTTTTCACAAATGCTAACACTACATATGCTATTCTGCAATTTTTTTACTGAACAGCATAGGGGCTCCTTCCCTATCAATGTATAATAAAATCCCTTTTTTAAAAAAATATCAGACTAGCATTATGACTGCTCTGCCATTACTCAATCATACAAACAGAGATGGACATTGAGTTGCCTCCAATCTTTTGTTTTTACAAATGATGCTGCCATAAATAACCTTTTATTGCCATCATTATTATTTTGGGGTGTGGGTGTGTTAAACCCCCAAGATTAACTCTAGAGTTGATCTTGAGAACAGGAATCATAAGATCTCAGGCATAAGTCTTTGTAACTTGATAGATAAGGTCAATTTTCACTCCAAGATCTATATCACTTACAGCTCCCACTGGAATGTAGAAGAGTACATGTGCTTCCCCCCAGCCTCACCCATTCTGTTGTGTTCAGATATATGATGTTTTGTTAGTCTGCTAGGTGAAAATTGTTAAGAATTTTTATACATTACAGGGATTTGCTCTGTATGCGTTACATATCTGAAATATATTTTCCTGTTTTGTTATTTGTCTTTCAGAATTGCTTAAGAAGTTTATGCTCCCAAGAAAGCTTTTGTAAAAGGACAACTTTTTTTGTCTTTAACTTTTGTAATCTTTTCTACTATTGCTTCAGTAATAATACTTTGTGTTATGCTTCCTGCTCTGTCTCTTCAACTCAGGAGACTGTGGAAGTCTGCCTGGCTTTTTCTTTTCTGCATTTTGGCTTGGAAATTCCCTGCTGGGGCTATGACTGGGTCTAAGCCATAGTATATAACAGGAGTGGATCTGTTGGGCCAGTGGTGTGCATATGTTTCTCTGTGGATGTCAACAAGAGGTTTTTTTTTTTTCTTCTTCTTCTTTTTTACCTTTCTTTCAGGTTGTTGTAGCAACTTGCAATTTCCCTGACAGTGTAGGAATGTGAGTGACCTCATATCCTTGCCAACACTTATTATGCAGGTCTCTAATATATTCTAATTTTGGTGAGATTGGCTTTCAATTTGCTCAGTCCAGATTGCTAGTACTGTTCAAGACAGGAAGAAGATTGGCTGTTTCTCTTTTTGAGTCCCAGATTGAAAACAAGTAATCAGAATTGGTTTTAAACCAGCACCAATCAATGAGTCCCCAAATCCCAGGGGAAAAGTCAGCCACTTGGCACAACTCTCTCTCTGGCTGGATTTATGTTTTCTGAATGTTAACTTTGATAAACAGATGTTCAAATTTTAATTTATGTTTATTTTACTTTTTCATTTATGGGAAATGTTTTAGTGTAATGTATAAGAAAATTTTTCCTACCATGAGATTACAAAATGTTTTTCCATGTTTGAGAAACTTAAATGTACCATTCCTATTTATATCTGCAATTTTCCTAGGTTTGAGTTTTTGGAGTGAGGTCTAGGTTAATTTAGTCTCTTAAATTGTATGTATCTATACAACTAGAGCTATTTATATGTAACTATTGAGAAAACATTTTTTCCCTTTACAACTGCTCTGAAGTACCATTTTTGAAAGAAATAAGATATTTATACAAATCTCTTTCTGAACTCTCAAACAACTTGGAAATTTCTCTGTAGGAAGTTCTTTAAATGCAAATTCAATTTTTTTAGATGGGAAGTTTCACAAACTTTCTATTTCTTCTGTTGTTTGTTTTGGTGAGTATTTTACTAGAAATTTGCCCATTTTATCTGAAATTTCAAATTATCGAGATAAACTTATTCATTGCATTCCTGTTTTTCCATGCATTTCACAATGAAAATTTCAGATGCACGCAAAAGTTGAAAGAAAGAATTTTATGGTGAACATACATATATACACCATCTAGATTTTACAACATGTATTTACTAAAATTATCATTTATGTATTCATCTCTCCATTTTCCATTCATCAATTCTTCATTTTAAAATGCATTTCAAAATAAGTTGCAAACATCTGTGCAATCTCTTCCAGATTCCTCAGAATGCACATTATTAATTTGTGTTCAATATTAGTTTTACCCTTTATCCTTTGGGATAAAATTTACACATAATAAAATGCATAAAACTTAGGTGTACCACCTGGTGAGTTTTTGACTTTTCAAATGACACCTACATCAAGGTGAGGAACACCATCATCCCCTTGAGTCTCCTCATGTCCTTCTCAGCAGATCACCTTTGCAATCTCCCTGGGGCCAACCATTGTTCTGATTTTTTTTTTGTTTTTGACCACAGATTATTTTTTCCCATTATAGACTTCTATTCAATCACTTTTTATTTTAAGTATGCTGCTGAACTTCTCCATCTTGTCACCTAATTTCTTGAATATATTCAAGCTATTTTTAATATTCTGCCTTATAACCCATCATCTTGATCTGTTGCCTTTTTTTTATAGTTTGTGATTCCTTAGGTGTTTGGTAACATGCTCTTAGTTCCTAGTGCACTTGATAATTTTTGATTGAGTCCTTGCTATTCTATTTGATGAATTAGAAAAGTTGAGACTCTGAATGGTGTTATTTTCTGCTCAAGAGGATTGATTTATTTCTCTTATTTTTTAAGTGACACATAATTGTGTGTATATTTAGGATACAGTGTCAAGTTTTAGAGCACATATGCATGGTGCAGTAAACCAATCAAGCTAATTGGCACATCTTGTTTTTCTTTGTTCTTTTTAGATATACATAACTGTAAATTGTATTTTGACATATTATGCATATATGTTATACAACATGGAATATAACTTTCCATTTTTGTGGTTGGACATGATGTGGAGTTTCACTGGTGGCGTATTCAAATATGCACATAAGAAGGTTATGTTTGATTCATTCTACTGTCTTTCCTATTCCCATCCCTTCTCCCTTCCCTTCATTCCCCCTTGTCTAATCCTATAACTTCTATTTTCTCCTTTACCCCCTTGTTGTGTGTTAGCATCCACATATCAGAGAGAACATTTGGCTTTTGGTTTTTTGGGATTGGTTTATTTCACTCAGTGTGATAGCCTCTAGCTCCATCCATCATAGAGTCATTCTTTTTTAAAATTTGTTCTAATTAGTTATACATGACAGTAGAATGCACTTTCATACATCATACATAGATGGAGTGCAATTTCTCATTCTTCTGATTGTACATGATATAGAATCTCACTGGTCATATATGGCTGAATAATATTCCATTTTCTTTATCCATTCATCTGTTGAAGGGCACCTAGATTGGTTCCATAGCTTAGCTACTGTGAATCGAGGTGCTATGAACATTGATGAGGCTGCAACACTGTGGTATGCTGATTTTAGATCCTTTGGATGTATTCAGAGGAGTGAGATAACTGGGTCAAATTCTCTCTTCCAAATTCTTGAAGGAATCTCCATACTGTTTTCCAGAGTGGTTGTACCAATTCACAATCCCAACAGCAAGGTATGAGTGTAACTTTTCCCCCACGTCCTTGAAATTGGCCTATCTTAAGAGGATTCACTTTTGAAGCTGGAGGCAGTTTGATTGAGACAGATCATCTTAAAGTTCAGTGATTTCAAGGAACTCCCTATATCTTGTTCATCCCCATTCCCAGTGTGTGTTCCTTTGGGGGATGGGTTCAGCCGATGTCCTGAGTTGTTCACGAGATCTTATGTTTGCTCTCAAAGTCTGTGATGTCAGTGGCTCTGCTTCTTTCCTCTCCCTCCCACTTCCATGCTTTTCTTTGGTCATCTGCCCTCCTACTCATAACTGTGGAGTCTGCACAGTTCTCAAGAGAAAATGTCCAACCAGCCACCTCTTTATACCTCTCATTTTTCTGGATCTTGACTACTCTTATCCCTGCCGCCTTAAAATGTGGTCACTTATTTGTTTGTTTTCCTTTTGTTTTTAATCCCCCTCTCTAGTTTTTGCAGTAGAGTTAAACTTTTAAACTTTAGCCATTTAATTTACTAATATCACATCATATCTTTTAGCTTCTGCCAATTATTAAATATAATTTCAATTTTCATACTTGATCTGTAAGATTTTTGAATCCCAGTTATTATAGAAGAGGCAATTAGCATCCATATTTTTTCTACTTCCATTCCTCTCTTCCAATTTTTATTTTATTACTTCTGTAGTGTGAAGATATAAAATTATATTCTGCTGCTCAGACATACAGGCTTAATTTAGTGTTAGTTTTATTGTCAAATATGGTTAATATATACTCCAAGTCTTTCTGGCACAGAAATGATAGAAACAGAAAATAGGTGTTAATCATTAAAAATATTTCTCAAATCTGGCATAGGCGTAGCTGTGTGAAGCCAGGATGGGAAGATGGCAATAAACACATGGCTTATAAGAATTTGGAAGTGGGTGGAGGAAAAGAGAGGAGAGGGAGAAAGGCAGAGATAGAGACAGACATACAGAGAAAGGATGCGTCAGACAGAATTTCAAGCTAATCCCCCAAATACGCATGCGCTGTGTGTAAGAGCTACTTGGGATCACTGTGGCCAGAGAGAATGTGCCCATGTAGATCTGGTATGGATCCTGAATGAAAATCACGGCATGCACTGAATCCCAGGGAAAGTGGAATGACTAAAATCCCTCTCTAAGACACACTTGCTAGTGCAGGCACAAAGTGACATTGATTCTCTGTGTAATCTACTTTTTTGTGTGTGTTTTTAGGTATTTCTTTTGTTTACATTTTTATTTACAGTTTTTTGACATTTGGGGTACTCATAGGAATGATGCTGCTCAAAAACTATGACACTGTTTGCCTGAGGAATTGAATTCTAAAATGCAAGACCGAAATCACAAAAATAAAGATCCTAATTGCTGACACTGCACAGAAAATACAAAGGAATATTTTTCTGTCCTGAGCCTGCACATCAGAATTGTAGGAAAAGACATTCTGCCCATTTTACCTTTAGGGGTCAGTAATAGTTTTCTATACATTACGTGGTTCACAAAGGTTACCTAGGAAACCCAGCAAAACCTTGAGAGTCCAAAAACAGGTTATCACAGAATAACAAAACAACAAATGTATGTGCTTGTGTGTGTTTTCAGTACCAGATCTTGTACAAATATGGAAAATACAACTTTTAGAGGTGATGGATCAATTTCCTTATCACCTGGAAGTTTAAAGCAGGAGGGAGACGTGGTGGAGTTACTCTTAAATATCTCAAGACATCCTTCTCTGCTATAAAGGATCAGGCTGAGATGCTGCAACTTTAAACAGCCCTGTATAACATTTAAAATAAGAACCGTTATTTCCATAAGACATTAAGAAACTAATACCTTCGGTTGCCCCTAGCAACCGCATATCCATCTGAATACCTGTGAGTTTGTTATAGCCTGGAGTCCAGCAACAGGACACTGTGTCTCCTTCAATAATGAAGAGTAATTGGCTGAGAATTAAATTGAAATTGATCACTAAGCAGAGTGACTTACATGACTTGAATCACTTGTCCATTTAGGTGTGGTCTGCACATAATTTAGACTTGCAGAAAGTCATTTGGGTTTTAACCTAAGATCCCCAAGTTAAAACAAATTAGAGATTAGTACAATGTTACCTTTTCAGCTATCATTCTATGCATTATCCCCTCACCATGTTACAGCTAATTAGTGTTTCTGTTTTCCTGAGACTGGAGGTAATGCATAGTACCATTTAATGGAAAAAGCTTTTCTGGTGATTAGGTTGGTAATACTTTCAGTTAGAAAACTTAGCTCAGAGCCTAAAGGGGGCTCTACACTATGATTTAGTCACATTATGGGATGGATAGTCTGGTAGAGTCTGGAATTTTATAAATTCTGGAAACTAAAAGAAAAGGCAATAAAAACTAGAAAATATATGTAATATGTTACACATATGCATATACATACACACTATGTACCTGCACACACATATTAAAACAATTAATAAACAAATATATGCTTATATTAAGTTTTATATGTCACATAAAATTTTTATGCAGAATGCATGTATATACATCTATATAATATATATGTATAATATGTACATTACCCTCCCCCACATACACTACAAGTATTCCTCAATTTTGCTCAACTTTATTGATCATTACTAAACCATTTGAAGTAAAATTGCTTTGTAATTGTGACTAAATCATCGTTAGCTTGGAATACAAATAGCATTAAAGTTATAACATCAAAGTACCATTGCTTTGACTCTGCTCTGACCCTCACAGATGATTTGCAGCCTCGGAGTTCATTCTAGTAAACGTCTGTTACAACATATTATCTTGCACCAACCCTGGTCCTTCTCAGCAACCTCCTTCTTATACAGGAAGTTCTCAGCGGTTGCTCATGTGTGTCTGCAATGTAGCGCTCAAACGTGGATCCTTTTGGCAGAGATCTGCCCTTCTATCTGCCTAGCCCTTCCTGTTTAGATGCACCCCTGTCATTCCCCCCTCAGGTCCAGCCTGTGCTCTGACAATCTGCCACCCATGCATCCCAATCAGTACATCTCCATTGTTTTTTGCCTGGCCCAGATGTAACTGAGGTAGGAATGTGTTGTCTGTACATCACACTTTCCCCCTTCACTCTCTATCTCCAGCTCCATTCAAATCCCCAACTGGTATGGCTATTCTGTTCTGTCTCCTTCTCTTTCCTAATCTTTATTCCTATCTTCAAGTTCCCATTCTTCCAATCCCACATTTGAATGTCAAGGAATCAAACTAGCAAAGATAAACATTCCTCTAGATTGTCAGGGGCCAGAGAAGCTAATAGCAAGGACAAAATACCCTGGTGGGACCATCTGTGGGAAATTTAAGCAGAGGAGACTCATATACAAATGCATTTTGTCTCCAATACACAAACGTTTATGAGCATGAAATCCTTTCCCTATCCTGTAAACATATCCTGGAGATTCCAATGTGCCACATTTTAAGGTAATATTTAAATGTGAGTCTTCTTAAGAAGTAATAAAATAAAACAACAGCATTTCCCAAACTTTAATATACACATGAATCACCTGGAGATCTTATTGATTCAGATTCTGATTCAGCAGGTCAGATGTGGGGCCTGAGACTCTGCTCTCCCAATGACCTCCCGGGGGTCACTGATCTGCCCGGTTCAAGTCAACTGAGACTGTGCAGCACGGGGAGTCTGAAGTAGTCTGTAACTTCAAATTTGAGAAACACTTGAAACTGAAATTTTGGAATTTGTATTTATGAATGGGTACAATGATGTAACACTTTCTGAGTTTAAGACTTTTGAAAACATTGTGTTTCTTCCCCAGAGTGTCCACCATGTCGTAAGTGGGAGTGTGTGAGATGACAGTCCTTGATTAGAGGAGGTGGACGAAATTTTGATAAATTTATGAAAGACAGAACACATTCACTTTATGGCTCTCCAAACAGACCCACTATAAGTAACCGAACCAAACCAAGCCAAAGACAGAGGAATAATATCAGACATTACAGCCTAGTAAAAGTTCTGGTGGAAAACATGGTTCATGAGTACCAGGCATGACAGATCATGATGAGGAAAGTGGTGGGAGTCCAGGAGGACCCAGGAGAAACTGAGCCATGAAAGAACAGGTTCAAGGTCTGGGGTAAAGCTCAGGAAGTCCAAGTTCAAGATTTGGGCAGAGACAAAAGAAGATATGGGTAAGAGGTGGGCTGATCGTCAGGGCTCCTCACCAGATGAGTATTCAGGAATTCAGGGCCCCTTCTTGACATTCAGAAGTCTTCCAGATGTAATTCTAACTGTAACATAAAGGCTCACTTAGGAAAAACAGAAAACAATGAAGAGAGTGAGTATAGTGCACTGAGGTCTCGAGTGCCCTGGACCTCCCATCAAGAGAGGATGGGAGCCTGAGAGGCCATGCAGAGCTTGCTGCCTTCTGCTAGAAGGGCTAACAGATGTGTCCATGGAGACCCAGGTTTGGAAGATGCTGATTGCATGAACAGACTGGAGTCTTGGGGTCCTCTCACTGTCCTACCGAGGTTGCTGAAGAAGGCAGGGTGATTGGTAAGGCTGTGAGTTTGGTGTCAAAGACTTTCCAGCTCTGTCCTTAGTGAGTGACCTAGTCTTTCTGACACTGAGTCCCTTCACTTTCTTGTAGAATCCTAAAACCTCCCTTGCATTATTGTTACAAAACCCAACAATAATGAATTAAAGTCTTTCACTCTCTTTAGCTCACAGAAAAAATCTTAATGGTTATTAAGTAGTTATTGTCTCTGTATTAAAAAGTTACTTGGTGGAGAATTGTAGCACAAAAAGTTCAATAGTGAGTGGCATCCATTTTCTAATTGGTATAATGGTACTGAAGACAGAAGATAAAAACTTATGGTTTTGTGGTCTGCAAGAGTTTCCTGAGTCTGTCAAACCATAACACAAGTTCATACACTAGTTCTTCCTTACCTATGCATTCACTTTCCATGGTTCCAGTTACCTGCAGTCATTTGTGGTTCAAAAATGTTAAACAAAAAATTCCCGAAATACTCGTCATAAGTTTTAAATAACTTTTATTACAGCATATTGTTATAATTGTTCTATTTTATTATCACTTATTTTCTTCTCTTCCTATGCCTAATTTATAAATTAAACCCTGTTGTAGGTATGTGTGTATCTGAAAAACCATAGTGTGTAGAGTTTGATGCTGTCTGTGGTTTCAGGTATCTCTGGCCATCGTGGGGGATCCCCGTGGACAAGGGAAGACCTCTGTAACGCCATCAGCATTGCATGTTAACCTTTGCTTGCAAAACAAACGCAGCCATTTGAAATCTGTTAAATACTTTCATGTCTAGGGGAATTAGTTGACTCTAATTGCCGTTTTTGGAGGGAAAAGGCTAAGTCCTCTGAGTTCTTTCTATCAGCTCTGCAGTAAATAGATGAAACGTGAGTTCCAAGATTTTAAGGTTTATTGGAAATTAAAAAGGCAGTCAATTGCTGAGTGGAAAATAAATATATAACTAGAGAGGTGAGCTTCTAAAGAAAGACCCAAGCAAGTGATTTTTAAAAATCACTTAAGATTTAAAAATGAGTGGCTTAGGATCATTATTAGTAAAGACAGAATTTAGAAATAAGCTATCAGACTGGGCTTTCTCTTTTAGAAATAGATATAATAAAGCATAAGTTTACCCCAGTTCACAATTCACATAGGCAATATTTTTAAAACATATTTTCCCTTAGAGATTGAGGATAAAAGCATGTAGCATGACAATTCACTGAAACATATTGTCAATTCCTTCTTCAAATTTAGAATTCCCTCTGTTCTGAAGGTTCCAAAGGCCATCATGTAAATCACTTTCTCAATATGTGTGCTTTTTGTTGCTCTGGAACGTCAGTTTTCAGAAGCTCTTTTATGCAAAGAGCTGCTTTAAAACTCTGTGAAGTACTCCCAGTGGTTTGATTAAAAAATACAATAAAGATACTACACATTTTTTAAGTTTTATTTAACTTTCCATTGACACATAGTAATTGCACATATGTATGGTTACAACATATACATGTGTACATTGTGTAATGATCAAATAAGAATAATTCACATATCCATCACCTCAAGCATTCATCATTTCTTTGTGATGAGAATATTAAAAATCCTCTTTTCTAGCTATTTTGAAATATAGACTGCACTTTTCAGAACCTTTTTTATTATTATTTTTATTTGTTCTAATTAGTGGTACATGACAGTAGAATGCATGTATACATTTTGATAAATCATACATAAATGGAGTGTAATTTCACAGTAGGATCACATCAGTCTGCAGTTATATATGTACATGAGGTATTAATGTCTGTTTCACTCTACTATTCTTCCTACCCCCATGCCCCTTAGAATATATTTTTATTAGTTATAGTCACCCTACTGGGTAACAGAGCACCAGAACTTACTTCTACAATGTGACTATAACTTTGTATCATGCTATGCATTTTTAGCAAACACTTAATCTACACCAGGTATTATCATAACTACTTTGCAAATATGAACACATTTGGTCCTCACCACAGTCCTACTGTATTATAGTGTCTTTTCACAGATGATGGAATCAGGCACACAGCAGTGAAGTAACTTCTCCCAAAGTTCCCCTTGCACAGGTGGTCTTCAACCCCAGGAAATCTGGGTGCACATTCCCTTCCCTTCCTGCTGGTCTGTGCCACCTTGACTCCCTATTCAAGATGGAAACTTTTCAATATTTGGCAACCTCAGCCCTGACGGTATTTATTTATTTTCGGATCTCAAGGACACAGAATTCAGTAGCACGTGGTAGGTTTTAGTCATGTTTTTGAAGTGCTTGCTTCTTTTGCTTTGAAAATGTTTTGCTATATTTTTTCCCATCTCCACCCTTATACTGTATGTTTAACGTGCCTCTCTCTAATCCATCCTTTATATGTTTATGTAGATATATGTAGATGAATTCGAGAAAATCATCATGATCTTTGTGTGTGAAGGCATAGTTTACTGAGATCTTATCTGGGACATTTCAAGTAACTGTTTTCTTAAATGTCCTCACCCACTTGTTGGTCATTTTGTAGGGGCTCCTGTTAGATACCTATCAAAACTTCTGGTCCCATCCTCTCATCTCTTTTTTCCATCCTTCTTTCCATCACTTAATCCTTTTGTGTTGCAAGCACGGACAGTTCAACAGTATCTTCTGTGTAATAATGTTATTTTCTCTGTACATTCTATGTTCAGTGTATCAATTGCTTTCTTTTTTAAAAAAGCATTTTTAGCTGTGGTTGGACCTAATAACTTTTATTTATTTATTTTTCTATATGGTGCTGGGAATCAAACCCAGTGCTTCACACATGCTAGACAAGTGCTCTACCACTGAGCCACAATCCCAGCCCTGCTTTCTTTTTTTTAATGGCAACTATTTCATGCTTAATTTTCCCAATTGAATGTTCTGTTACTTCATGCACTTGACAGTTTTTGGCACTGCAGATGGAGTTCAGGGGCACTTTACCACTGAGCCACATCCCTAGAGCCTAAGTTGCTGAGGCTGGCCTCCAATTTGTGATCCTCCTGACTCAGTCTCCTGAGGTGCCAAGATTATAGTCATGTGCCACTGTGCCCAATTATGTACTTGATGCTTCATTTTAGTGTTCTTCCTGAAAATATTTATTGGTGCTTACTTGAAATTCCTGTTATATCTGGTTAATTAATTTTATAATCCTTGATAGGTTGTTTAGCTTCTTGCTCTCTAATGTTATTTTTTTCCCTTTGACTTATTTCCCTTGGAATTCTCTGTTACCTTTGGCTCATAATATGGGTCTGACAGAAGAAAAACACTCAAATTCTAGCTTGTTCTTTTCTATAGAGGATTTCTTGCCTCAGGACAGAGGAGCCTCTGATTTGTAGACTGAGCTCTAAAAATCTCCATTTTTTCCCTGCTTCACCCTGTGGGCCTCTGACCTGAGAAAACCTCAGCAGCTCTCCCATAAAGGCTCCCCTGATGATTTCTTAATCCACAGAGTGTGGTTAGGAGGATAAAGAGAGGAGAGGATTCTCGTAGGTGACCATACCTCACACATCTCTTGATATTAGAGATTTACCCTGGGCAGCCTACTCTACCACCACCCAGACTGAATCTCTTGCTGGTACAGGCTGACGTATGGTATTCGTTCACAGAAGGAACAAGGTAGACCATGGTCTGTCCTTATGTATAGAATGAGAGTGTAAAATAAGAGAATGCTCAGCTTCGGTGGCCTTTTCCCAGCCCTGTCCTGCTCTTCACAACTGACTCTCTTCTTGTCTAGTTGCTGTATTTCTTTCAAACAGAAAAAATCTCCATCTCCAAGAATTTCTCATGATTCTTATGGGATGTCCAGAGATCAACGTACCTCTTCACATTACACCTGTGGCTTCTGCATCAGGGGTCCAGGTGAAGAAGTCAGCAGCTCATGTGAGCTTACCATCTTCTCTCTTCTCTGGAACTAAAAATCTCTGTTAAGTGTAGGAGAAAATTCCCAAGATAATACCTGTTATTTTATATATTCCCTTATTTATTTTTGAACATCATGAAAACAGGGCTTTAGCTTTAGCACTAATGAGGTCAGAAGATTCAGCTGCAATTTCCAGTTCTCTGGATCTTCAGTTTCATTTTTCTCATCTGCAACTTGGGAAAATAAGGTCAAGAACTTTTTACTCATCAGACATGTGCATCAGGCATAATGTGAGACCCATCCCACTTCATAAGACTTCTGGGATGAACAAAGAAAATATTATATAAAATATCTAAGAAAACCAAAGTGTACAGTATTGAAGAGGAAAGAATGCATAGTTTAAAACTGCTTAAGACTTAGGCTCTGGTGGAATGAGAGAGATTTGGGTTCAAGTCTTATTTCTTCTACTTTGCTCTGTAATTTGACCAAGTTTTAAAATTTCTCTGAGCATTTGTTCCTTAAGTTGTTAAAAGGAGACTTTTGTGAATTAAAAGGACAATCTGGAAAAGCACTCAATGATTTGTCAATGCCTGGCATGGGTTATGCATTCAATAAACACTAGCTGCTTTTGGTAAATATATTTGATCCTTCCTGGAACAGCAGCATTCCATTGACTTTCATCATTTCTGGAAGGAAATTAAAGGGACTTTGAACTTAGATATCTCAATGTGGCAGAATCTAAATTAGTAGGGCCTTTATGAATTACTGAATGACTATGGTCAAACTTTGTTACAGAGGTTATCGATGGAAGAGCAAGGCTAAGGCTTGATGTTCTGCTAATACCAATGTGGATTATGAATGAAGTTGCAAAAATGAGAAGCCCTTTTAAAGAAAAGAAATAATCTCTGCTGTCCATATATTTTTGGTAGCTACATGCAGCTATTAAACACTTGAAATATGGCTAGTGTGGTCGGGCTGAAATTAAAGCTTGTTTCATTCTAATTGATTTGAATTGAAATTGAAATATCCCCATGTGACTAATGGCTACTATATTGGACAATGTCGTGCTTGGAAAGGGAATCAGCAAGAAATGATTTCAGATTAAAAATGGGTAATGAAGGAGTGGGGAAGAAGTCTCTGCAAGGACTCTCAGGGGAGGCTTTAGGGAGTCAGGGGTATATGGTTATCCTTTTTCTCCTTCAGGGCCCTTCAGACAGCCATCTGTCATCACCATATCCACAATCCCTTTGCCTCTGTAACCTTGTCATCACCTTGCAATATTTGATAATTTTTTCTCATTGTAATCATAATCCATGTTCAGAGCCCAGGGAGCAACCACCATGTGGCAAGGAGTTCTACCACAGCCAGAGAGCCACACTGATGCCAGATCATGAAGATTAACATTCAAGGCATCAAAAGTTCTCCTTCTGGACACCCAGCACACATTCCTGTGTTCTGGCATGGAAAGGGCACAAAGCTGCCTTGGGACATGGAAGCATGATCTCCCCAGACTTAGTAGAAAGCTGGAGTTTGAAAATTGCTAATAAGAATGTTTAGCTCAATTTCTTGTGTGTTTGGCAAGATGCATATTTAGATACAGGAAACGTTGTGCATGTGTGTGTGTCATTATAAACCCATGCTTCTGTAGCACTTTGTGCATAATAAATTTAAAGGAAGGAAAAGAGATATGTTCTCTTTTAGAAACAAAAATTTCAAGATGACCTCATTCTTGTTTGGAGTTGTTTCTGAGCATTTCTTGGCATATCTGGAGCTATGCTGAGCATTTTTCAGGGCTTCCCTAGTTGGAATAGCCTGTAGAGTGTTCCCCCAGGAGCACTTGCTGACTCATCTGAGCATAGGATGGGGCACCTGGACCCCTTCTGCCACCTTTATTGAAGCCATGTAGTGAGAAGATTTTTCTAAGTAGCAGATGAGTGGGTTGTTACAGCTCTCTTCAGACAATCCTGGATATGCCAGAGAAATCAGAAAATGAAAGTTAGAGAGAGACCGACATGTGGCTGGAGAACCTTCATTGCAGGTCACAGGAAGGTCCCTGACCACAAGAGCAAAGAGAGAGAAGATCCAGTGGGAGTGCTCACAAAGGATGCTTCCATTGCTAAGGCACGTTGCAGCTCCATATCAGCTTTTAGTAGCCAGAACATTTTTATGGTTTCAAGGACACATAATGTTTTCTGTGGTAAAAAGCACTTTCTCCATCTGCTGAGTGATGCTAAGTTCTTCACAATATAGTATAAAGCCGAATGTCACAATTTATAGAAGATAAAAAGCTGCTATTATCAGTGCAAACCCTAAATTAATGCAAAGTTCACAAAAAAGAATCTGAAAAGAAAAAACTTCTCTATTCTTTGTTATTGAACCAAGATACTATATTTAGAACTATGACCTTTATCATTGCTTATTTATACTCTGGGGCAGGCCCCAGACTTCTGTGTTGTAAAAAAAGTATTGGCAGGAATGAAGAGTGAGTAACAGGTTTAAATAGAAAATATTTCCTGGAGTATCTTACAGTTGGTATAGATACATCCCCCTAACTATACCAGGTGCTGACAACCCAGAATTGTCAGGATGGGAGCGTGATGCAGAGTATGTGAGCTCTCCCTCCACTGCATGATTCCTTGTTACCTTCTCCCTTAAAACTTGGTTGTCTCCTGCTGTGTGTTTTATTTGCTGATGTTGCTTGCTGTAAAGCTTTTATAAGACCAGTTTGCTTCTGCATTGGGTTTGTGGCTTGAATCTTAGAAGCTCAGACAACCCTGCAAGGCACTTAGGAGGTACCTAGCAAGATACTGCTTCTTCAGCGGAATGTGAGACAGAACATTTCTCACTGAGAGTGAAATGGACATACCTCCCAGAGAAAAGCTGCTTCTGTCCGTAGTGCAGTGGCTGCTATCCCATAAATGCATGCAACCACTCCTTTTATTTCATAGTTCTTTGTTAGGAATCTATTATTTATTCATAGTCCAGTTAGGCAGATAACTGAGTATTAATTTTTCAAAAAGTGGAAGGTGCTGCTCTGGTCAATCTCTTGGGCACTGTGCATCTCAGCCCACAAAAAACTGTTAAGATACACCAAAACTCAAACAATAATTAAAAAAAAGACAACTCAATCCCTTATCTGAAATGCCTGGGACAGCAATGTTTCAGTTTTCAGGGATTTTTTTAAACAGATTTAGAAATATTTGCATATACATGCAATTAAAATATATTAGGGATGAGACTCAAGCATAAACATAAGTTCGTTTATGTTTCATACAAGTCTTATGCACACAGTCCGAAGGTCATTTTACACAATATTTTCCTTGCACATGTGTTTTGACTCACCTGTTACATGAAATCTGTTGGGCAGTTTTCCATTTGTGGCATCACCTTGGTGTTCGAAAAGTTTATGGTTTTGGAACATTTTGGATTTGGGGGTATCTTGTATTTCAGATCTTCAACCTTTAGTAAATTATAATTTACCGTTGTTTTGTGGTAACACAGCTAACATCTTAAAGGGAAGCCAAAACACGATGAAAAACTTTTTGACTGAAACTCAGATGTAGACTCTTACTCCGCAAGCACATGTTTTAAAAGTTTTAAAAGTTCAGATTTTAAAATATATTTTTTCTCTTGGCTTACAAAGATCCCCCTTTCCTACAAAATTCTCCTCTGTCTCCTGTGGCTACTGAAGCTTCCGTGAGAGCTCTTCACACAATGCCTGCAGTGCCCCCTCAGCACACTGTGGTGACATTGCTGGTGGCACCGGGAGCGGGAATGCCTTCTGGCCCAGATGCAGCCTCCCCATGGGCATCAGCCTTCACTGTGGCCTGCACTGGCCGCTCTGTGAGGCAGACACTGCTGAGTTCAGCTCGGAGGCCGCCCAGGGGATGGTGGACCCTCAGAGTCTGCTGCAGCAGAGTGTCCTGCGTGTGTCCCTCACACCCAGGCCCTGGAAGGGTGGAGAGTGACGGCTGTCACTGCAGCTGTAACAGTGAGCTTCAGGAAGTGATTGATTTGAACAATCTGCTCTTTCTTTTTAAAGGGCAGTTTTCAACACAACTTTTGGCTTATTTTTGGATTGCCATGAAAATGCAATGAGGAAGTAATTTCTTGGAAGAAATTTCCTCTATTTATAATCAAAATCTGCGTGTGGTTACTGGCCCTCCCTATGCTTTGAAACCCCCCAAACTATTGTTCTCAACATGCTCCCGCAGCGTTCCCACCAAGGCCCTCACTTCTTCATGGCTCTCCCTCCTGACAGAATTGGAGCTCCAAAACCAGACCTCAGCATTGCCCTCAGCTGTTGAAAAGGGAAGGCAAGGGAAATGTTTTTGAATGCATGCTGTAGTCCTTCCTCCTTCCCACCTTTCTCCTCCCTCTTTCATCCTTCCTTCCTTCCTCCTCCTTTTTTTTTCTTTTCCTTCCCTCCCTCCCTCCTTCTCTCTCTTTCTTCCTTCCTTCCTTTCTTTCCTTCTCTCTTTTTCTCTTTCTTTTTCTTTAGTTTTCTTCCTCCTCCCTCCCTCTCCCTTCCCTTTCTTTCCCCTCCCCTCTCTCCCCTTTCTTCCCTCCCTCCCTCCCTCCCTCTCTCCCTCCTTTCCTCCCTCCCTTCCTTCCTTCCTTCCTTCCTTCCTTCCTTCCTTCCTTCCTTCCTTCCTTCCTTCCTTCCTTCCTTCCTTCCTTCCCTTTTTGCAAACAGAGACTACAACAGAGATTGTACCATTTCTTTCTAAGTACTAAAAAGCCAAAAGGGACCACCAGGGAAAATGGGTCAAATAACAGCCTTGCACTCCTAGATCCCTGAGCCCTCAGAGGCTTCTTCAAAATGACCCTTCTGAACCTCTTCAGAGAGACAGGGGAGGAGAAGTGAAATAGCATGGGGATTTTACAAAATGCCAGAATCAAAAAAGTGGGAGTGAGAAAGAAAGCTGATGCCGAAGGCGTGTGAACACCAGAGTCTGAATGTGTGTTGGGACTTGGGGGACTGGGCTGGGAGCAGGGAAATGCAGTGACATAAATCAGGCTTGTGCTGAGTTTCCTGCTTTTTAAAAATTTTTTTATTGGTTTGTCCCTGTGGTGCTTTCACTAAATCTGCTTCCTCTTTCAATACAGTCATTTTGTTCCCAGTCCAGAAGGTCTTGGATGATGTTGGTGAAATGCCAAACATCTGGCTTTTGAGAAAGAGGAGGGAGAGAGAGAGGAATCTCCATGGTTGACTCACTTAATCTGCAGGTATCCGATGGGATGCTTGGCACTGTGTGGCCCGAGAGATCTGAAGTCTCTCAATTTGCCAGACAACTGTTGAGCTCTAAGAGAATCATATATGATGCTCCACCTGCTTAATTAAGAGATGAGCAAGAAGTTGCCAGGCTTATAACATATGCACATTGACTAGTGTTATGATACTACTGCAAATATATATTTTAATCTTTTATATTTATTATTAAAGCTCTCCCTTTTATTCTGTGCTGGGCCCTGAGTGTTTTACACAAATTAGCCAATTTAATCCTCACAGTAATTCAAATAGGTAGTTAATGTCATCATTCCCATTTTATGGATGAGAAAACTGAGCTACATTGCTTAGTATTGTCTAGCTTGAAAACAGTATCTCTAATATTTAATCTGAGTTTTTTCTGACTTAAGGAAGGATTCTTAATCATGATTTTTGACATTGCAGTTGATTATTACAAATATGAATATAAATAATGGAACTAATAAATGAAGCAGTGGCATCTTCTATGCTCATTTGAGGATATTTAATTAAAATACTACACTTAATTTTCTGTATTTTATTTCTTTACATATGTGTCTCCTTCAGTAATTAAAAAAAGAATAGAAGTCTAGATATGTTTTCTCTTTATTTCTTATGTTTTTATTTGTGCAGATCTAACTTTATTCCAAGGAGAGATTTTAAATCTTTCAATGAATTCTAGTTACTGTACTCGCTACAAATAATTAATTTAGAAAATACAATGCATTAGGTTAAAACCAATTGGTTATATTTTTGAAAATATCTCTTGGGCCAACCACATTTCTTCCTTATAAATTCTAAAATGCAGAGTATGCTTGCTGTCAGTTGTGCAATATTCTATGTACAAGTCATTCAGTTGTCCCTTCTGTGCAACATACTACTCCAAAATTGATTAGCTCAGAGTAATGCTGTTGTACTGGTTGATGGATTTTGTGAGTTAAGAATTCAGGAAGATCTCAGCTGGATGTTTCTTTCCCTTCATGTGACATCTGCTAAGGTCACTCAGTTTCTAGCTGATGGTTACACTGGTCTGGAGCTGTGCATTCTAATTTTACACATATGCACGCACATGTAATTTTAAATGATCTAGCAGGCATATTTTAAAAGTTAAGGAGGAATAAATTAAGTAGTATATTGAAGGGTAAGTCCTGAACTAGCCAGGCATCATATCCCCTGTATTATATACAACCAAGGATTCACAAGTCAATCCAAATTAAAGGGGAAGGAAAACTGACACTTCCTCTTCAATGGAAGATAGTCAAATTGTGGTTATCTTTAGCATGCCAGAAAAAACACATTCATTTATGTCAAAGTATGATACAAATAAAGCCATACATCTTTAAACCCATTTACATGCATTTGTAAGTTATTGAGATAATGTGTCTCTATATCTATTGTATAATGGAAGTCAAGCAATGGCAAGCATATTTTGAGGACCTTGCAATATTAATATAAGAATAGATTATAGATGTTTAGGTCATATATACACATACTATTTATTCTAAATATTCTAAATATTCTATTTAGAGGATATTTAATTAAATATTCTATTTGAGGATATTTAATTAAAATACTGCACTTCTATTTAGAAAATAGAATATATCACGTGATTTATTTAGCTTTGTTAGCAGCACATCTAATGACAAATATCAATGTTGTCTCTACAGGAAAATAAAATCCACTTTTTAAATCACATCTCCTAATGCTACCATGATGAAAAGCTGAAAAGCACCAACTTCCTTATTTTACTTTTATAATTGTAACAAATTCCTTACTTTACTTCTTTTTGAATTTTTATTTTAGAAATTGTTTTGCCATGGAGTAACTGCCAAAGACTGTAAATCTTATAAGGATAAATATTTAGCAAATTGGGGCTATGGATTTACAAATAACCTGCCATAAGTAGGAAAGGGGAGATTATAACAATTACAAATCAAGTAGACTTATTTTCCTTTTAGAAACCTTTCATGAATAGTTGGATAGGTCAAAGGAAATCTCACTGATTATTAAAGTCAATTATTTATGAGCACTAAATACAGAGAATGAAATTAAAGCCGAATGAGGAAGGAATTCAAGGAACTGCTGTCTTGGAGTAATAGCATATTGTGATTTTGAAATTTATTATGCCATTAAGCCAGAGAATGGTAAGTGTGGTAGACTAATTTTATATTGCTGACAAAAGCTCTTGACTTTAATTGTTCTCTTAAAAGAGGCAGCTTCTATGACAGTCAAAAGTTTCAATCTAAAATCATCATTTTGACAATGAACAGGTCTCTCCTCTTTGGATTTACCTACATTGTGCTCAGATTAGTTTATCAGTCGTGATGGATATGCATAGTGGATGAACCAAGAAATATGCTATGATGTGCTTTAGAATTGAATCCCCTGCCACGGTAACTAAGATGAATTTACCAGGTCTATCAATCCTCAAGTTTCATTATGTGCCTAGACAAATGTGAAAATCAAAAACATAATCTCTAAGGCTAGCAAGATGATATTGTGATTTCAGTCTCTCTGACTTTTGCAGAAGATGCCTACATGCACATCAGTACATGAACCAGATCTTGAGTTTACGCTGCATGATTTGGTAGTTTCAGATCTCTTTTAAGGGACTATGAAAACATATATTGATGTGGGAGTTTGTAGGATGGAATGATCAATAGATTTGCAACTGAGTTGTGAGTCCCGTGATGAATTTGCTATCTTACAACATCACAGTTGAATTTAGAACCCCTATCCATGGTGTACCCTGGATAATGGAGGTATCTGGTTGGAACTAATCTGGCGAATTCAGACTCAAGAAACAGATAAGACAGAGTAATCAATCATGTTAAAAGCACTCAGGCTTCATTCTTTCAACTTATTTAGTTACTGTCTCATTATATTCTTTTCTGCTTTATGCTTATTGCCAAGGAATATGCATAAGAAGGAAAGTGATCTAATATTTATTTTTTAAAATTTAAAATCCATTTATAAAATCCATTACTACCTGCCAGCTACTGTGTAAGGCAATTTGCCTTTATGTTCCTATTTACTGCTCTCAGTAATTCCAGGAGATGAACACCATGATTACTTCTGTTTCACAGATGATGAAACTGAGGCTTAAAATGATTAAGTCTCTTACCCAATATCCATGGCAAATGAGTGGCAGATAAGGGCTATGGGCCAAGATTTGTCAGTTTCTAAATTTCTAGTTCCCATCACTTTGTGACAGCAGCAGAAGCAGAAGCACCAGTGGTAACAGTTGTATCTATGACAATTAAACAGCTAACATCTAATATGTGCTCAGTATGTGCCAGCATGTGCCATCATCTGACCCTCATCCAAGACTGTTGGCCCAGAACTATCCTGAACCACTACCCAGAGAACAGTTCCAGACTCTTACAGCAGCACACAGTGGCCCACAAGCACCTCACAAGTTCAATGTCTACTTATCTCACCATTGAGAGTCTTCCCGGAACCCCAGAGGGGAGGTTGCCGGCAAGTCACAACAATAAGACACGTGAGTAACTTTTCTGCCATCAGTGAGTCACAGCTGTTCCCTCTCTGTAGATATGACCTCATCAGGGTTAGTCAAGGAGAGATCTTCTCTGGGCAACCTATTTTAGCCCTAGGAATCATGGTTCCTCCACATATCTGTGGCCCCTAAGTTCTCTAGTAGTCTCTTTAACTTTCAATAGTCAATTCCTCATTATGCCAATCCTTTCTTTTTGATTTCTGTATGATTGTCCCTCTGGGTCCACAGGTCTACGTCCTTACATCCAATCCAACCAATTGGGAATTTAAAATGTTCAGAAAAAAATTGCAACTGTACTGAACATGTATGGACATTTCTTCTTGACAATAATACTGCGTAACAGACATTTACTTAGCACTCTCATTAGTATCATGCATTATAATTAGTCTAGAGATGATTAAAATATATGGCAGGATATGTGCAGATTATATGCAAGCACTAAGCCATTTTATACAAGGGACTTGAGCATGTGTGGATTTTGGTCTGCAGGAGGTCTTAAAACCAGTCCTCTATGGATACCAATGGATGACTATGTTAAATTTTGTATTTATAAGCATTATGGGGTTCAGTTTCCAGGCTAAAGCCTTATGCAATATATTATTTTCATAATATCTTTGCAAAGAAAATCCTCCCCTTTCACAGGTGAAATAATAAAGATTGAGAATATTTAATGTGATTTGCTTAAATCTGCTAATTGTGAGAGTCAATAGAACTGGCTCCTTTATCCACATTTTTTTTAGAGGTTGGAGGCAGTTCCCCAACAACCTTTGGAAGCCTTATTGTATAGTTGTTTTGTGGGAGAGAAATGTTAATTCTTCCTATCACAGTGATGGCCTGGGAGAAAGGAAGTCTGAGTTGATCAGTGCATAATAATACCCTGGAAAAATCCATAATTAGAATTAGTGGATATATTATCCGGGCAGAGCCATAACACATGAGGAAGAATTAGTTGTATAAATCTATATAGTTACATAAAGATAACACCTAAAGACTTTAATTGAGAAACAATCATTCTTCTACCCCTAAGTTCATCCCACAGGGAACTCAAAGCAGTTGATGGTGAGATAAGAATCTATTTCCAGTTCCATAAGGGAGGCTTATTTGAGAAAGTGAGAATAAATAACAAATACCAAGTGAATCAGATAATTTTTGATAAAAAAAATGTCAAAGTCATATTTGCAGTGCTTTGACCAAAATACCTGACAAGAACAACTTAGAGGAGGAAAAGTTTATGGGCTCACAGTTTGGTTTCAGAGGTTTCAATCTATGGTCAGCTGACTCCATTACTCTGGACCCAAGATGAGGCAGAACATCATGGCAGAAGGGCATACTCGAAGAAAGCTGCTCACCTTATGGCAGCCAGGGAGGAGCAAGGCGGGTATGGGAGCCAGAGACAAAATTTAGTAACCAAGGGGACATCCTCAGTGAACTCCAGTAATGCCCCTTGTGCCTATAGTTACCACCCAGTAATCCATTTAAATTACCAGTCCATCAAATGGATTAATCCATGGCTGAATTTATAGTTCTCATAATTCAATTATTTCACTTCTGAACATTGCTGCATTGGAAATAATTTTTCCCATATATGAACTTTTGGGTGACACTTTCTATCTAAGGGATAACACAGATCAAGTTTATTGGGGAATTACATGTTTTCTTTGGAAAAAAATCTTAACAATGAATTTTATAGTCATACAAGTTAAGGTTTTTGTTTTCCCAAACTTCTTGATAATCTGATATCAACTTCACAAAAATATTCCAGGCCTTTCTACATCAGTGATTCTCAAAGTAGGGTGCCTAGACCAGCAGCATGAGCATCACCCATGAACTTGGTAAAAGTGAAAATTCCTGAGTTCCATAAAATCACATGAAAGTAAAATATTGCTGGGGTGGGATCAACTCTGCCGCATGCCAAGTTTGAGAAGCTCTGTTCTACGTGACTGCTTACACTTCACCACTATTGCCCTTCTCTTTACTCTCTTACCAATGCTTTTTATTAAATGTGTTATTTGGACCATTATGCTGATTCAAGTACTATGTATTATGAAATGAATCCATTCAAATCCATATGTTTTATGCATTTGTATCTCAGAAATAATTTATTTCTCATTACCACCTTAGCAAATATCTCACAGCTAGAGTTTTCTTAATATTTTCAAAAATTTGTACTCCATGTGATACTTTCTCAAAGATAGGTTATAGATATAACCTCTAATTATACAGAGAGCATATATTAGATGTTAATCTCTCTATGTATATTCATGATGATTATGTTCATCATGTTAATTTTTTAACAAAGTATTGCATGCATTTCACTTTACAACAACAAATTTCATGTCTGTTTTAACCCTAGTCAAAAATAATTCTACCTCTCAGCCTAATTATTCAAAGTTTTCAAATTGTTTCACATTTCCTACCCATTGCCAATAATATTTAATAATTCTTTGGGGAAGTTCATGTATTTCTGCTTTTGCATTTTGCAAATGGATTTTACTTTGCTTTGCTACATTTTTAAAAGATAGTTCTCTCTAGATAATCAGGTTAAGTAGATAAATCTTAGTATAAATGTGAACAGAATTCCTAAATTCTCAGAGAACTATAAAAGTATAATCAGTTTTTTTTACATAGATATGCAACTAGCTATATTTCTATGACAATTTGAGTACAGAAAACAGTGAGTGGGGCAGACAATTTCCAGCCCACCATTTGTTATGATTTGTCCCTTCAAGCTTGGGCTCCATTGTAACCATATTGAAGGCGGTGGGTGGTATTTTAAGGAGGAACAAGGTCTGGAGATGCAGCTCAGTGGTGGAGTACTTGCCTAGCATATGCAAGGTCCTTAGTTCTATCCACAGCAGTACACAAATACAGAGAGAAAGAAATGGCCCAGTAGATGGTACAATGGACAGTGATTGGGTCATGATGTCATGACTGTGAAGGCACTGAAGCAATTCTTACAGGAGTGGCTCTTAATCTCCCTCAGGATTTATTGTTATGAAAGAATGAATCTAGGTTCCACCCCAGGTTTTTGCTTTGCCTCTTGCCCTTTGACTCCCTTGTTTACGATGCCATATGACCATATGATGCCATCCACCATGTTGTGACAAAGCCAGAGAACCCTCACCAGAAGCTGGCATCATGCTCCTCAGACTTTCTAACCAACAGGATCATGAGCCAAACAAACCCATTTTCTTAATAAAGCAGTCAGTCTTCGGTATATTGTTATAACAACATAAAACATATAAGAAAACATTGTGCATTACTGTAACAGTTAATTCTTAAATGATAATTCTTGATAAACATGAGCATTACTCTTTAAAATCTACTTCCTCAGAAGATCTTGGGAGAAAATATGCGATTAGGAGGAAGTCTGGAAGATAAAATAGTCAGTGGAAGAAGTATGGAGGCCCTCAGTAGGTGTCAAGAGCTCATGGAGTTTTGCTTGTTCGCTCTATGGATGATGATATAAGGGAATATACAATGTTATGGCTTCAGTATTAGGTTTCCTCCAAAAACTCATGTGTCAGACAATAAAAGAAGGTTCAGAGGTGAAATGAATGGGTGATGACAGCCTTTACTTAATTAGTGCCTTAATCCCCTGGATAGGGATTAACTGAGTGGTGACTGTAGGCAGGTAGGGTGAGGGTAGAGGACGTGGGTCACTGGGGCATGCCTCTTGGATTTATATGCTGAATACGGTGAGTGATGCTATGTGGAGTGATGTCCCAAGCCACTTTCCTCCACCACACTCTTCCACCATGATGTTCTGCCTCACCTTCAGCTGTGAGGATGGAGTCAGTCTATGGACTGAGACCCCTGAAATTGTGAGCCCCCAAATAAACTTTTTCTCCTCTCATTTTCCTTGTCAGGTCTTTTGATCTCAGTCACAAAAGAACTGACTAAAACACACAGGTACAAAACCAACATGGGTTTATTATGGAGAAAATGGTGCAATTCATGTGACATTGGTTTCAATTCTGAACTAAGACGTAAAGGTAAATGAAAATCTCAAATCTAAAAGAGGGAATATTTTTCTTTTCTCCCACTGGGGATGGAAGAACTATCTGACTAGACCAGATTTCTTCCCGATTCTCTGTGGTTTTTCCGCTGCCTCTCCAAAAGCTCCAAATTTCTTAAATATTGGCTCCTAAAAATGTGTCAGGTATTTTTTCCCTGAAGGGGTAGATAAAGAGGTGAGGGTTGCATGGCTGAGATCAGAATAGTGGCAGCACCTGTTCATATGTTCATATGTATGAGGAACATATGAGGAGAGACTAAGATGGAAAGGATAATGCAGAGAGGATGGTTAACAGGTACTGGAATGCCTTTTAATGTTTTATAGCATAATAGGATAACTATTATTGACAACAATTAATTGCATATTTTTAAATAGCTAATAAAGAGGAATTGCAACATTCCTGACAAAGAAAAGATAAATATTTTACAGGATTGATATGCCAATTACTCTGATTTGATCATTGCACCTTGAATACACATATTGAAATGTCAACTGTACCCCATAAATACATATAATTATTTGTCAATTAAAACCTAAAAATAATAAAAGTTTTGAATCAGAAGGAACCTGTTATAAATTTCTGAGTCTTAAATTTTTTAACCAGTAAAATGGGAAAAATAAAATCATTTCATCCACCTTCCTAAAATATATAAATAAATGGAACTTGCAAAGATTCCTTAATATTACTTTCCAGGGTTCAAATAATGTAAAGTTTATCCCTGTCTTTTCTTACTACATGCACCCTTAAATACCATGAAAGACAAAGGCAAATCTTGAAATTTAGAGGAGCATATTAGATTGCCACCCAGGCTGAAAGAAATCACTTCTGCAAAACTGGGATACATATGAGTGTGTGGGTGTTCATGTATGCATTATTCATGCCAACCACCTAGGCATAAAATCATGGGGCAAATTAATTTGAATGCAACTATTAAGATTTTGCATTGGGTTAATTTCCATTCAGCAAATTTGGGCTCTTCTCTGTAGGAAACTAACAGCTTTCAGAAGAGTTGTTCTTTGAATATTTTGCTATGAAATTTTATTTATAAGAAAAATCAACTTCTCCTTCCCCCAAAACTCCTTTCCATTTTCATAGGCATGCAGGTGTTGATGCCCTGGGCCTGCTGCCAGCAATGCTTCCTGCCTGTGGACAGATATTCTGCTAATTGATGTGTTGTAATTACTCTCTGTTCACTGGAGATTATTTCTCATTGCTATTTCACTGAAAGTGTGGCCTCCTATGTATTCCTGGAGCAGTAATTCCTTCAGAAAATCTTCTTTAGAAATATAAGACAGAGAACAACTTGCACTTGAAAACAGATTTTAGGCTTGAAATGTGCTCTATAAAGGCGTACAGTGTTCTAAGGATTCAATTCAGAAGTCCCTGGAAGATGTTGTTAAAATGTCTCAGTATTTCTCCAAACCCCTGAATTTGTGAGTCACTCTTAACCACACAGTTTGAACTCTACCTACTTTTAACTTAACAGATATTGAATCAATACACGTAATCCATCATAATCAAAACCAAGAAAAGGCAAAAGAGAACTGTTGTAAACTGGAACTATGCAGATGAATCCTCTTTCTTTGCTCAATAACGGAACACTCCATTCCTATGAGGATGTGCTGTGAGGTTAGGAGCAAAGACCACAGAGAAGGGACATCTGGGTGGAAACCATTCTGTGCCTTGATTTCCCACTCAATAACACTGGACTGACGCTTACAATAGTACCAACATCCAAGGTGACTGCAAGAATAAGAAGCTTATAAAACACCTGTGAGTGTACCATTGTATAATCTTAATAATAAGTCTTGGCTGTTATTACTAAACACTTATTTCACAGATGTGGTTTCCTATCATTTAAACTTAAAATAATTCAAATTGCAAAAATACATCACTGGATATGCAATGCTATAATTCTGAAGAACCAAATTTTGTTTTTTCCAACAGTCCTTGCTTACATTTTACTGATTTCCAGTTAAATGACACCTTCTTGAGATCATTGTTTGCACTACATAAAATGTCCTTTTGTAATTTAGTTTATATACTGTTAAATAGAACTTTACTTTTTTCCTCCAGATCTCTATTGCAGAGGATGATTTCAATAAACAGATGTTCAAAGTTTGGGTGACAATGTAAGAAGTGTTAGCTTGTTACATTATTTTAAGAGCTAGAGAGAGTATATGGCAAATGAGTAATTGAAAGTTGTTCATGAAGAACAAAAATAAAATTACAGAAATGTTTTAAGCAATGGGAAATATTTAGTACACATTTAAGTTCAATGAACATTTCCTGAACTCCAGCCGTGGCACAGGTAAAGTGAATATGATACAGTTGTTGGAGTGGAGGTTCTCATGAATCAGTGTGGAGGTGTGTGCGGTTAGATCAGCAAGGTACTGAGTGGAAAGTGGCAAGTCCTATAGTGAAGAGGACTGTAGATCACTATGGGGACCGAGAGGAGAAGGGAAAAGCAGTGGATGAAAAATATTAATTTTTTAAAGTAAGGAATAAATTATGTAAGGTTAGGCAACAGGGCCCTTGTTATTCAAGGAAATAACCTTGTTATTCAGGGAAACACAACTTTCAAATAATAGGATATCATTTCACAAACATCAGATTATCAAAAATCAAAGGATGACAGTATCAAATGATAGGGAAGAAGTCTGGAAATGGGATCCTAGATGTCCATAGCTGGCAAGAGTGTAAGTTGGTACAAACACTTGGTGAGCAGTTTGGCAGAGTCTGATCAAACTGAAAATGTGCATCCTGATGCTGTTCTAGCCCGCTGTGTGCATCCCAGGGAAATCCTCAGGTATGTGTTGAGAAAACAAGAATATGAATGTTCATTGGTTCACACTAGTGAAAACTGGATGCTATTGAAGCATTGATCTGCAGGGAAATGAATAATAATCCATTACTATCCATTGTCTAGTGTTCATATAACATATAAAATTTGTTCACCTACTTAGATTGCTTCCAAGACCTTTTTTGGAAAAATGTCTAATATCCTTGCATTTGCTCGTAATGCTGGCCATGAACTGCATCTGACTGCTTGGCTTCTTTTCCAGCCACTCTTTTTACCCCACCTTCTTTTATAGCTATTGAACCTACCTAGCTTGCTATCCACACATGACTGCCTTAGCTGTTTGCTTTAATTTGGATCCTGAATGTATCCCAAAGCTCATGTGTTAGACTTGCTCCCCAAAGTGGTGTTATTCGGGAGAGGTTAAACCTTTGAGGGATGGGCTTTAGTGGAAGATCCGTAGGTCTTTGGGGGCATGTCCTGGAATGGAGATTGTGGGACTCTGGTCTCTTCCTCTTTCTCTCTTTGCTTTTGAACCTTTGAAGAGAGTGGGTTTATTCTGTCACACAGACCTGCCATAGTGGGCTGCATTTGGTCCCACAAGTGCCAATCATGGACTGAAACTTCTAAAATGGTAAGCCAAAATAAGCCTTTTTTCTTTATAAGTTGATTATCTCAGGTATTTCATGATAGTGCTAAAAATCTAACACACTGTTTTTCAGCTTGGAATGCTTTTTTCTCTTCATGTTTAGATGACTATCTTCTTGTGGATCAGATTTCACCTTGACATCAGCTTCTGCAGAGAAGCATTCCGTGAATTATGTGAGAGAGACACTTCATTAATGTCCATCCTATCGGCCTGTTTTAACTCTCTGTGCAGTGCTTGATTATAGATATTTTCTTGCTCATTTTTTTAATTGTATTCCTCTCACTCATTTGATCAGGAAGGCTATTTGGTTAATTCAGGCTGCATCACTGAGATCCTGAACATGGCACAGCCATTTCACATATTCACCAAATCTTTTTGAATGAATAAGTGAAACTCTGTCCATAAAGATCTAAACGTTAACAAATAATTCCTTCTGGATTTATAATTTATTATTTTCTTTTCAAAACATAGTTGCTCAAAAAAATATGGCCTGTTTTGATAATTATCTAGCAATAAATGCAATGTTACAGGAAATACATTTCAATTATATGAATGAGTCTGTTTTCTTTCAAAATTTAATGTGTCCATTCATAATTATTCCTTATTGCTAGAATGACTTAGAATTCAGTGTCTGTTCTATTTCTATTTTCTCAGTTTTGGAGATAGAGATACGGAGCTACTTTATTCAAATTAATAAGTAAAATGTTCACTAAAGTGGTTTTAATTGCAGTGTCACATAATCCATCATCATATGCCAAAAATTTCTATGTTCTAACATCAAAAATGTGTTTTTGATGATCTATCAGCTGAAACTATGTCTCGTTCTATTTTATTTGAAGACTGACAGGTTTGCAAAAAGGTCGTTTACTTCCTCAGCACAGATTCCATCTGTGGGACCTGTGGTGGACTCAGGGGTGAGGCTGGGTTGGTTGTGTTATTTATCAAACTGGTGAGGAGTGGGAGGTAGGCCTGGTTTGTGCAATGTGATAGAATGGTGACTGTGAACAGGGCACCACATGGAGAGTCCATGTAATTGCAGGATTGTTCTTTGAAGATTGGGTTTCTCCAACTGTATATCAAGGTCATTGACAACGTCCACAGGAGGTGGACCCTTCTATGCATGGCACCCTTCTATGCCAGGACCAGTCCTGTCCAGATTGAGGTTCAAGGGCTTAGTGCTATGAGAAGGTGAAACTTTCAGAGGCAGGTGGCAGGAAGCAAGGGAGGAGAGGTGGATTAGAGAAGGCACAAAGATTCCAAAGGCAAGGTTGACTGTTATAGACTTTTTAATATTCCTAGGCCTGTTGCCTTAATTGGCACAAAGCATTTTCCCTCCTTCAGCTTCCTGCTCACATTTCTCTTGCATGTCTTTGATCCCTCCTTACTCCAGACTTCCCTCCAGGACAACTTTTTGAGCATACCCTATTCCACAAACATTACGGTTAACTACGTTGAGAATTTAGTCAGGGAGTCAGAATGAGCTTCACAACTACTTCTCTCTATTAAAAAAAAATTTAAGTTCTAAAACAAGATTCACACATGCTTAAAAAAGTTACTTTTGTTTAAATTTTGCTTTTTTTTGAGACAAGAAGAGAGGAGGATAGTTTGGGAAATGAAGCAATACACCTCTCTTTTCTCAAAGTTATGAAATATAGGTTGGTAGTTTTATTCTCAGCCTTTGAAAATGATTCTCAAATGCAACTTTTCTTCAGAGTTCTCCAGACAAACCATGTAATAACCATGTGGGTCCCTCCGCTCTCTGTAGTTGGGGCCTGGATAAATGCTCAAGGGCTCTGACAAACCGCATTTCCTCGTGCTTTGTCTGCTGTCAGCCGATCCCAAACAGATAACCACAATGAATGCCTCCCGAAGTCACAGTGAAGCAACCTCCATTATCTCTGAGATAAATTGGAGAAGGGAAAGAAAGCAGGCTGAAAGCAATTTCATTCAGTATAAAGGAAAGCACTGTTGAGGGTTTCATCTTGCCTTTAGTATACTGTCAAGTATGCTTCTGGGTAGACCATAGAGAACACAAGAATGATGTCCATTATGAGAAAGCACCAGTGTATTTGTGGTCATAATAGGTTCAATGAGTCTCATGGTCGTATCTTTGATTTCCTTTGAAATTTTTATGTTTGACTTCCTAGAGATTATTTGGAACAGCTTTTCATGTAAATAATAATAATGAGGTTTCTAGTTGTCAAACTTTCTATTTGAGACAGTCAAGATTGAAGCTCAATGTTCTTGAGTCTTTTTTCCCCTGACATCTCTTTCTGCTTGCCTTGATTTATTCTGTTGTCCCGTTTCCCTCATGCATCATGAACACAACTTAACTCTAAGTATTCACTGCTCTTCCAAGACTCCTTCACTATACTAGAACCCCCTTCCTTCAGAGTTTTCTGTTCACTGTCCTCCTGACTGACACTGTCCTACATTTTCTAGCATAAAAGGGCAAAAGAAAAATACTAAAGACAATGCCTATTGTACCAAATTCTGTCCCACTTCAGCAGCCTGTTTTATTTCTCCTCTTTACTCCAAGCACTTTGCTTCCACCTCCATCCCCTTTATTCAGATAAACCTTCCTCACCAAGGTTACAACTATATGCTTGCTGGACATGGTGATGCATACCTATAATTCCAGCTCCCTGGGAGGCTGAGACAGGAAGATTGAAAGTTGGAGGCCAGCTTCAGCAAATTAGTGAGACCCTCGGCATCTAAGTGAGATCTGACTCAAAATAAAAAATGAAAAGGGCTGGCTATGTAGCTCAGTGGCAAAGTGCCCCTGGCTTAAATCCCCAATACCAAAAACAAAACAAAGAAGACAAAAACAATGCAACATCAACAAAAACTATTTGCTATTGTAAACTATTGATTACAGTGGTGCATAACTGTAGTCCTGGTAACTTTAGAGGCTGAAGCAGAAGGATTATAAGTTCAAGGCCAGCCCTCAGCAACTTAGCAAGACCTTCTCTTAAAATAAAAAATAATTTTAAAAAATGGACTGGATATGTTTTTGCAGTAAAGTGCTCTGGGTTCAATCCCCAGTATAGCAAAACAAAACAAAACAAAACAAAACAAAACAAAACAAAAAATACTAACTTACAGCTTTTAGCATGAGAAACTTTTGAAATTTAGAAAATCCCTGCACCTCACTGCAAAGGTACTTTGAAGAAATAAATCAGGACACCTTGGATCACAGGCTGAGTAGCAAATTCTAGGGCAGAAGTACATAAATTCAGCCTTAATGGATCAGCCAGAGGTAAGGGGGTGAGGACAGAGAGGTCAATATTGGAGTCTGTGTGTTGGAAAGAAAATAAATAAAGGAAAAGAAAGAGCATCCCAGGCTGGGTGATCAAACCCAAGATGTTCAAGACAGCGTTAAATTCTCAGGAGTCACAGGCAGTGTGATATCAATGCCCTGTGCAGCGTGGACCATTGGCAATAAGAGGTGAAGGTGGATTCTGGTTGCGCATGTCGGTTTTTATTGCCTTCATAGCAAACTGCTACAAACAAAGCGTTTTCAAACTGCATGAGCCTCTTGTTTCCCAGTGCTGTTGGCTGGGACTCCAGTCTACCATGCCTCAGCTTTCTCCTCTGCCTAGAGGTGGATGGCTCCATTGTTAAGGGCCAGCGTGACTGAATTCCTCTTTGAGGGCTCTGGGTAAGAATCTACTTCCAGGATTATTCAGAATCGAGTTCCTGTGTGCAAGACTAAGGTCACCAATGCCTTGCTGACTGCCAGCTGAGTGGCCCCTTTAGCTCTATAGAAGCCCCTCTCTGGTTCTTCCAAATGACCCTTATGTCCTAGAATCAGCAATGGAGCATCGATTCTTGTGTCTGAAACCTCTCTGACTTCTCTTTCTACCATCCTACCATCCTCTTGCTTCTGGTCTGACTCAGTTTTCTGCTTTCAGAGTTCATATGATTAAGATTAGGTGCACCTAGATGACCCAGGATGCTCTCCCCATCTCTCAAAGTCCCTTTTGCCCAGGATTTGGGCGTCTTTGGGAGGCAAGATTCTGCCTGCCAGAGTGGAACACTAGTCCTGAGTGATTCTCAAGGACTCAATGCATCAGGATTATTTAGTCAAATCTGGGAAACACCAAATAATATATTCCTATTTTGGAGATTCAGAAAGCACATTTACATGCTGAAGATTTCAATAATGAAAACTGTGTAGCTGTTTCTCCCAGGGCTCTCAACATTTATTTTACCATAACATTTTTTGTCCTTGAAACTTCCCTATTAACTTCCTGTGAACTGGTGGTGTACAGGTTAGGCTTGAAATTTTTCAGTTATTCCTCACTAACTGTTGGGACCCAAACAAAACTTCATTTTATTGTATTATCCTTAAAAGGGCAGCATTTGGACTAAGGGTAGTGATGGTAGGTACTTTGAAAGGACCAAAATTCATTCAGAGATTTAGGATTTTCAATGTTATATTTAAAAAATTTGTGTCTTTAAGTTACAATATCTTGCACAAAACATAAACCTGGTTCTGACTGTTTTCTGAAAGTCTGGAAACTTAAAGCAGGGATTAGATTTCTACTCAGATAGGGCATGGCCTAAGAGGATCATCCAAAACCTTTCTCTCAAAAAGATAAACCTGTTTCTGTGACTGGACTGCCCCATTCAATAGAATGGCGCACTCTCCACTGCCCCTGATTGAACTGTGATAGGAGATCGACCTAAAAAGCCATCAGATCACATGTCACGCCATTGCAGTTGGTCCTTTGACAGGTGACTGACTTCAGGCTGCTTGGATCATGGTGTGATAAGCTCTGCTGAAGATCATCCTCCTCTGCCTGATAGGGTGGCAGACACATGGAATCTCACCTTGCCAGGTCACAGCCCCAAGCGCCCCGAGAGGGTGTTACCAGCTCATCTGAGGACACCAAACGGGGCCACTGGTGATTCATAAAACTGGCAGAAGGACAGGAACCAAATTTGGACATTTATTATAATGAAGATGAGAATTTCTAGAATTCTTCATAAAAATATTGCCCAGACAGGAGGCTTTTAGCTCTCAGCAAACTTTATCATTGACTTTCTTTTGTCTTATACTCCCTATCTGTTGGCTTTGGGTGGGGTGAATTCTAATTTTTCACATTACAGTAACAGAAAGACATCAAAACTCCATTTTTAAAGGCAGTTTAAGATTCTGAAAGGGATGGATAGCCATGTGGGAGTAGTAGTAAGCCAAAGCCTACAGGGAGAGGCAGCCTTGACAATGACAAGATTTTCAACTAGCAACAGATCAGAGGACAATCTCAGTTAATAAGCATGGAGATGGGAGTTGCCAGTTTTGCATGTTGCTTCACTGTTAAAAATGCATGAATGACAAAGAAGAACCATTGCCAGGAAGATTTCCAATGCGAAGAGAGCAGCACATGTTATCATGGGTATTTCTTGCTGATCATTGCTTCTTTTGATTTCAGGGTAACATGAAGGTCCTCAATTTATCCTTTTCCCATAATGTACATTATTCATGCCTTAAGAGATGTCTAAGTGATAGCCCCGAGTAAAACGGCCTTCACTGTTGAATCTTCTCCAGTGACTCTCTTAGGGTGTTTTTCTAGAAATTACACAGAATTTGGAGGAGCAAAGCATTTTGAAGTCATCGATTTCAAGCTTGAGATGATGAGTCTAAGATAATAGCAGGTGAAAGGACGAAGGGAGCCCCTTCTCATAATGAAGCAGAGATGGTTGGATTTCATCTTCTACTTTTGACAATTATTGTACCACAGGTCTTGAAATTTAAGAATGAAACAGATATGTACTGACTTCAGATAATTAAGTGTAATGAAAGGCATTCCTAATAAACTAAAGTAGAAGGGCACATAGCTGAATATTCATAAACTAAGGTAGAAGTGGAAAACGTCATAAAAATGGTAAGGACACAACCAGCAGCTAGGAGAAGCTGGATGATCTTCTGCTGGGGGGCTGTTTCGTGGTCTGGACTGTGTTAGGGGCTGCCTGGAAATACACCTTGAGATGGAGCTTGTGTGCTTCGTTTTGCGTTTCTAGGAGTATGCTTACAGGGATAGCATTTCTAAGGGAGAAGGGATTGAGAAAGGCAGAGCTGGTTAGAATCTCAATTCAGAGTACCTGAACTGTGGTATAGCTGCATCAGGAGCTCTCCTCAGCTTCCAGAACCATCAGACTAAACAAATGTTTTTTCTTTATATATATTACCTAGTCTCGGGTATTCTGCTACAGTAACAGGAAAAAGACTGAGACAGCTGCCACAACAAAGAACCACAGAGTGACTGGCTTAAACAACAGAAAATTATTGTCTCACAGTTTCAGGAGATTAAAGGGTTGTTATTTCCTGAGGTTTCTTTCCTTGGTTTCTCAATGGGTGTCTTCCTGCATTTTCACAGTCTTCCTTCTCTGTGTGTCTGGGTCCCAATCTCTTTCTTGTAAAGACACCAGTCATTTTAGATTAAGGCTCACACATATGAGCTTATTTTACCTTAACTGCCTCTTTGAAGGCCTCATTCCCAAATATAGTCACTTTCTGAGATACAGGGAGGGAGTTAGGACTTCAACTATGAACACTGCGGAGACTCAGACCAACCTATAACAATGTCGTTTGTTTGTGGAAGGAAGAATATTTGAGATTTTCACAAGTGAATATTTACTAAGTAATGTGTTTCTGAATGATTCAACTATGGACAGTGCATGAAAGGATGGGAAAGAGAGAAGAGGCAAGGAGGCTAGTAGGCAGGCTTCAATACTGGGAAGAAATTATGACCCCTGTATTGGTTGGTGGCAATAATGATGGATGGACAAGGCAGAAGGAAGAAAAAGAATTCTCCAAGAAAGAATTGTTGAGACTTTTTTGGGTACTGGATATAGGGAGCAAAGAAGAGGCAGAAATTAAAGATTGGTAGAACAGATCAACATCTTCAAGAAACAGGGGCGTGGAAGGAGGAAACACTGAAAATCTTACAAAATGTGATTATTTGCAACACATCACGACTGAGGTACCCACGATATTTCTGGGTAGAAATGTCTGATGTGTTTTGGAAATGAGGGGCTAGGATGTTGGAGAGAATCCAGGTTAGACACACAGTTCTGAAGTTTGTTTCTGGATCAACATACTCTTTAGTTTGGATTTCTAATTTCTAATAATTTCTAATTTCATAATTTCTAATGAGGCAGTCCTCTGTCTGGAGAGACAAAGGATGTAGCACTGATCCATTGGGAATGTCTACATTGAAAGGGAAAACAAGGGAAGACCAACAGAAGGGGCAGCGAAAGTGAGGGAAGAATAAGAGAATGTCTTTTAAGCCAGTGGAGAGGGGCCCCAGGGGCACGTGTGACTGCTCTATAGATATTTGTTGGATAAGTGATCAGGAAATTAATGACTACACAACTAAAATTCTTTCCAGGCACATGTCTTTTGTTTCCCCAAAGCTAGCAGATTGAATTATTTACCTCTTAGTTTAGCGCAATGAGAGCAAAGCACTGTTGTTTCACTAGGCGGAAGTAGGAAGAGACTTTCAGTAACAGATTTTGAATTAAGTCCCCAGAGTGTGTCTGCCATTTTGTCCCCTGTTCTGCACCCCGTCTTAGGAGGAGAGTGTGGGTTTTTACTGGTGGGTTCCTGGCCCAGCTGAACTGGTCCAACTGATTTTAGGGGTGTCATCCAGGAAGTTGTTGTGTAAGGTACCCTTCCTGTGCCTTCCAGCCTGTAGTGAGGTGCCACCGGGCTTTGAGATGCCCCAGGGAAGGGATCAGGTGGTGGCTACTGCATGCCCCAAGGACCTGGCACAAAACAAAAGATGGATCTCTGTCCCCCTGAACTTTTCCTTCTGTGGTGTGAAAGAGGCAGCATCCCATAGACACATTGCCCCAGGGTGCCGGCTATGTGAGTCATTGGCTACTCAAGTTTTAGAATTTTTCGGTCTAGACATGGAACTTCAGTGCATTTATGAAATTTCCTTTATAATTTTGAACAAGTGAATGAAGAAATTCCCTTAAAACTGAGATGCACTTGATAGGCTCGCCCCAAAAGAAATGACTTTTTACCTTAGTGGAGTACCTCAATTGTCTCTGTTTATAAATCTGGAATGCTGAAAAAGATGGGAATTACCACCCAAATTCTTGTGGAAATGATGAATTAACAAAGATCCTGGTAATTTTGTTGGGGAGGAAATAGTTTGAGTTTCTTTTTCCTTTTCTTCATCCCTCTCAAAAAATCAATATGCTTGTCTCAGTCTCTGTTAAGACTGAAAATCATCACAATGGCGTAGAATCTTCACTGTCTTTACTTTCTTCTCTCTGGGACCTGAGAAGAGATTGACTGAGAGGTGATTGCCAAGAATGGTTTTCCACTTGTCTAATTTTAGATAAAATTGCAACATCTTCTACAATATCATTCTAAAGATAATAGGATGGAAGGTTTAATAGGGGATAATAACTGAGATAATATCATTAGCATCACTTTTTCTTTGTAATGTGTTGTATAATAAGTCTAAGTAAATTGATCCTCTCATTTTAAGTTAAATGTTGAGATGAACTTTTATATTATCTGACCTTTTCCTCTCATGCTGCAAAAGTGCTAAAAGTTAATATTGTTGCTTCCTTGAAGAGATTGCCAATAGCAATACAATTTGAATATCCTTATCCAAAATGCTCAGGATCAGAGGGTTTCAGTTTTTTTAAAATTTTAGAATATTTGCATATAGAAATGAGATATCTTGAGGATGGGACCCAAGTTTAAATTCAAATTCATTTATGTTTCTTACAGACCTTATCAACTTTGCCTGAAAATTATTTTATTCAATATTTCTATCATGCCTGCAATTTGACTCTGACTTGCATATGTGAAGTGCTCCACTTGCACCTTTATGTTGTCCCTCAAAAGTTTCAGATTTTGGAACATTTCAGATTTTGGATTTTCAGATTAGGAACACTCAACCTTCGTATAGTCTGACAGCCAGTTAGTGTAAGGAGGAGAATCTGCATAAAAAGCCTCATTTTAACATCTTTTATAAAAATGGACCTGAAAAGTGGGCTAGGTTCCTGTGTGGTTTTATCTCTTGGAGCTGAGTGATTTCTCTGAGTTGCCAGACATTCCCACCACCGATGTTTCTCTCATCCTCTGCTCTCAGTCCTGAGTGACACCTGCCTGGCCCTGTAGGCTTCTGGGTTTTACAATCTCTGCCTCACTAGGGATTCAGGAAGGAAATGGTTGTAATTTATACTGTGTTACTCCACTTGCTGTGTGCCGCTTTCTGCGCTGATCTCACTTGTAACAAGGTGATGGATGTTACAATACCATTTTTTAATTAGAGAATGGATCTGTCAGTGATAATTAATAGCTTTCTGCTTTTTCACTTTAGAAGGGTTCCCAGACTTTTGTAGCAACAGAGCTTTCTCTTTAGGTCTGTGTTCCAAAGGGATCATCCCCACAAAACTCTCAAGTGTGTATTCTGAGCCTATCCATATTTGAGGTACAAAACAGAAACACTAAATCAGAGTTGAGGTGCATTGCCAAGAGAAAATATGATTCTTTTAGATACAATGTCTAAAATTATGTTCCATATTACTGTTGTTTTGGGATGCAAAAGAAAAAGATGCAAATTTAGAAGCTCACTTCTGAGGACAATGTTTCTGTGCTAGATTCACAGCCTTACTTTCAACTCATGGAACAGAGATATGCTATTCTTGGGCCAAAGTTTGTCTGTCACGTAGTGTAGGGCTATGGATCTGGACATTTTGGGGGAAATGGAATTTCCCTATAACTGCTTGAAAATTCATTTAAGATGCACACGCACTACTCTGATAGAAAAATTTCTGTGCTGTTCTCTTTGTTTTCTCCTCTTTCTTTCTCTCACCCTTCTAGGTTTTTTCCCCTGACAGGACATTATGTTCTCTGGGAAACATCTCTTAACCCATGGACTGAGAGGAGGGCATCCATTCAACTTTCTACCTGATTCTAAAATAACCATTTCACACTATTTATGAAGTCTTTCTTTCCCAGCTGTATTTATCTGACACCTGCGATTCCTGAGGGCGGGTACCTTGCCCTTCACTCCTGTTTCCATTATTACATGCAAAGAATCCTGGTTTAATGGCTAAGACTGAATTATTCTATGCACATGAGATGCTACAACCTTTATCACACTTTTATATAAAATACATTTCTTTAAATTTACCATTTTTAAAATCACATTAAATTTATCCATTACTTTGTTAAATAAATATACATTATGGGAATAGATGAAACAGTTTTCAATTTTGTGTTTGCTTACCATATTAATTGTGGCTGCCAATATCTCCTCCTATTATTGCTCCTTAAGGAAATGACTGTAGGAATTTAGTACGAGTTTTTCTGCATCATGTGAGATTTGATTTGGCTATCTACAGTAGCATTGTAATCAGTGATAGCATACAAAAACTCAAAATTCGACTTACTTAAGTAAAGTAGTAAAGTGCCAGTCTTTCGTATGAAATAGGCATGGAGGGGGTTTGTTGAGAGCTGGAAATGATAACCCCACAACCTTTAGGGATTTGGGACATACTATCACGTCACCTCTAGCTCCAGTCATGTCCTTTTTCATTCCAGCCAAGAGGATGAGGAAAGGGGAGAGAAAGAGCCCACCACTTCCACTTTAAGAAAGTGTTTTAATATATTACTACATTATTGCTTATATCTCTTCAGCCAAAATGTGGACGAATGTCTGTACATGGCAACTGGGGAGAGAGAAATGTGCCTTTGTTGGTGGGGCTGTGCTTGAAAAACGAACACAAGTTGAGCATCCCTAATCCAAAATGCCAAATCTGAAATGCTCCATATCCAAGACCTTTGGGGCACTGACATGACACAAAAAGTAGAAAATTCCACACCATGAGACTGAAACTTCATTGCCTGTTCAAGGTTATTGAAAATATTGTGCAAAACTGCCTTTTGGCTATGTATATAAGTGTATATAAAACATAAACGGATTTCATGTTTAGACTTGGGTTTCATTTTTCACACTCTCTCATTGTGTATATGCAAATATCCTCAAATTAAAGAAAAATAATCTCAAATCTAAAACATTTCTAGTCCCAAGCATTTCTGATAAGGGGCATTCAGTTTGTATCCTATTCTCCAATTCCTACTCATTCAGTGGTTGATTGGCTTTGTTTTATGGGAAAAAAAAGGAGAAATGGAGCTACTAGATGTCATTCTATTATACCTCCCCTAATTATTTTGCAATAATAGAATAATTTAAAGTGAAAGTGGATTTTTTAAAAATCAGGTCCTATAGTATATATATGCATATATGTGTGTATATATATTATATATATACATATATATATCTTGTTTTGATTATAATTTCTTCTCTTAAAAAGTTTTTAAAATAATGTTTGAAGAAATTTCCATAGCATGTGGGCACCATCATTCAGTCAGCCATCTGTCCATTTGTGTCTTTTGTGTTCACTGTCTGTTTGGTGTCCTTGGGTTCATAGCTCTGGAACCCATGACAGTGTGAGTCACCATCAAAGTCAATGAGTATGATGTGATACTTGAAGAAGTCTCTGGAACTAATGCTTCCTCCTTATGGGGTACCAGCCAGCACATCTCCAAAGTCCTCACATCCATCCACACAATGAAGTACAGGACAATGACATTCCACATAGAGGCTAGCAGGGATGACAGAGAAGAAATCAAGCCCTGTCAAGATCATGTATGTCCTCATGAAGAATTTTCTGAACACAGCCTTACCTCTGGATGTGGCAGGTGTATGTGGAATAATTAATTTCATTTTGATCAGTCCAATTTGGTTTGGGCATCCTGTAACTTAGGGCATCTCATTGGAGGAGGTTGATTTGCAGTCATCATGAGAAGGAGATGATGGTGGGTCCTGTGTTTCTTAGCTGAGAGGAAAATGGTATTTGTTTCTTTAGAAAATTGGCACCTCTCTATGAACTTGTTCTCTGAATTAGAGAAGCAGATCTTTTTGCCTAGGCAGGAGAGTGAAAAATTTTATAGATAGTATGAAAAATATTAATAGTTTTGGAAATGCTTGCAAGATTAGAATGGTTCTGTTTTATACTCCTAAAATTTCTGCAAACCAAAGGTCACTTTAAGATCAGATGCAATTGAAAGGACTGTATGATTGGTAATATAAAATGAACTTTTGTGTTTGAGGTGTAATAAGTGGAGGGATGGATAAGGGGAGGCAATGCAGAGTGAACTCTTAGAAAAGCATGTTATGTGCATATATAAATACACCACAGGGAGCTTCACCTTTATGCATAGATAGAAAGAACCAATCAAATATAAATTAATAGGAGAATGAAAGGAAATCCAGTCGAGTAGTGGAAGAAGAACAGGGGAGGGGAGGTAATAGGGGACATGAATGGAAATCAAATTCCATGCATATATGAGTTTGTTGAGATGGACCCGACTAATGTGTATAACTATAAAGCTCTTAGAAAAAGGAAAAGAAGAAAAGAAGAAGTGGGTTTTCTGGCCTCCATCCTCTGCTCCTCCCTCCCCTTGACAAATAACCCTTCTGTCAGCCCAGGCAGGTCTGGAGGCTTGGCTTCCGTCACACGCTGACAGGTTTTTGTTTATCTTAAGTGAGAAATGGACAAAAGGAAACACAAAACAGATGAATACGCAAAAGTATGAATAAACAATTCCTGCAGCTGAGTAACAGATGGCTGCAGCCCTTCATGACTAAACAAACTGATCTGCAAGATTTCTGGAAGGAGATACTCGTTAATGGTTTTCTCAAGCAAAAGTCCCAGTGATAGAATAAAAATGATCTCATCTTTGACTCTGTACTATAGAAAAACAAAGAAAAACTTGTTCTAGAGAAGAAAATAAAGGCATGAGGGTCAAATCATCCTTCCTTCTCCCATTTATAGATGCATCCAACAAAACTTTGCTGGGTTCTAAACAATGGGGGCCTCGTGTGCCCAGAAGAACAGAATGACACCCACCTTCTGCTTCTTCTCTTGGTGTCCTCGCTGTGTCTCACGAAGGTCTCAGATGAACGGAGAACTCTGTGCACACACATAGATGATAATGGCCTGGGAGAACTCATTATTGGCAGGAGAGAGCTCATGTGGCAGACTGGAGGATGTGGTGTGAGACAGGGCAAAGGTCACAGGCTTTTGAAGCACTGACCAGAGTCTGAATCTGGAGTGGCTTTGCCCTGACTTGGCTTTCAGAGGTAAGTTTTCCTTATAAAATTAAAATAAAAAACATGTAACCCACACCTTACTTACTCAGCCAACTATTTCTAAAAGCACAGTCTCTGATCTTCAGGGATGTGGCCCAAGAAGGCAAAGGAGGAAGCATGTGCCTCCACTTTCCTCACAGGCTGTGGTGAAGTTTTCTAGAATTTCTGACTTTTTTTTTTTTTTTTTTTTTTTTTTGTGGTGGTGCTAGGAATAGAACCAAGGGCCTCATGCATGCTAGGCAAGTACACTACCGCTGACCTGTGCCACAAGCCCTGTTACGAGAGTTTCTTTGGGAAAGCAGCTGTAGTTGGAGCTCACACACTTGGGAGCCAGACTCCTGTGTGAAAAATCCTAGCTCAGGGTTTACTGTGTGACAGTTACTGGGAAGTTATACAACTTCTCTGTGCCTCTAGTTCCTTATTCAAAAAATGGGATAACAATAGTATCAATCTTACTGGGTAATGAAAATTAAATGAATTAAGAATACATGTACAAACTTTAATACAAGACCTGGCCCATAGTAAAACCTAAAGAATAATATTTATGATGGCATGATTTAATTATGATAACAAAATAATATAACATGAAAAGTACAGAGTGAGGCTCCTGATATATGAAAAACAATATCCAGTAACTATTTAATTCTCCATGGAACAAGAAAGTACAGCATATCATTTAAAAATAGCTTATGATTTAAATGCGAGTCTTTGATGGGAAAATAAGCTTAAGTATCACAATTAGTAAGACTGTCTCACCTTGCATTCCATAATTTTAACACAAAATACAAGACAACATTGCATTTGTCAGCCCCAGTCTTCAGTATATTCTTCCTAGATTCTGAAATAGGACTGATTTTGTGCTGGGACCACCTAAACCCTGGGCTGCAGATTTATAAGACTAGCTGACATCTAGATCTGATGGGGGACGGGACGCAGTGACCCACAAAACAGGAGGTCAAGCAACCCTGCACTGTTAAAAAACACTCGCTGTAGCTTGGGAGACGTTGAATGCAGGACCCAGTGTCTTTAGAACATCCATCTTGCTGAGAAACCAGCCTTGAGGCGTCTCTGCTTTGCACGTTCACTGTGCAGGTCGGCCTGCCAAGGGCGCTGGAGCAGACTTTTCAAAAGATCCTTGTCATTTGGGTTTCGATAGCATTCTCACACTGCTGTGCTGTGGTCAGCAACAACATGTGACAGATTCCTCTGCAGGATTGAGAGAATCATCAGCCTGCAGGGTTCTAGGGTTGAGAGAATTTGCAAAGCACGGCTTGTGACATTTTTGCACCTCTAGAAACAGAAGCTTCAGGCTCTGGGAGCAGAAGTGCTGAGAAGCTCATTCCCTCCATTTCTGCTTGGTTGGCTCCAGATTTCATAGCACTGGAAAGATCAGAAACAGCCAGCAACCTGGACTCATGCCTGGACTCCTTTCGGTATTGCAATTTTCTCTTTCTTTCTTTCTTTCTTTCTTTCTTTCTTTCTTTCTTTCTTTCTTTCTTTTCTTTCTTTTTCTTTCTTTCCTTCCTTCCTTCCTTCCTTCCTTCCTTCCTTCCTTCCTTCCTTCCTTCTTTCTTTCCTTCCTTCCTTCTTTCTTTTTTTCTTTCTCACTCTTAAGAAGAGAAGGAAGTGCTATATAATTTCCTGCTGTTTCTGTGCTCCTTGCCAAGGACTTGGTACCACATTAGAGACTGACCACTCTTACAGGACAATGAAATGGCCCCACATGTGTGGTGCTAAACCAGGCTGGGAAAAGGAATGTGTTACCCAAAGGCATCGAACACACCAGGATGAAATCTGGGTACTGTGACTCCTTTTGCTAAGTCAGCGTAGAAATAACCCTGAACAGGGAAATCCCCATCTCCCCAGTTCTGGTTGTGTGCGCTGAGTGATCCGGGCAGAAGGCAAGAGCTGCCTGTCCCAGCTACCTCAGGGCTCACGGCCAGGCATGGCTTTCAGAATGGTGTGATAATAACAGGTATTATCTATCAACCAAGCTTTTTCTCATCTTCTCCTGATAAAGCTGTTGGGCCTTGTTTAGTGTCCCCATTTTTTTTTTTTTAAGATAAGAAAACTGAGACACAGAAAGGACAAGTGCTGGCCCAAAGCCATGAAGCTCGTGAAGGGTAAACATGAGGTTCTGGCTGCAACAGCCTTCGCATCACTTCAAGTCTGTGCATGGTTTAACAAAAAGGTGGGGGGCAAGACCAAGACAGAGGTACTTCATTGTATAGATATAATTTCAAATCCATTGACATCAGAGTTATCATTGCTATTATTATTACGTTGGTGTTGTTGCTTAATAGCTGGCATAACAAAGGATCCAGTGGAAGGCCCAAAGAAATGCCCACCATGGGGAGCAGCCAGTGTGAGCTGCTCCCTGGGGTCCTGGAGCCCTACCAGGGTGACAAAGAGGATGCCCAGCTGCATCCCCAGGCCCTGAGTTGCAAGAAGCAGCCCTATAGGGAGCAAAACCCACAGAGAGGGGCTCTGTGCAGCTCAAGCTGGGAGGTCACAGTGATGACAGATCAGCCCTGGCAGAGACTCTGGGCCTCCAGGGTCCAGCAACTTCTGGCCTCACACATGTTTTAAATTGACTGAGAAGAGATGGATAAGACCAGTGCCTTCACATGAGCCCCGTCCCAGGTGAAGAAGGGCCATGTTTATTTGTGCAGGAAGCACCTCAGCACTGAACCGGATACTTCCCCATATGGCTACAATTAAGTCAGGGACAGGATGGTTTTGGAAAAAAAAAATTGGAAAATGTATATATATAAAATCCCAAAACATCATATTGCACCCTATAAACATAAGTAACTTTTATTGGTGATTTAAAGAAAAGTTTTAAAAGCTTTAGTGCTATTTTCAAGAGCTCCCTTTAATTGAGACTGAATAAGCTATGAAGACTGTCTGCTATATCATAGGTTTGAGTTTTAGAGACACTTGATGCAAAGGCTATACAGCTATATAGCCACATCATTCTCTTTGGAGATTTTCCTTTTCTTCCTTCATTTGTTTATTATAAATATGCTGTGAAGACCTAAGCTCTACCAGGCACCATACTATGTGCCAGGGATGTAAGAATGGAATGGTTCTTCTCACCCATACCATTCCGACAGAAAAGAGGGACAGTAAGACACCACGTCCCTGAATGTCCCCTTTCTATTCCCCAAAACACAGTTAAGTTAAAGGAACAATGAACGTAAGTCTGGGCTGGAAAGTCCAGATACGTATTATCTTAAAGGACAATGGCTTTCTCTTATGCACGCTGGGCTAGGGCAAGGTAGTGCTATCTGTAAGAAGCTACTTCCTTGCATGCACACCAGGACAGTTGGTCCTTGAGATGCTGGTGAGACAAGCAAAGATGCAGTCATTGCTTCTGCAGCCTGACGTGTACAGCCCTCTCTGAGTGGGGATGGACACGGAACTGTGGGCACCATGAAAAGAATATGTGCCACTCATCCATTTGGTTGCCACTGGACAAAACACTGGGAGGGAAAAGAGGTGCTGCTTGGCAAAGCACCATGAGGGACAGAGGTGCTGTCACCCTGTCACCACTGAACTCCTCTTGGAGCAGTCTCTAATCACTTGTAAGCTTTCCCCAATAAACCATAGGTCGCCATGCTCTCTCCAGGCATTTTCTTTGGCTTTCCTGCAGCCTACCCACTGTCCTGGCGCAACTGGGCTGTGGATGAGACGCCACCACAGCCAGGCACGCAAATCAAGATGATCTACAAGAAACTTCCTAATATGAAGTACATTTTTTAAACATACGGTATTATTGTTAACAATTCCAGAATGTCTGTGCCTTATCTTGTCTCTGTCCCAGCAATCTGATACAGGTCAGCAGCAGCGTCTGGGACCCTGCACCACACTGTCACTCGTGGGCATATGCTCGTTCTGCTTCAAGGTGGCTTTGTCCTCACCTGCGTCCTCTGAGCCCACTCTTTGCTGTTGGTGGACAGAGAGAGACTGAGGGAGAATTGTTCTTAGGAGAGTCTTAAGAGCCTTTCCTAGACACAACACATCTTACATCTGCTCATTTTCCTTCATCCACATTTCAGTGATAAAGCCACATATAAATGCCAGGGAGGGTGGAAAATATAACCTGGATGTGTACCCAGAAAGAAAAAGGGAATCTGGATTTGGTGTTCACTAGAGATACTGATGAGGAATTATTTTCAAAGACCAAAATTGTAATGATTCCCTGTTTTAGAAAGGTGAAGGATGCCACTAACTGAAGCCTACATAGTGAGTTTTTTGGTTTTTATAATATATGATTATTACAACTCAATAACCAAGCTGATCATAACCATTCTGTTTCTAGTTGGTGTACACACTCTCTCAGCTTTTCCTAGAGTTAAAAGTAGCAATGAGACATAAGTATATATTTAATGGAGGTTGTCTAACTCCTTTTTAACAAAGAGGCAAGCTTAGGAAATCATTTGTACCCTTTCCTTGGCTCTTACATTTAAATATGGTGTGTGGATCAACACTTGGAACTGTGGCAGCCATTTTGTGATCATGAGACAGTATCATGAACAAAATTAGGTACCCATATGTAGTGGTTTGCCCTGGACACTTCCAGGTAATACCTGCTGTCCCTTGTAATTATTAATAAGGCCCCTTTCTAAAGCCAAAAGAATTCTGAATTAGATAACAGATTGTATGGTCAGCTTAGGAAAAAGGTCACAGAGAAGAAATAACAATGACTTCCCCATTATAGAGTGGCTGACCCAGCCCTGGATGGCTAACCTTTGATTTCTGTTTCAAGGAAATAATAAACACTGTATGTTAAAGCCTGTGCAAGTTCAGTTTTGTGTACTTTTAACTAAGAGCTTTCCTTACAAATACCCTTATCTTCAACTTAAGAATTATGGAGTGAGTTAGAGTTTGACCATTACTTTCAAACTTAAGCCTTCTAAAGTTCTAAAAATTTTGGATGCATTTTTCTTTCTTTTGATTCCTGAATTGGCACTGTAATTACTGAAATCTTGCACAGACGGTTTATTCTGTGGTATTTCCAATAGGGACCAGAAGCAGAAGTGTCAAAACTCTCACCAGAAAGCTGGTTATGAGATGTTCCATCCAAGCTGGCAATCCCAGGTGGTTTGGAAACTACAAACAAGAGGTAGAAAAAAAATCTGCCATGCATCTGACTTTCCCAACTTGAAACTCAACTTTTTGGATTATAGCATTTCCAAGTGTAGTATGTGTATCATAAATCCTGACAGGTTTACATTGTAACCTTTACCTTCATTTTTTTAAAGTGTGATTGCTATGCAACCTAATAACATATTTTTAAATGCAGCTCTCTGGAAGGACTGAGTCGTTTGGGTGTTCTACATTTTTTAGGGTTACATATCGGCCGACATCACCACACAATGATATGGATTCACTAATAAGTCTATTTTAGGTGAAGTGTAAGTAAACTATGTATCTTGGAC